>JAREIK010003431.1:889993-939673 GCA_029783825.1 Sapria himalayana | reverse complement strand
GATGATAATAATGATAATGATGATAATAATGATAATCATAATAATGATGATAATGATGATGATATTGGTGATGATATTGATGATGATATTGATGATAATGTATAACAAGAAGATGATGATGATAGAAAAGAAGAAGAAGAACAAAAAAGAAATAGAAGAAAAAAAAACAATAAAGATTATAAGAGGAAGAAGAAGCACAAAAATAAATTCATGATGTTGATTATGATTAAAAACAAAATTAAGATAAAGAAGATGAATAAATTAAAAAAAAGAAGAATATGAGGAAGAAAAGAAGAATGAGATAAATAAGAAAAAAAGAAGAGATAGAATTAGAAGAAAAAGAAGAAGATGAAGTTAAAGAGGAAAAAGAAAAATAAAAAAAAAGGAATGAGAATAAGTATACTAAGAAGAAATAGTGGATGAAGAAGAGAAAAAAATAATAAACATAAAAGAAAAACAATTAATATTAGTAGTTGTTTTGGTTGTTGTTGTTGTAGTAACATTAATAGTATAAGAAATATTATAGTGAAAGTAGAATAAAAATAAAATAAGTATGAGGAAGATAAGATGATGATGATGATGATGATGATGGGAGAACAATAATAAGAATCAATAGACAAATAAGAAGAAGATGTACAAGAAGAATGAAAAGTAGAAGAGGAGGAGGAGGAGGATGATGATGATGATGATGATGAGAATAACAAAAAGAATATGATGAAGAAGATGAGGAGGAGAAGGAGAAAGAAGAAAAAAGAAGTAGAAGAAAGAAAAAATAGGAATGTGAAAAGAACAAGAATGAAAGAGAAAAAGAATGAATATTATAATTAGAATAAGAATGTTAAAATTAAATAAAATAGAATGAGAAGAACAAAAAAGAAGAATAAAAAGGATAATAATAATAATAATAAAAGAGTAAGAAGAATCAGAAGAGAAAATAAATAAGTTGATAAAGAAGAACAAGAAGAAGAAGCAATACAAGAGGAATAAGAAGAAGAAAAGAATGAGGAGGAGGAAGAGAAAGAACAAGATTATGGAGATGAAGAAGGTAAGAGAGGAGAAGAAGGAAAGAATGAAAAAGATTATTGAGATGAAGAAGGCATGAGAGGAGAAGGAGAAGATAAAGAAGAAGCTTATGAAGATGAAGAAGACAATAGAGAAGAAGGAGAAGAGGAAGAAGAAAAAAAAGAATATTACAAAGAATAAGAAGATGATGAAGAAAAATAAAAATGAAGAGTGAGGAGGAGGTGGTGGTGGAGAATAAGAATAAGTACGCGATATAGAAGAAGAGAAAGAAAAAAGAAGATGAAGAACAATAAAATAAGAAGAACACATACAAGAAGAATACGAATAATAAAAAGAAAAAGAAAAAGAATATTAGGAATAAGAAGGCAAAAAAGAAGAATAAGAAAAAGAAGTGCATGACAAACAAGTTGAAGAATAAATTAAAAATAGTAGGAAGTAGAATACTTATAATAGAAAAAAAATATAAAGAGAAAATAATAAAATGAAGAAAAAGTAGAATAATAATAATATTAATATGAATAAGAACAAGAAGAAGAAGAAGAAACACAAAATAAGGAGGAAGAAGATGATGAAGATGAAGATTAAAAAGAAGTTGATGATTAAGAAGAAGAATCATAATAAGAGGAAAAACAAGAAGAAGAAGAAGAAGAAGAAGAAGAAGAAAAGAAGAAACAAAAGAAGTAGAAGAAGAAGAATTAAAAAATTAGAAAAAATAAAGAAGAAGAATAACATAAAGAAGAAGAGGGGAAGAATAAGAAGTTGAAGGAAATGATGATGAAAAAGATGAAGCCAAAGAAAAAAAGAAAGAAAAAGAAGAATAATAATAAGAAGAAGATGAAGATGAAGATGAATGAGCATTTAAAAAAAGAAGAATAAAGAAGTAGTAGTATATGAAGAAAAAAAGAAGAAGAAGTAAAATAATAATAAAAAGTTATTGATGATAATGAGGATCATTTTGAAGTGATAGGAAAAAGAAATGGACAGAAAAATAAAATGATAAAATGGAAGAAGAAGATGATCATGATAATGATAATGAAGAATAAAAACAAGGAGGAGGAGGAGGAGGAGGAAAATGAGGAGAAGATGAAGAATGAGAAAGTGAAGAGGAAGAAGAAGGAAAAGAAAAAAAAGAAGAAAATTATAGTCTCTAATATTTTTTTTAGTGTCAACTATTATTGATAGTTACTTTGTATGCACACTCTTAAATTATAGTCTCTAATATCTTAAAGACTAATGATTAGTATGGTTTCTAAATATTTTCACTTTTAGCTTTGTAAGTACCATACTAAGATAATTAATATACGATTCCTTTTAAGTTTCACTCATGGAAACCATGAATTAAAGGAATGCACAAGAGATATCACACTTTTTGAGTCACTAAACACTCATATATGTCCTGAGGATTGCCTATCACCATCCTCTCTGATAATGATGCAACTCTCATAATAAAGGTGAATTCCTTGGGAATACACCCCATTTAACATCCATTCCAATCAAGAACCAGTATCTCTAAGACATGTATAATTGTTTGGCATATAAAAGTACTAAAATTCTATAAATGAAGTATAAGAAGAAAAAATAAAATTATAGTAGAAAATGATGATGTCTTAGAGAACCAGTATCTCTAAGACATGTATAAATGAAGTATAAAAAGAAAAAATAAAATTATAGTAGAAAATGATGATGATGAAGTATAAAAAGAATAAAAAGAGAACAAGAAGAACAATAATGAGAAAAAGTAATAGTATTACATGAAGAAGAAGAATAGTAATTAGAAGAAGAAAAAAATGTAGCATAGAACAAAAAGAAAATAAGAAAAATAATAAGCATCACTAGTGGGTTTGTTGATAGTTACTTTGTATGCCCACTCTTAAATAAGAAAATAAGAAAAGTAATAGATATTAGAAAAGTAATAGATAAGAAGCATCATATTTTTATTTTATTTTTCTCTTCATACTTTTTCTTCCTCATTTTATTATACTTTTTCATTATCTTTTTCTTCTTCAACTTCTCCTACTACTTATTTATACTTTTCTTCTTCTTTTTTATTTTTCTTCTTATGCTTTATCTTTTCCTACTCCTTTTTTTTCTTCTATTTCTTTTTTTTTATCTTTTTTTTCTACTTGTCATTCTTCTTCTCCTTTTTCATCTACTTTCTTTCCTCTTTATTTTCTCCTTATCCAACATTCCACATACTAGCTTTTTTTTACCTCATTTAGTGAATATATCTTGTTGTATTTGAACTAATCTAGTATTTATTGGAGAGATTTTTTTAAGATCTTGTTTTGTGAGAATTTGATAAATGTCATTTAAATCATAGTGATTTTTAGTAAAAATTAGTAGACTTGATGGAATAAATACTTGGAGGGGAGAGAAGTAGTAGATAAATATTTTAATTTTCTTGTCAATACTTTGGTAGGCCTTCCACACTATTATTTGAGTAGTTATGATATATTTTCTTGGTTGGAACTCCACAAAAAAAAGTCATGTCATTCATTATACACTATAACTTTACCACCAAGTTGACATAAATGTTTTACTATGTAATACCTTCATCATAACCTCATATTTTTTTATAGTCACATCCACATTATCTCAAAAACACATAATAGCTCGAAATTATCTCAAAAACACTTGATCAAAATAGTTACGGCTTTAGAAAAAAATTTTAGAGCCTTAATTTATTCGATGCAGAGCTAAAATACTAATTATTTTGAGTTGTTATATTATTTTCTACAATGACTTTCATTTTAGAGAGAGGTTACTCTGGTCATGACTTTTTCAATATCAAGATCTTGTTCTCCAGAGAGAAAATATTAAAACTATAGAATTTTATTTTTTCTTCTTCGTGGCTGTCCTATCACTTTTTATCATGATGACATATGACTATACACTAAAAAAATATTTAGGATAATATTCTATAAATCGCCCACATCAATTGAGACTTAGTTCATCTAAGATATATACAATGGATTGACTTATGAAAGTATACATGTATTAGACTTCAAAAGCATCATATTCACATGATAAAACTTATCTCAATATCAAGTTTTGACATTTAGGTTATTCTCATGCATCATGATCGAAAGGGCTATCACTTTTTTCCAACTATTATGCACAAGGGTGTTTCATGGCTTACCTATCACCATCCACTGTGATAACACACACAAACCCATCAATAGTAAAATTTTAATTATAATTCATTATAAATATAACATCTATCAATAACCAAACAACAATAAAATTTAATCATAAACATTCATTAAATAAATATCCATAATACAAAATAAAATACACCAACCATATAAATCAATTTAACTTGACATTGATGAGGAATTCACAGGTAATAATTCAGAAAATACAATGTGCAATTTTTGTTTCCCAATGATAAATCTCAAGAGTATCTAGCAATCAAACCTGAAACCCACAATTCTTATTTTTGCTTCTTAAATTTTTCACTAGGTAGGAGAAAAGATAAATGTCTCCTTATGGTTTATGTTTATTTCTTACATTGCTTCTTTGCTTTTAGATCTCCCCTAGGTTTTGGTGAATTTGTGTTCCCAAACCATGGCTTTTCATCATTTCTCATGCTCTCAAAATCTTCTTCATTTCACATTTTTATACTCAAATGGTTGAGTGCAGTTTTTAAGTGGCAAGTCATGATGCTAGGGAATATCATGACTTTTATTTTTCATTTATATAACACAATGTTTTTGCAATGAGAATGAGTCATGGATTTGGTCGCTTTCTTACTTTAGATTACCATGGCATTGGGAATGATCATGACTTATACATTTATTCTTTTTAATACAAGATCGTGGTACTAGGAATGAGTTGTGACTTTGGACTCTCTTTTAATTAGATTATTACTACACTGAGAATAATCATGGTTATGGATTTTATCTATATAATAAAAATTCATAGCATTGGGAAAGGACATGGCGTGTGCATTTCATCTATGTAACTCAAATTTATGGTGTTGAGAATGAGCAATGGTTTTGGTCATTTCTCAAGAGCTAAAAATTGTGACCATGGAAATGGTCATAGCTCAAGTAACTACTCATTGGAAATCTCTATGCTTAAAATCCATGGTGTTGAAAAAGAACCTTAGAGTTTGCCTTAGTTTAGGTGGTATTATAATGACAAAGTCATGGTGCAAGAAAATATCATGGATTTTAGTAGTGTTGTGGTTCTTGATTGTTATAATAAATTTTTTAATCGAAGTCATCAAAATGTTATGAGCTAGTATGACTATGACTCTAACAAATTTTTAGCCAAATAGAATGTATTGTATAGTGAAATGGTTTTATTAATGAGATGGTAGAGTAATGATGTACAAAATTACCATGACTATTTGTGTAGAGTTTAAGCTAAGAAAAGATGTCAAAACTACTCTACAAGCACAATAAGGTGTAACGAAGTCATGATACAAAGAATGTTATGACCATACATGGCTTTTCAGCCTCCTCCTTATTGATAAATCCATCAAGTCTCACATTTCATACAAAACTACCTAATTTTACTATTATTCATTATAATTCATCAAAACTACAATTTAGTTAAATGGTTATATTTAATGCTCTTTTCTATGAAACTATATCATGCATAATCATCAAACTAACTAGTATTATTTTATATTTTTCGTACCAAACAAACTCACACACTAAAATGATTACTCATCCTCAAGTAATTACTCCTATAAAAAATGTATATAACTTTTATTTATAACAAATAAAATCAAAATAATTAGATTATAGTACCACAATATCCAAGAAAATAAAGATACATATCAAAGATATGAGGATGGTTGGCGGTATGACTTTCCTTTAGAATCAACCTTTTTAAAGGGAAAATTTGGAATGCTCGCATGGTGGGATAGAATTGGATGGTCACTCAGAATCTCCCTTGTTGATTTCTACCAAATTCAATATATTTTCCACAATGTTACAAAATGTCTTTCATCTTTACCCAATAGAGTTTGATGAGCCTATAATAGATCCCATTGCAAAATGCATTTGTTTTTGGTTCTCACTATATTTTCTCAATTTTTCAGTCTATTGAATCTCTCAATATTGCATGTCACCTCCAATTTGTATATCTCTCATCACCACCATTTTCTTTCATTCCATTTCAACGGACTCATAAAGCCTCTCAAATGATTCATCATTGCCTATCACTTATATCTCAACTCATTTCATCTATTCATCTAAGAGTTTATAAATATTATCTTGAAATTTGTCTTGGGTCACAACAAACAATCTCTTTCTTTGGAGATGCATTTCCAATATTGCATCTCATTTTTCAGCCTCATCTACTTTTAATATATAGAGGGATTGTATAATAGTATCTCAATTTTCAATCTTTCCTCCATTTTGTCTTCCAACTATATATTTTCCAAAACATAAAAAATATCATCCAATGTACCTCCTTGTGCAGCCAGAGAATGCTCAATGTTGGTTTTATCTTATTTTCATAGCTTTTATGTCAACTTCAAAAAAGGATGGTCCTTCTTGCCTAATATATATCAATTATTCCCCTTCAAGAATCAAATTCTTCTCTTTTCAATCTTCTTCAAACCTTCTTTTAATGCCCAACAATGTTAAGAGAGAAACCCTTAAAGACTATTCATTACTATCCTCATCTATTGTGACCTTCTCAGCTCATCATAATAATGTAATCAAAAAATTAAAAATTATTAGGCCAAAAAATTCACCATTTTGATAATATAGAATGTACTTCTCAAGTTTTTTCTAACATCAAATCTACAAACAATCAAAAAAGCATAATGTAGAATTGTCATATCTTGTGTGATAATTGAAACATGGAATGTTTGGTATAAGAAAGAACAAAAGAAATATAATTATAGTTTACTCACCTCTATGAGTTTGTCATGCATCAAAAATTAATATGTACTTCTTTGTTACTCTCTATTCTCCTTTTCCATCCATCAATATATTCACAATTGCATTGAAATTAGATTGTAATTTTATTTATTTGACAGATATGTTATTCCTAGTCATTTGCAATCCAAGTAATTCATTAATAAATTCTCTATCAAAACATACTTAAATTCTTCTCACATAGCATTTCTTTTTCTATTTATCCTCAATATTGCATAAAAATTTGTTAAAATCAATGTAAATTTCTTTTATCTATAGACACAAAATAAACTCTAATCTTTCTTTTCTATAATCTACTAGAAAGGGGGGATAAATTTTGTCAACTCTACACTCCTATAAATCTTTTCTTAGTAAGAATTGAAATCATTCACTTTCTACTAGTTTTTATTAGAAAAGTCACCAAGGGTACCATGTTGTTGGGCAATTGCACTTTCACAGTGGCGATTTTAAGATACAGAAGAAGAAAGAACAACAAAAACAACAAATGATATATATCCAATCCACAATCCAATCATGAGAGAATAAAAAAAAATAGAAACCACAACAGAATTGCACGAAATAACGTGGTTCACTAGTCACTTAGTATGACTAGCTACATCCTCCAGAAAATACCTATGCGTTACAGATTAAACCAAATCAGAAGTCTCATAGTATGTGCAGCATAGAAATAGTCATGATAAATCACACTGAGAGAGAGTGTGTGTGTGTGTGTGAAGATGAACAGTTCCAGATCACAAAAATAGTAACCCAAAAAATAAAATACAAAACATTTTATATTAAAATTTTTTCTGTTCAATTAACCGGAGTGTGTCGGATCATTAGACGGGTCGGGCTCTACTCCAAAAATTTCTTCGGCCCGCTGTCCGGACAGCAGGACCTCTGTTATTGTGCTACTGATGCATTCTCGGCCTCTTAATATTTTCTTTCCTACACTTATATAAAAATATTAAAATAGATATATTTGGTTATACAAATAGATTATCAAAAAAAGCTATATACAACAATCTCCACCTTAATTTGTTTTGCAAATAGATTGAGAGACACTCTCTATAAAATGTTAGTCCAAAAAAAAGTACATCTGATTTGATATGTTCAGTAAGTCAAGACAATGTCTTAACTTTTTCAGAGTAATAGGTTTGGTAAACATGTCAGCTAGATTATCAGAAGTTGCAATCCTTTTTATTGTACCCTTTTTTCAGATCAAAGGAAATGATATCACACATCAATGTGTTTTGTCTTGTAATTGTGCACTTGGTCTTTAGCTAAATAGATAGCACTGAGGTTGTCATAGAAAATCGTTGCAACCTTTTCATAAAGACTAATGTCCTTGAGAAAACCTTTCAGCCATATCCCTTCCTTCGCAGCTTCAGTCAGAACCATATACTCTGCTTCAGTAGAAGATAAATTAACAGAAGATTGCAATGTGGCTTTTCATCTAACAACAGAACCACATACAATGAAGACATAACTAGTCATAGATTGTCTACTGTCAACGTCTCCTGCATAGTCAGAATCAGAATATTCTGCCAACATGAGTTCAGATTCATTACCAAATATCATACCAATATCAGAAATTCTCTTGAAGTACCTAAGTATCCTTTTAACATCAGAATATCCTGCACTTGGTCTTGCTGCATGAACAATATCAGGTCGGGTGCACACCATAAGATACATGAGGCTACCGACAGCACTAGAATAAAAAACCTTAGACATTTTTACCTTGTCAGATTTAGATTGGGGACGAAATTCTAATGTTAGATGGAGGTTAGTAGCAAATGGTGTGGACAGAGGCTTACAATAAGTCATTCCAAATCTAGATAGAAGTTTTTGAATATATTGTTTCTGTGAAAGAAACAACTTTCTTTTAATTCTATCTCTGAATATTTCTATACCCAAAATTTGTTTTGCTCCTCCAAGATCTTTCATATCAAATTCAGAACTGAGGAGATCTTTTAGTTCGTGAATATCAGATTTATTTCTGGTAACAATAAGCATATCATCTACATACAATAGCAAGTAGATATATGACATATCCTTGTGTCTTTTAAATAAACACAGTAGTCATGGTCACACCTATTGTATCCAAGACAAGTCATGAAATAGTCAAATCTTTTGTACCATTGAAGGGGAGACTACTTAAGTCCATAAAGGAAATTCAGAAGCTTGCACACATGGGTTTCCTTACCTAATACCTCAAAACCCTTAGGCTGGCTCATGTAAATTTCTTAATCCAGTTCTCTATGAAGAAATGCAATTTTAACATCTAGTTGCTCAAGTTCAAGGTCCTGATGTACCCTTAATGCTAGAAGCACCCTAATTAAGCTATGTCTAACTACAAAAGAGAATATATCATTATAATCGACACCCTCTTTCTGACTGAACCCTCTTGCAACTAGATGTGGCTTAAACTTTACACCACCTACTATAGATGCATCATTTTTCTTCTTGAGAATCTATTTGCAAGAAACTATCTTTCTCGCTTTAGGTTTAGGTACTATAAGCCAAGTACCATTCTTATGAAGAGATTCAATCTTTTTATCCATGGCAACTAACCATAACTCAAATTTAGGACATCAAACAGCATTCCTTAAAAAGGATGGTTTAGGGAATATCAATCTCTTCGGCAACTTGTAGGGCAAACCCTAAAAATTCATCAAAGCCAAATCTTAGAGGAGGACCTACATTTACCCACCTTGGTCTATCCCTTGAAATGCAATAGAGAATAGACTTTTCAGGTGCATGTTCAGGATCAGGTTTATTAATAGACTTAACATCATTTTTATAATTAGCTATTGTTTGTCTAGAGAGGACATGCATCCTTCCTGGAGCTACAGATTCAGATTTTAGCTACACCTTAAGTTTAGCTTGAGGAACATCATGTAACTGGATATGACAAGGTAATTGTCTTAAGATGACACTTTCATCAAAGGTGACACTCCTAGAGAGAATCACTCTCTTTTTAAATGGTGAATAGATACAGAATCCCTTGACTCCATCACCATATCCTACAAATATTTTTTTTATTGCTCGTGGTTCAAGCTTACCATCATTTACATGATAGTAGACAACACACCCAAATACTTTCAGATTGGAATAATTTGCAAGTTTACCAGTTCACATCTCAAATGAAATTTTAAAATTAATTCCACTATGTGTAGATCTTTTTATTAGATGGCATGATGTATTAACAACTTCAACCCAAAACTACTTGTCTAAGCCTAATTGAGAGAGCATATATTTAGTTCTCTCCAGAAGATTTTGGTTTATTCTTTCAGAAATACCATTTTGCTGAAGAGTGTCTCTAACAATTTTGTGTCTTGCTATACCTTTGTCCTTACAAATTTCCTAAAATTCAGACGAACACAATTCTAGACCAATATCTATTCATATCAGTTTAACCTTCTTTTGTGTTTAGTTTTCCACTAAGCTAACCCACTACTTAAACTTTATAAAAGTCTCAGATTTATGTTTCATCATGAATACCCAAGGCATCCTAAAGTAATCATCAATTAAACATAAATAAAATCAAGCACTCCCAAGAGATGTGACTCTAGAAGGGCCCCAATAGTCAGCATGGATTTAATCCAAAATAATATTTGTACAGTCTATGACCTTATCAAACTTAGTTTTATGTTTCTTACCAAAAACACAATGATCATAGAAATTTATTTTGCCGACTCTATGACCAACAAGAATATTAAGATCAAAGAGAATTTTTATACCATTCTCTTCCATATGTGTGAGCTGCATATGCCATAGTCTGGTAAGTTTAGCTTTGTCTTCAGATGCTGGCTCTCCGGATGTGATAGCAATAGCCCATGTCACTATGGAACCTATCAGTGTGTATAACATTCCAGTCTTCTGCCCCTTCAATACAATATCATCTTTACGGTGAACATTCAATGTTCCCTCTCCACCACTGAATGAAAATCCATGATCATCCAGAATACCAAGAGAAATGAGATTCATTATTACCTCAGGAACATATCTCACATTTGAAAGTGAGACTATTTGGCCATCATAAGTACTCAGTCTGACTGTGTCGATTCCAACCACCTTACATGGTTGGTTGTTTCTCACCACAGCATGACAAGCTTCCTTCATGTCATATTTTCTGAACCACTCCAAGTGAGTGCTTATATGGAAGGAAGCCCTAGTATCTAGGATCCAAGAATCTAATATTGCAATCATTGTGGAGGTTACCAGCACAAGGTCTTCTCCATCATCCAAATCATCAAAGGCCACAGTAGCAGCAGGTGAGGGATTAGGCTGACCTTGTTGTTCCTGCCTTACTCTCTTCTTTGGGCATTCAGTTTTCCAATGCCCTTTTTGTTTACAGTAGTGACAAGTGTCACCCTCCTTTGACCTCTTCTGAAGCTTATTTCCCTTCTTCTTGAATGGAACAGGTTGTGGCCTTCTGTTTGTCACCACCAATCTTGTAGGATGTTGTTCAAGTCATTCAACCGCAACATTCTACCTCATCTCTCTGGAGTGTAGGGCATACCGAACATCATCTAGCAAAATCTCCTCATTTCCCACTATGAGAGATTTGAAAAAATTCTCATAGAAAGGAGGAAGAGAGACTAAGAGTAGAAGTGCAGCATCCTCATCTTCCACCTTAGCATTCACACGTTTAAGGTCCATGATGATGCTGTTTAAATCATCCAGATAATTCTTCAAAGAGGTTCCCTCTTGGATCCTTAGTGTAAATAGTCTTCTCTTTAACAGAAACTTGTTTGTCGGTGATTTAGTCATATATAGTGACTCAAACTTGAGTCACAGTCCTATAGCAGATTCCTCATCTGCTACCTCAGCAATGACTTCATTCGAAAAGCTTAATAGAATGGTGGAGTGGGCTTTTTCTTCATGTCTCCATGCCTCTACCTCTGTTATTCCAAGAGCAGCAATAGTGTGAGGACTACTGAAACCTTGAACAAGAGGACTCCAAATATCAAAATTCTTCAAATGCACCTACATTTTGATCTGCCACATACTAAACCCAAATCTACCATTGAATTTCTCGATCGTGGTGTTTAGGGTTCCAGCCATTTCAACAGAATATTATTTGTACAGAAAAATCACAAAAAATACAATGGTGCAATTACTCGAAAAACTTTAAAACCCACTCTGATACCAATTGTTGGGCAATTGTGCTTCCATAGTGGTGATTTTAAGATACAGAAGAAAAAAGAACAAAAAAAAACAAATGATATATATCCAATCCACAATCCAAGCATGAGAGAATAAACACAAAATAGAAACTACAATAGAAACGCATGAAATAATGTGGTTTACTAGTCTCTCAGTATGACTAGCTACATCCATCAGAAAATGCTTATGCATTATAGATTAAACCAAATTAGAAGTCTTACAGTATGTGCAGCACATAAATACTCACGATAAATCACGTAGAGAGTGAGAGAGAGAGAGAGAGAGAGATGATGATGAATAGTTCTAGATCGTGAAAATAGTAACCCAAAAAATAAAATACAAAACATTTTATATTAAAACTTTCTCGGTTCAATAAACTGGAGTGGGTTAGATCATTGGATGGATCTGGCTCTGCTCTAAAAATTTTTTTGGCCCGCTGTTCTAACAGTGGGACCTCCATTATTGTGCTACCTCTACATTCCCAACCTTTTAATATTTCATTTCCTGTACTTACATGAAAATATTAAAATAGAAATATTTGGTTATACAAATAGATTATCAAAACAAACTATATACAACACATGCCTTTATGTGGAACTTCAATTATGCTTAACTATGGTCTCGTGCCTTTTGGCTTGTTGCACACCTTTATAGAGTTGCCCTTCCTTCATAGCTTAGATTATGATCCTTCTTCAAAGGTGGCGCTTAAATCTCAAATTGTTGGAGCTTGGATTTTGTGGCATCAAAAAAGGGTGAAAAGTTTGGGTTTTTAAGGTTTCGCCTTCATGGCTCTGATTAAATAGTCAGACAATGTCGTGACTTGATGTGTTTTGTCATATTTTTTTTGAAAGTCATGATTATGGCTGATGGTCATGGCTATGAGTCTAATTTGGTTATAATCACGGCTAAGTTTAAATCCACTCCTTATTTTTATGGGAAGGTTTTTATTATGTATAATTATCGAGATGTAATGCAAATATACTGAACAACAACAAAATATTTTATCATACAATAAAAAGAAACTTCTTGGGTTTTTGTTTGATATGTTTAATATCAACTAATATTAACTATTTTATATGATTTGTTTGATGTGTTTACTTGAAATAAAGCTTTATTTCTAATGATTTAACAAATACTTAGTTTTGGAGAATTTTGATGAATAGTTGTGATATCAAGTATTTTTAATATAACATGTATCACTTGGTAGAGTTGTTGACTAGAAGAGAACCAAAAAGTCATGAAAGTCATAATATTTGATATGCTATGACTTGATTATACATTTGAGCACTAATAGATTAGCATTGGTACCCATTTTTAGCTAAAACTCTATACATATTGTCATGACAATCTTTATTTGAAACAACTCTATCATCTTATTATCATAATTATTTCATTATGTAATATATTCTCTTGGCTATGAAAATTTCACGATCATAACAAAATTAACTTAAAACAACTTTATGACTATGAAATTAATTTCACATCATAAAAATAAAATGCCTTGTAAGTTTTATTGGAGAGTATGGACTTAAATGTGATTGAAGAGAAAAATATACCTTGGAAGTTCTATTGGGGAGTATGGCTTTAAGTGTGATTGAAAAAAATAATACTACATTTGAAGTTCCATTGGTGAGTATGGACCTAAGTCTAATTAAGGAAGAAAGTGCTACCTTGGAAGTTTTAATGGAGAGTATGGACATAAATGTGATTGAAAAAAAATACTACCTAGGAAGTTTTATTGGTGAGTGTGAATATAAATGTTAGTTAGGTAGAATGTGCTATATCAAAAGTTTCAACAATGATTATGATCATAATAGTTAAAGAGGAAGAATGTACTATATAAAAAGCTCCAATGGTGATTATGATCTTAATAGTTGAAGAGGAAGAAATTGAAGAAGCACAAAAAGCCATGACATTTCTTGACATCATGGCCCAAACAAAGGAGATGTATGGCCCTTCATTTTTGAGATCTTAAGTAGATAATACTATTTAGTAAATTTTCTATACAGCTAGTGGATATAGAACAAATAAAAAAGGTATTGAAAGAATTACATGGAGCTGGCATGGACGACAAAAATTAATGGCAAAAAAGTATAGTTGATGTTGTCTAGTTATGGATGTTAAACATAGTATTGCTTGGGAAGCAACCCAAGAAACTTTGTTTATTATTATTTTTGTTTGTGTAAAGAAATGTTTTTACATGCACATCATTTTTTAATACTCATCCACCACAAAAACCTCTCCTTTTTTAAGATTACCAAATTCAAACTTAATGCTAATCTAACTTCACCCAAAACATTATGGCCAACTATCAAAAATATTAATTTTCATTACTTAAAGTTATGTCCAACCTTCAGCACCACAAATTTTCATTTATCAAGTCATGGTTTATAGAGTATATATATCATGCCAGAAGAATTTTTTTTTCAAACTAAAATCTCTTTTGCCCTGATTCCACCTAAAACTCTAATTAATAAATAATGAGAATTTAGCATTGTGATAGGATAGCCATGGAGAAAATACCATTATCTAAGCCAAAAGAAAAATTCATTATGGGATAAATGAGTAGTGAGGGTTCTACTAAGTGATAGAGACCCTGCACCACAGAGAAGTTTCCAAAAGTCATGGTGCCTGTGTAAACTTTTTTGCATGGTGATAAAAAGTAGTTGGATGGAATGTATGTACTTGCTAAAAAGAGCTTTATTAGATAGTAGGCTTTTAATGAATAAATCACCTTTCCAAAAAATCATAGAAAATAAAGATTGGCCTATG
The DNA here is from genome assembly GCA_029783825.1 of Sapria himalayana. Classification (NCBI taxonomy): domain Eukaryota; kingdom Viridiplantae; phylum Streptophyta; class Magnoliopsida; order Malpighiales; family Rafflesiaceae; genus Sapria; species Sapria himalayana. The sequence goes on along the minus strand of JAREIK010003431.1, from coordinate 924,827 downwards.
TTTTATGCACATAGAGAGATGAGAAATGACTTAGTCATGAAATAATTATATACCAATTTGGAGGATAGAGAAGAGAAGAGATGAAATGTGCATGGATGTTGGGTACTTTTTGAGAGGGTAATTTTTAATGAATTCCTTGGATTTCAAGAAGCAAATGATAATGTATTTTCCAATCTCTAAAAGTATGATACAAGATCCAAGCAATTGCAAAAGAGTTGATGAATGAAATAGAAAATGGAGGATGACTTCAAAGAGTTCATATGGATTTTTGATCTGGAGAACTCACATAGAAGTAAAGTATGGTTATATTTCTCATGCTCCTTTTTGTAGCCTACACTCCATGCTCAACCATCATATAAAAGAGGGCAATTTTGCTTTATATATTTTCAATTGGTTGTATTTTTGATGTGGGTAAAATAATTGAGAGATCATTCTCAATTATTAAAAGGGTTAAGTTGCTGAAAACATAATTCACCTTGCCTTGATTACCCTTTTATGCATAGTCTATGGACTCCTATAAATGATGAGATAGATATAATATGTTCGAGGGTGTCCTCCATGATATTGTTGGGCATCAAAAGATGGGTTGAAAGATACAGAAAAGAAAAGAAATGATTCTCAAAAGAAAAGAATCAACTTATTTTGAGAAAGATGAATCATCTTTCATCAAAACCGAAACATGAGCTGAGGAAAGAAATAGGAGAAGACACGAAGAGAGAAAGACTCACCAAAAACATTTTCCTAATGAACAAAAAAGTATGATGGGCAATATTATTTGTATTTTGGAAAATATATAGTTGAAAGCCATTGATAGAGAATCATCCCTTATGGAGAAGATACATAGTTTCCATATAGTAATGGCAATGGACATGGAAAGATAGAATGCACTTTGGGAAATGAAACTCCAAAAGAAAAAGCTATTATTTATAATAGTGCAAGAAAAGTTTGAAAACAATATTTTTAAACTCTTGAAATACAGGATGAAATAGGTTGCTCGGAAGACCACAAAATCATTGGGGAGGCACTACAATTTTATTATAATAGAATAGAAGATAATGGTGGAAAATAAAGACCAAAAGCTTGAAAGTAATGTAATCTACTAAGAAAACTAGTGGATTATAGAATTGTAGCAATGCAGTACAAACCAAAAAGACTTGTACTATACAAATTACAATGAGATCTTTAAAAGAACACGAAATTCAATAGGGAAAAAACAAGATGCATTACATGACATGATTGTGAAGATGATTGATGGGGCATCAAGTTATAAAGGAGATTTGGAGAGACCATCCACTTCATTGCCATCATTTGAGCACTTAAGATCATATTTTCTCTTTAATGTGTATCATCCTAAGGGAAAGCCATATCAGTAACCACCTTAAATATGTGGATGTATGCTATTTTGTTTTTTTCTTTCTTCTTCTTTGTGTATTATAATAAGGTTTTAATGTGTTTGTAAAAATGTGAAAGTTGTGTGACATGGTTTTCTTTTTCTTTTTTTGATAAGTGTAGGATGGATTATTAGAGGATGAGCAATCATTTTAATGTATAAGTTTGTTTTGTATAACAAATACCAAATAATACTAACTATTTCATATGATTTTTATGATGTGTTTGCTTGAAATTAAGCTTTATTTGTCGTGATTTCACAAAAATCTAGTTTTTGAGGATTTTGATGAATATTTGTAAAATTGAGAGTTTTTAGTATGAAATATGTGTCTTGGTAGAGTTGATGACTAGGAGAGGAGCAAAAAGTCATGTATGTTATACTATCATTGTGCCGACATGGTGGGAAACAAACTCCTAAAATAGGCCAACTTGGCCACCCAGCACAACATGGTGGCCTAATTAGGGTACCCTAAAATAGGTCATGGGGAATTGTCATGACCCATTTGAAACCTCTATTTCAAGTTGTCTCATCCACTCTTTTTCTATTTCATTTGCTCTTCTTGATTCAATAAACAACTTGATGATTATATCTTCAAATGAAGATCTAGAGGTTGGATAAGGACAATCAAATTCAATCTCTCCATGAGTCCTAAAAATCATATCTCCATAACTTATTGCCTTATGATAATAAAACTAACTAAAATTTCCATTAGGTATAAGATAGAAATTACTACTTGATAGAACATAGGTTTCATCATAATGATATATTTGATTGTGCATGTTCATCTTATACTAAGTTCTCTTTTGATTTGCTCACTTTATCAGTTATGAGGTGCTAACTCAATCTTAGAGTATTATTCTATTGATTTGTGACTAAAAAAGTAAATTAAAAAATTCATACCAAAAGATATAAATAAGTAACACATGACAAACAATGAAAATCAAGGTGTAAAAAGAAGATAATGTCATCCAAACTACTAAAAATATAAATATTCATTTTCAAGGATAGTTTGTCAACTAAAGTTGACTATCTAAACTAAATAATCTCTAGTAATAGTGATAAAAACTTATTATGGCTTTATTATAAAGCTCAATTTTTAGGATTTGGCACTATTCTAAAAGCTCATTGAATGAGGGTCTCTCATCCAACTAGTCCCATAAGTATATAAGTAGTAAATTTTTATCTAGATATTGATCCCACAAAGAATATGTAGGTAGTTTGATCAACCAATGATTAGTCAACTACTACTCTATTTGAAAGGATACAACTAGATTTTTGGTAAGATTCTTAGATTCTAATAAGTTTATTTCATTATGGATGATAGTCTGTCTAAATTGCCTAGTTGTTATTGTGCTTGGCTATAGAATAAAGCTTGGGCTATTGTGAAAATATTATAGTAACCTACTAACATATAAGGTGGTTATCAACTATTAGAATCACTTCTATGATGGACCCCCTCATAGCTTTCCCTTTAGTATTTTAACATTGAAATGATAAATCTTTTTTTTTTCTTTAAGGTCATTCACAAGTCTATATTTTTTAGACAACTCATCAACTACCCTTGATGATTATTTCATATATATATATATTATTTATTTATTTATTCTCTAAACTTTTTAAGTCATAAAGATGTGAGCTGGTGTGATATTAAAAATATTTATACTTTTAGCTTCGTAAGTATCATATAAGCATAATTAATATATGCTTTCTTCAAATCTTACTGGTAGGAGTAATAAAACAAAAAGTAACTTGTAGGACTATCACAAGATTTTGAGTCATCTCTACTCATATATATCTTGTGACCCAACTATCACTATTTATCATCACAATATGCAACCCCACACTAAAGGTAGAATCTATAGGATAATATTCTATAAAACTCTCATATCAATTCAGGGTTAATTCATTTAATTTATGTGTAATAGATTTGCATATAAAAGTATTCGTGCTTTTGGCTATATAAGGGTCATACTTTCATAATTAAACTTACCTCAATGTTGAGTTTTGATGTATAAGTTTTTCTTGTGCATCAATTTTGAAAGAGTTGTCACTTCCTCACCATTATGTGTGAGTGTGCTTCATGACTTACATGTTTTCATCTATCATGAGAATATGCACAAACCTGCTAATAGTAAAACTCTAGTTTTAGTTTTATATAAACACAACATCTATAAATAAACAAACCACAAAAAAATCTAAACATAATAATTCATTAATTATGCATCCATTACACAAAATAAAATATACTAATCATCAATAATAATTTAGCTTGATGTTAGAAAAAAATGTACATGAGATAATTCGATATATATCTTATTGAATTTTAGATTCCCAATGATAGTCTTCAAAAGTGTCTAAGAATGAAACCCATAACCCAAAATTATTATTTGTTTACCTCAAATTTACTTCTAAGAGTGAGCCAAAAATAATGTTGGCCTCCCTCTTAAAGTTTATCGGAATGAACCCATGAACCCACAATTCTTATTTGTTCACCTCAAATTTACTTCTGAGAGGGAGACAAAAATAATGCTCCCCCCCCCCCTCCTCTTAAAGTTTATACTTGTGTCTTGTATTGCCTTTTTGCTAGTGGATATCCACTAACTTTAAAAAAATTTATACTCTCTAAACCTTATATTTTATTCATTTTGTCGATCCCTCAAAATCTTCTTCATTTCATGCTTTTATAGTTGAACAACTTGTTGTGATTTTTAAGTGGGATGTCATGATGTATGGGGAATGCTGTGGCTTCGGCTTTTTATCTTTGTAAAACAAAGTTGAAACACTAGGAATGATCCATGGTTTTGGTATCTTTCTTTCTTTAGACTATCATGGTGCTAGGAATGGACATAGCTTATGTGTTTTATTTCAATGACACAAAGTCATGAAACTGGGAATGAGCTGTAGCTCTGGTCTCTTTCTTTTACTAGATTATCATGGTACTAGGGAATGATTTTGGCTATGTATTTCATCTAAGTAACATGAAGTTATAGTGTTATGAATGGCCATAGATTATATATTTTATCTTTGTAACCCATAGTCATAGTGCTAGGAATGAGTAGTAATTTTTGTAATTTTTCAAGATCAAAAAGTCATAGCCCAAGAAATGATCTTGGCTAGAGTAAATTATCTTTATAACTCTTTGTAGCTAAAAGCCATAAGTTTAGAGAAGCACCATGGTTTTTTTCTTAGTCTTGGTGCCACTATAATAATAAAGTCATAATGCTGGAGGATCTTCTAGTTTTTAGCAATAGTGAGATACTTGATTACTATAACATAAAATTAATATTGTAGAAGTAAAAAATATTATGATCTAGTGTAGTGACTTTGAAAAAGTTTTATAGCTGAAAATAATATGTTTCATAGTGAAATGATAATATCAATGAGGTGGTAGATTCATGGGGTACAAATATTACCATGACTATTTGTATAGAGCTTTGAACAAGAATGAATATTGAAAGTACTCTATAACTTCAATAAGATATAACAAATTCATAACAATAAAAATTATATGACTATAAATGATATTTTACTCCCTTTCCTTATCAACAAAACCACAAAGTCTCATATTACACATAAAACCAACCAACCTTCACTATCATTTATTATAATTCATCAAAACTATAATTAAGAAAAATATTTATATTTAATACTTTTTCCTATGCAATATATCATGCATAATCACCAAAATAATAATAATTATTTGTTATTTTGGTATACCAAATAGCTATCATGGTGAATTTAGAAAATGAAGTGAAATTTAAAAGTAAAATAAGTAAAAGGTGAAGCATTACATTGCTATAACAACAATTCTTGAGGATTTGAAAGAATTAAAAAAATAAATAGAGGTAGCAATGAAAGTCATGGCTTTAACTAGCACTATGAATTTGGAGATATAAAAGATAAATAAAAAAGTCATGGTTAATCCCAATACAACTACTTTGTAGATACAAAAAGATAAAGCTCAAATTGTGTCCAATAAAAAACCATGACAATCCAAAAAATAATTATATCTAGAAAGGATGATGCTATGATGATTAGAAAAGTTGTGGCTTCCTAAAAATAAGGATACCCAGAAAAAACAAGTATAGAATATGATTCTATATTAAAAGTAAGCTCTTGAAAAAAAAGAAAGTGAGAGATAATATAACTAAGCTAGTATGGACAACTAAAATTACTAATTTAGGTAACAACTCATTGATGGTCTAGCTATTAACATTAAATATAGCACTACTTTGGAGAAAACTAAAGAATTTGTTTATGTATAGTGTGATGAAAAAAAAAAAGACTATGTATTCACTGATACAAATCATTTTGCATGATTTTCACATTCAAAAATTTAGTCGTAGAACTAAAATCATGTCATGCCTCATTTACATATCTACAAAAGAAGTAAAACTATCATCTAGATATAATATGACATTTAAACTTAGTACTAGCAAATACTTGTGTATGATAAATGGAAAGTTATAGTTTATAGTGGGGGAATTAATTGCTTATGAATGATATATTTATTAGTGTGTTAGTTTGTTCAGTATTTCAAATATCAAATAATACTAGTTATTTTGGTGATAATGCATAATGTATGTGCATAGAAAGAATTAAAAAAAAAAACTATTTCACAAAATTAAAGTTTTGATGAATTAAAATGAATAGTAATAAAATTAGATATTTTTTTTGTGTGAAATTTAAGACATGGTGAATTTTTCGAGTAGAAGGAGAGTAAAAAGTGATGTAAAGTCATGATATTCTTTATGTTATGACTTTGTTATATCTTGATGAGCTTATAATATAGTTACAACTTTAATTCTTAGCCAAAACTCAATAAATAATAATCATGACAATCTTCAAAATATGACTTTGTTATGACTTTACCACCTCTTTGACACAATCATTTCACTATGAAATGCATTCTTTTCTACTTTGAAATTTTCTTGGAGTCAACTACACTATCTCATAATATTTTTTATGGTTGTAATTTTAATGTTATGTCATAATAATCAAATGTCTAACTAGTACTAAAAGTCATGGTATTTTCTAGCATCATAACTTTCTCATTACAAAGTCACAAGTAGAAAGGTAAAGGTTATAGCACTTCACCTTTTCCACACCCTTTAGCTATAGATAGTTATAAAGAGCATTTACTCAATCCATAGTCATTTCTAGTAGCCCAAATTTATTTTTTTAATAAATAACCAAAACTATAGGCATCCTCAAGTGTAATAGTTTTGTGTTATAGAGATGTAATGCATGAGTTGTGGTCATTCTAGCATTATAACTTCATGTTATAGAGATGAAATATACAAGTCATGGTTATTCATAGTGTTGTGCCAATCTAATGCAAGAGAGAGAGAGGGAGACCAAATTTGAGGCTCTTTTCCAGTATCATTACTTTGTGTTACATAGATGAAATACACAAGTCATGACTATTCATAAAGCTATGAAAATATAAATAAAGAGACCAAAGTCACAGCTCATTCTTAGCTTTATATGAGTTTGTGTTATAGAGAGATATATCTAAATCCATGGAATTCCCTAGTATTACGACTTCCCACTTAAAAATCATACCCATTAAAGTATAAAAGCAAAAATTATGAGGAAAAAAAGAGGAGTTAGAGCACAAGAGAATATATGGCATGAGAGGAAGACATAAAATCTAATGTTTGGGAAGCATAACTTTTCTTAAACCTAGGAGAGATCAACAAGGAAATAGGTAATGCAAAAAATAAGCATAAAACCTAAAGGGGAGGCATAAATTTCAATACCTACATAAGGATCGATCCTAAGTCCAGGAATGAGAATTGTGGGCATAGCCTTTGATTTCTTTATACTCTTGATGGTCATCATTGGGAATCAAAAATTCCATGCGATATATTTTGAATTATCTCATAAGAATCTATCCCTATTGTTAGGATAAATTAAGGCCTAGGATTGGTGTATTTAATTTTATGTAATGGATACATAATTAATGGATTTTATGTTTGGATTGTGTTGTGGATTGGTTACTAATGATATGGTATTTATTAAGAACTAAAATTAAGATTTTACTATAGGTAGATTCATGCGTGTTATCATGGTGAATGGTGATAAGTAAGTCATGAAGTGAACTTGCACACACTGATTAGAAGAGAGTGATAGTCATTCTAATTTTGACATGTAAAACAAACCAATATGTCGAAACCCAATGTAAAAGTAGGTTTAATCGAGCAATTGTAGTGATTAAGGTGCTAAAAGGATGAACTAACCATCAATTAATGTGGAGGTTTTGTAGAATATTATCTTAAGAGTTTTACCTTTAGTATATAAGTAGCATGTCATCAGGATGGGTAGTGATTATTAAGTCACAACACATATGCAAGTAGAGATGACTCATAAGGTGGTGACAAACCTATGAGTTACTTTCTATTATATGACTCTTACTAGTAAGATTTGAGGAAAATTAAATGTTAATTGAGTATGATACAAAGCAAAAAAGTACAAATACTTTAATATTATATCAATTCATGTCTTTATGACACTTGAGGTTGGAGAATAAGAATGTATATACAAATTAACTATCAAATGTAGTTGATAAGTTGTATAGAAGGTATGGACTTCTGAATAAATCTTAAGTAGAGATTATTTGTCATTTTATTAATAAACTACTTAGGAGATAGCTATGATGGGATTATCAATAGGAATGACCCAATAGATGACCACCACCTTGTATGCCAGTTAGGTACTAAAACATTTTCACAATAATCAAATATATATTATGCAACCAAGCACAATAATAACTAGGCAATTTAGATAGGTCATGCATAATAAATAAGGACCAATCCTAGAATCTCAGTCTTATCAAAAAAACTCAATTTTATCCATTTAACAGAATAGCAGTCGACTCACCATTAGGTTATCAAACTTCCTATACAATCCCTATGGGATCAATATATGAATGATGTTTTACTACTTGAATGATCAGTATACTTACATGAATGGTTAGACAAAAGACATTCATTGGACTAGCTTTTGAGAGATTATTTAATCTTAAAAATTAACCATCAAAACTAAGTCATAAAAATATATTATAAAATATACTCATGAGGTATGATATGAAGGAAGTGATAGTCCTACTAATCTCATCGTGTGAGATAAACTTATGTGTGAAAACTCAAGATTACAATAAGTTTAATTATTGTAGTATGCCATACATTAAGCTAAAAGCACTAACACATTTATAATTGATTCATTCCACATAGTTTATAAGAACTATCATGTCACATGATATTGAGGTTACGTAGAATATTTAATCTAGGGACTTTACCATAGTGTAAGAATTATGTGTTGGTCAAAATAAATATTGACAGGCAAGTCATGAGACACAAGCAAGTAGGGGTGTGTTTTGTATGGCAGTGACAAACATGAGTCATTTACTTTTGTATGATTTTCATAAATAAGATTCATAGTAAGATGCATTTTAGTTAATGTGAATATGCTTATTACAAAGTTGAAAGTAAAAATTTAATTATTACAAAAATAATTCACATCTTCATGATATTAGAGGTAAAAAAAAGAAATACATACTTAAAGTAGTCATCAATAGTAATTGACATACTATCAAAAAAGAGTAGACATGTAAATGAACCATAAGCAAATTAATGTGGTTTTGTTCATTAAATACTAAAGACACAATTATGAAAAGAACATCCTTGATTGTGACAGTTAAAGGATGACAACCACCATGTTTTCCAAAGAGGCACAAGAGAATTTCTATGTCAATCTATGCTTCATCCAGCAATCAAGAAAAAAATTTCTCTAATACTAAATAAATCTCATCAAATACATGGAGTCTATCTACTAAGTCTATCTACTAAAGTCTAAGTATCTTTTAGTAACTCAAGTCTATTTATTAAAGTCAAGTAGTAGTTAGTTTACCATTAGTTGGTCAAACTACCTGCACAATCCCTATAGAAAAGATATCTTGAATTATGTATGCCTTTACTGCGTGATATATATACTTAAGGAACTCCATTGGATAAATAATCAATCAATGAGCATTTGGGACTATTAAAAAGATAAATTTTTGCAGTGTACCAAAGTCACAACAATGATCATGGTGATGAAGATGGAAGAGAAAGAAGTATAAGAACAAGAGTAAGAAGAAAATGAGACGGAGGCAGAAGAATAAGAAGTAGAAGAAAGAAAAAGAAAAAAAAGATAAAAATAAAAGAATCAGCAAAAGGATATGAAAAGAATGAGGACGAGGATAAAAACAAGGAGAAGAAAAATAATAAGAAAAAAATAAGAAAAAGAGGGAGAAGATGATGATGATGATGAAGAAAAAAAATGAAGAACTAAAAGAAGAAAAAGAATAATAATAATAATAATATTCTTATTATTATTAAAAGAAGGAGAAAGATATGAAAAAAAATAGAGAAAGAAGAACTAGATATGGAAGAAGAAGAATAATAATAATAAGAAAATGAAGAACAAAAGAGGAAAAAGAAAAACTAGAAGAAGAAGAGGAGGAGGAGGAGGAAGAAGAAAAATAAAAAGAAAAATGAGAAAATAGTAGTATTAGAAGAAGAAAAAAAAAAGAAAAAGAAAAAGAATAGAAGGAAGATGTGGAAGTTAAATAAGTAGTAGATTTAGAAGAAGAATAATAATAATAATAATAATTATTATTATTATTATTATTATTATTATTATTATATGAGGAAAAGGAAGGGAATAAGAAAAATATGAAATAAAAAGAAGTTGAAGAAGAAGAAAAAAGTAAAATAAATAGGAGGAGAAAGAGGTGAAGGTGAAGATGAAGATGAAGAAGAAAAAAAAGAAGGTAAAAAAGAAGAAGACTAAGAATAAGAAGAAGAAAAAGAAGAAGAAGAAGAAGAAGAAGAAGAAGAAGAAAAGGAAAATGTAGAAATTGAAGAAGAAAAAGTAGATATAAAAAAAAGAATAATAATAAGATAATAAGAAGAGGAGAAGAAAGGGAGTTAAAAATATGAAATAAAAGAATTTGAAGAAGAAAAAAAAATAAAAATAAATAGGAGGAGAAAGCGGTGAAGATGAAGAAATAGAAAAAAGAAGGTAAAGAAGTAGAAGAAGAAGAAGAAGAATGTAAAAAAGAAGAAGAAAAAGAAAAAGAAGAAGAGGAAGAGGCAGAAGTTGAATAAGAAAAAGTAGATTCAGAAGAAAAGAATAATAATAATGATAATAAGAGGAGGAGAAGGAAGGGAATTAGAAAATTATGAAATAAAAAGAAGTTGAAGAAGAAAAAAAATAGAAAAATTAATATTAGGAAAAAGAGGTGGAGATGAAGATGATGATGATGAGGAAGAAGAAGAAGAATAAGGTAAAAAAGATGATGATGATGATGATGATGATGGTAAAGAAGAAGAAAAAGAAGCAGAAGAAGTAGTACAAAAGATGTTGAAAAAGAAGTAGTAGTGGTTGTAGTATAACCGCAAGAAGAAAAATAAGAAAAATAAGAAAAATAAGAAAAATAAGAAAAATAAGAAAAAGAAAAAAAAGAAGAAAAAGAAGAAAAAAAATAAAAAAATATAAAAAATATAAAAAATATAAAAAATATAAAAAATAAAAAAATAAAAAATAAAATAAAAAATAAAAAAAATAAAAAAAATAAAAAAATAAAAAAATAAAAAAATAAAAAAAATAAAAAAAATAAAAAAAACAAAAAATATAAAAAAATAAAAAAAATAAAAAAAAATAAAAAAAATAAAAAAAATAAAAAACTAAAAAAATAAAAAAAAATAAAAGAAAAAAAATAACAATAAGAAGAAGAAAAAAATTAAGTAGAAGAAAAAAAAAAGGAAAAGAATAATAATAAGAAGTCAAAGAAGAATAGGCCATGCTAGAATAAGAAGAAGTACAAGAAATAGCAGATGAAGTAGTTGTTGTAGTAGAAAAGATTAAAAAGTAGAAGAAGAACAAGAAAAAAATGAAGAATAAGCATAAAAAGTAGAGAAGGAGGATAAAGATGAAAATGTAGAAGAAAAAGAATATGCATAAGAAGGAGAAGAAGCGGAATATGAAGCACAAGAAGGAGAATGAAAAGAATAATAATAAGAAATATAATAAGAAAAATAAGTAAAATAAAAATTGAAATAAGAAGCTTAAAAAGAAAAACAAGAATAAAATTTATAATAATGATTATAATTATATTAATAACAATAATAGACGTAGAAGATGTTAATGAAGAAGAAATAGTAATAGTAAAAGAAGAAGAAAAAAATAAAAAGAAAAAAGAAGAATAAGAAATAAAATAAAAAATAAGAAGAAACTGAAAAAAAGTTAAAAAGGAAGGATAAGAATAAAAAAAGGTGGATAAACAAAATGAAAAAGTTGTATAAGGAGAATAAGATGAGGAGGAGAAGTTAGAGGAAGAAAAAAAAAGAAGAGGAACAAGAACATAAATAAGAAGAAAAAAAAAGATAAATAAAGAGAAGAAAAAGAAAAGAAAGAGGTGGAGAAAAAGAGGTAGAAGGAGGAGAAGAAGAATAAGGATAAATGTTTAGTTTTTAAACTATCAAATATTTTTTTTGTATTTTGGTGATTTATGATGATATGTAAATTTAAAAATAGAGATAATATGGGTTGATTTCATGACTTCGGTATTTTGATGAGTTTTGATGAATAAACTTGAAAATAATAGCCATTTGTAGGTGTTTAGTTGATGTGATAGAATATTGAATCTCTCATAGTTTTGGCATTTATTCTTCATCAAAACTCTATCTAATTGGTTAGGATAATTTTTATATGTCATGATCCAACCAACTCATTAGTAGAATCATTCCTATATGTGACATATACTTAATGACTATGATATTTTCATAGAGACAAAGTCATACTTATCTTGAGAAATTTAAATGATTATGATAATTAATTTACATTGTAGTAACCAAGTAATTTTATCTTTATATGGTTTGGTAGTCTCAAGTCAGATTTGTGACATTTTTACAAAGTCATTACTTTTGAGTTATGTAAAATTATAAATTTACAACTATTTAGGCCAAAGTATTTATAATTATTTTAAGCTATGACTTATGGGATACTAAAATTTACATAGGATATTACTCGAGTATGATCATTTCCAAGGCTATGATTCTTATCCTCAAAGGAATACACAAGCATGTCTTATATACTTTAACTAATTGTTAGTGTCACAACATCCTTGTAATATTGTGACAACATGATATAAGAGAAAAAATAAGGCTAATGTTGTAGCCATCCATAATGTCATGGGAACTTAAGAGATATGAAGGAAAAATTGTATGTCGTGACCATTTTCAAGTGTCACGGCCATGGCCAATATATGAGAGACCTGCTCAGCATCATAGCAATATAATATTAAAGAAATACCAATACTAATATCCTAGCTTCTACTTAATGTCATGGCTATATATTAAAATGAGAAGTCATTCAGCACACCGTTGCCACTTTTCAGCACTATTATTTATGTATGACAAGATGACTAAGACATGAAGCTTGGTCACTTCATAGTGTCATGAATTTGTGTTACAAAGACAATAGGTCCAAGGCATGATCATTCCCAATGCCACCACTTTGTTTTGTCGAAAGATTAAGATGTAGACTAGAGTCATAACCATTATCTATAGTCATGACCTAGTGCCAAAGATATGAATATTGGAGTTGCAACCTTTTTATGAAAGTTATGACTTCCTACTTAGAGTATTGCAAGGTAGCCCAAGTATATATGTGGAAGAAAAAGAAATTCTAGATAAATCCTCATTTTCTTCTTCTTCTTCTTCCTCATGCAAAAAGTAAATCCATAATAACTATCAAACCCTAGGGGTGAATTTAGTATTCTTTAGGAGTTCAACAAGAAAGAAAGGGACACAAGATAAATGTTATTTCTTAAAATTAGGGAGCATAACTTTCAAATCCCCCTTCTCTAGGGTGGATGCAAGAATTTGTACCAAAATAACAAAGAGTCTAGGATTTGTATAAATTAAGATATGTGATGTAAATTTTATTTTTAATTAATTAATGAATTTGTTTGATTTATTTTATGTTATAGATATTGATGGATAATGATTAAATATAATTTGAACTATGGTTTTGACTATTAGTAGGTTTATGTAAGATTTTTATGGTAGATGGTGATAAATAAACCATAAGGCTCGCTCATGCACATGGTAAGAAGGAAGTAATAACTTGTATGACTATGATACATGAGTTAAACATATATGTTTCAACCTAAATTTTGGGTATGTTAATTATTATGATAATGCCTCTCATAAAGTCTGAAGTGTGAATGCTTTTATATGTCAATCAATTATACATATCTTAAAAGAACTAGTTCTTGAATGGGATCAATACTATATAGAATATTTTCTCGAGGGATTAGCTTTTAGTATGGGTGTAACATGTCTCCAAAGAGGTTGGTGACAAATTTATTGAGACATATGTAAGCATGTTGTAACTCACAAGGTAGTGATATTTTTTGTGAATTACTTTTACTTGTATGATTCTCACTAGTGAAACTTAAGAAGAGTATGTTAATTATGTGAGTATGCTACTTATGAAATCAAAAAATATAAATGTATACAAACTATATCAATCTTTAATCATTATGATATTTGAGGCTATAGAATAAGAGTGTACATATGATGCGACCATCAAGGGTATTTAATGATATTACCTAAAATGTATGAGATTATGAATAACTATCAAGCAAACATGAATTATTATTAGTGGTGATGTATTAAGGGGTCAGCTATGAGGGAACCACCATTGGAATGAGCTCAATGGTGCCAACCACCTTGTATATTAGGGTAAGGAGTCATTGTATAATACTACAACATTATTTCTATGTCCAACATAATATAAGTTGAGAAATTTAATAATTTTCACATAGATTAAATGAATAAACCATGAATGTAATATTTTCTAGAAATATGAATATCCATTTTACAAAAAAAATAGGTTCTTATTATTGAATAATCAAACTATTGATACACTTTATATGGATTTGATGTCTAAATAGAAGTCTATTTTACTACTTGTATGATTCATGTACTTGTGGATCACTATTGATGAGATAATCTCATTAGCTAGCTATTGAGATATTACCTAACTAATAAAATTATGTAGCATAACAAAGTTGTACTAAATTTTTAGCACTATTATTGATGATTGTTTAGTTTAGTTTATCCATGTGAGTTAATGTAATTATCCTTATAAAAGGATCATACCTTTTTTGTATTTTAGATAGTATTGAGTTTGATAAATATTTCTAAATCTAAAAGCTAAATCTTGTTAACTTGTTTGAACGTGGATAATTATCATTTGGATTATATTTGTATTTTTTTCTTGTTTTCTTTTTTTTTATTCATTTATCTACAAAATTAGAATATAAAGCCAATTATTACAAGATAACCTAATGAATTATCTTAAAGAGTAATGGGAGGAGAATGTAGTAGATGTGATTCATATTTGTAATTATGAGGCATAAATGGACATGGATATCCCAAACTATCATTATAATGAGTCTTATTATGTTTGTGATAATGACTTTTATTTTGAACCTTATGGAAATGGGCAATCAGTATCAACCTTATTATCAGCTGGAAGAGAGTTATGGAGATTAAAGATATGAAAGCCATGAAAAGATGATATTTTATGAATCTCAATCATCTTCTAGATCTTATTGGTCAGTTAAGCTTGAAGAGAAGTTGGTATCAACTTCTCTATAGCTAATATGGAGAGAAGTTGAGACAAATGAATGAAAAATATAAAGTTTTGAATTGGGGCAAGTCCAAAGAATTTGTTGCATCTGAAATCTCTATAGCTAATATGGAGACAATTGTAGAAAAAAATATTGAAGAGGAAATTAATGTTATGGTATCAACTGTTCAATAAGAAGAATATGAATTGAATGAAATCCTTATAGTTAATATAGAGATAATTATGGTTGAAAGTCTTGAAGTGGAAATTGAATATATGACCTCAACTATTCAAGAAGAAAAACATGAAATGAATGAAACCTTTATAGCTGATATGGAGACAATTATGGTTGAAAATCTAAAAAAATCAAAGATATAACCTCAACTATTCAAGAAAAAAAAATAGATGAAGTGAATTAGAAATCTCTATGGCTAGTATTAAGATAAGTATGTTAAAAAATTATGTAGAGGAAGTTGAATATTTTCTTTCGATAAAACAAGAAGAAGCTAAAGTAAATCATAAGATAGGGGTGTCAAGTAAGTTGGGCAACTCTGGTATAGAATGACTCATGAGGCATGGCATCTCTCAATTTAGAGTCATGCCTAAATGTGTCATGGACTAGCCCACAATATGGCTCAAGCCATGTCAGGCCAAAGTTCCAAGCATGTGAGGCATGTCACTGCATGGCTTGGCATGACTACCTATGTGGGCTAGTTTTGGCCTAGATGACCAATTAGGTTAGCCTGTTATTAACCTAAGATATCATAAAACTAACAAGGCTAGCATGGCTTAATATAGGCTAGCCTAAAATGAACTGGGTTACCCTGGCCCAATTTAGCATAACTCGATAGGACCTAACATGACCCATCATGACCTAGGAAAAGGCATGCGAATGGGTCATGTTGGCCTACCCATTTTTAAAGTCATGCCAGCATGGCACGACCTATTCTAAAAACCATGCCATATAGAGCACGACAAACTGGCCCATATAGGCCTAAAAAGGGGTTATGCTAGCATAGCATGGCCTATTCTATGATTCTACCATAAGGTTTTTGGGGGTGAATCAAAGAAAGTTGTTTAAGTGAGAGCAAAAAAGGCTGAATCGAAGAAAGTTGTTTACGTGTGAGCAAAAAAGGCTGAATCAAAGAAAGTTGTTTACATGTGAGCATAAAATAGAAAAAAGCCAAGACATTTCACAATGTCAAGGCTAGAAAAAAAATAAAGATGAAGAATCGCATGCAAACTATTTTAATGGATGAGAAAATCAAGATAATCATTTATCCATTATCCACTACTAATACCAAAAATATAAGAAAGAATGAGGTAAAACAATATACTAGGGAGTTACCATGGATAGTTAAGATATTTGATGGAAAGGAAAAAAGGGTTTATTAGAGAGAAGAGATTTAGATAATTCATTCCTCCCTTTTGGGAATATATTAGAAAGCAAAATTGAATATTATTTTATATGCATAGAGAATGCGAGAATGCCTCATATACTCTAATCTCAATAATTGCCTAACCAGAGCTAAGAAGATTAGTTACTGGAAATGAGCAAAATAAGAGAGTACGAGATGGAGATGCATTAAAGGACGAAGTAAAGTGATTCACTCTTTCT
The DNA here is from genome assembly GCA_029783825.1 of Sapria himalayana. NCBI lineage: Eukaryota > Viridiplantae > Streptophyta > Magnoliopsida > Malpighiales > Rafflesiaceae > Sapria > Sapria himalayana. The sequence goes on along the minus strand of JAREIK010003431.1, from coordinate 908,133 downwards.
CAACATGGAGCATTCTAGGGACCATGGGTGAGAGTAAGTCTTGGTATGAGAGGTTAAATAGACTCGAATGAAAGGAGTTGATAACTCTACCAAAGGAAGAGGGAAGGTGTAATTGAGTAGAGAAGAGGAACCTCTTGCTAGAAGAGGCTATGGAATGGTTGTCAGTGATTGCTTTGGCAAGCTAACTGAAGAATAGTGGAAATGAGATTGTCCTATTTCTTAATAAGCTATGGAATAGTTTCCAGATGATGCTATGGATAAGTCAAACTCTTTGAAGCAAATCGAGTAGTTGATTTTGGATTTGCTCATGGGATTTTGGGTCATTTTTACTCTCTATTAAATGGCAGATTTTCTACCATGTTTTCTCGTGCTAGTGCCCCCATAAATTCTTGGTTTTATTGCAATATGAGATTGAATTCCATAACTCTTATTTGTATTTTACTTCATGAAGGAATTCTATGTTGATTTGGAGGAGAGGTAGGAAAAGATATGCTATATGAGAGTGATTTGAGTTGGTTTTGATAAAGAAAGGTTAATGAACTCCTTAGATTCTCAGGCACAAAAGGTAGTGTGGATTTTAAATATTTCCATTGAAAAATAAATTTTCGACTATTACTAAATTATTGAAGAATAGAAAAGCCACATGATTGTTGATGTCAAAGAGCACTTATGGATAATTGAAAAGGAAAAAACTTATGGAGGTGAGTAAAAGTTTAATATATTTCATATGCTCATTTATATTATATACTTTCTGTGTTTCTATAATTATTCCAAAGAGAGAAATTCTGCTATACGTCATGATCATTAGGTACCATTTTGATTTGAGAAATATTTTGGAGAAATCAATTCTTAGATTTCTCAAGGGTGAATTTTTTGGCCAACTAATCCATCCTTTCCTTATTACTTTATTATGTTTTTAACCAATGAGATCCCTATGGATGAACAAGTTGATACATAGAGAAATAGAAGGAGATAGAAAAGTAAAAAAAATAATGCTTGAAAGGGAAGGACTAGCCAAATTTTGGAAAGACGGCACATCCTTCACCATTGTAAACACATGAGAGATGGAAAGAAAAGGAGGAATATGAAAAGACAAGCTAGCCTGCATTGAGGATTTCTTAGTTACATATGGTGGTATGTTTAGAGATATTTTGTGTATTGTGAAAAATATGCAGTAGAGTGTAGAGTGAATCAAGGAAGAGTTGAAAATGGTGATCAATTCTCTATGCACAAGAGAAGTGGAAAAGCTTGAAAAGTATGATGCGGTGTGGGAAATGCATCTACATCAAAAATAGATAGCTTTTATTGTAATGCAAGAAAAGATTAAGACCATATCTACAAACTCTTGGAGGAATGAATGAGATGCATAGGCATTGAATTGATGGGAAGCATTGAATCATTTGAAATAGTATAAGAGGCTATCAAGGAGGATTGTAAGAGAGCAATGAAGGCTAGAAATATCCTGAGTATGGATGAAACAACATCATGGGAGCACTATTGTATAGAAGAAATAGTAAAGTGTAGTAAAAATAAAAAAATTGTATTTTACTATGGGATGCTTTGAAAATACATTGAATTCGATTAGGCAAAGACAATATGTACTTTATGAAATTTTGAAAAAGAAGATGGATGGATCAACTACATAGAAGGGAGATTGAAAAAAAATATCTACTTCTATATCACCATTTGTGTACTTGTTGAAAAAGTTCACCTTTTAGGAGTATGATCTAAAAAAGAAATCTCACCAATCACCTCTAACACTATCTTGATTTGTATGTTTATTATTTATTTTCATGTTGTGATAATGTACCATTATATGGAATTGAATTGATATGTTGAAATAATATTTATTTATGAAGGCGAAGTTATTATTTGAGGATGAACAATTATTTTAGTGTAAAAATATATTAGGTAATTAGACTACCAAATGTTCTTATATATTTTGGTAGTTTATAATGATGGATAGGCATGGAAATGGAGATATTACACATTAACTTCATGACTTTGGTATTTTGGTGAGATTTGGATGAATAATCATAAAATTAATAAGCTTTTGGAGGAATTTAGTAGATGGGGTAGAATATTGAGTCTCATGTTATTTCAACATCCATTCTTAGGTGAAACTTTACCTAATTAGTTAGAAAAATTCTTGTACACCAAGACCCTATAAACTCATCAGTGCAATTCTTCTACTATACGACGCATTCTTAGTGATTGTGATATTATCATAGAATCACAGTCATAGTTATCTTAAGAAATTTAAATGGCACGATATTAATTTTATGTCATGATTACTAAGTATACTACTATTATTTAAGGTCATGGCCAAATCTAAGTACTATGAATTTACCTTTAATATGGTTCGGTATTATCAAGTTAGAGTCATAGCCTTTTTAAAAAGTCATGACTTTTGAGCTATAAAAATTTATAGAGCCACACCTACTCAGGCCAAAGCTATGGAAATATGTTATATGAGAAAAAGAGAAGACCAATGTCATGGCCAACTAGAGTGTCATGAATGCTAGAGAAACATGAAAGGAAGATTGTGTGTCACGGTTAATTCCTAATGTCATGGTCATGACCAACACATAAGAGACCTTCTTAGTGTTGTGGATATCTCTTAGTGTCACATCCATATAAAACTAAAGAAAGACCATTCCAAATGTTATGATTTCTACATAGCATCATGGTTATATAATAAAATGACAAAGGCATGAAGCTAATTTCATTTTATAGCATCGTGAATTTGTGTTATAGAGACATTATGCCAAAGTCATGGTCATTGTCAATATTATGAATTTGTGCTATAGAAAGATCAAGATGCAAATTAGAGTCATAAAAAATTTATTAGTTGTGACCTCAAGCCGAAAAGATTAAGGCTAAAGTTGTGACCTCTTATGTAAGTCATAACTTCCTACTTAAAGTAATGAAATATCACCCAAGTATAAAATGTTGAAAATAAAGAAATTCTAGATAAATATTATATTTTCTTCTTTTTTTTCCTTACATAACTATCAAAGTCATGATAACTACCAAACCATGTTGGTGAATTTTACACTCTAGAATTTTCACAAACAAGCAAGGGATACAAGTTTAATATTAATCCCTAAAGTCAGGTTATGGGTTTCAATCCTACTTATTAAGGATATATTTGAGAATTTGTATCAAATTAACATGAGTCTAAGGTTTATGTAAAGTGAGATAAGTAATATGACTTTAGTTTTTAATTAAAGAATGATTATATTTGAATTATTTTATGTTATGAATATTAATTGATGATTATTAAATATAACTTGAATTAGAATTTTGACTATTGGTAAAGTGTGAGATTGTTGTGGTAGATGGTGATAGGTAAACCATGAGGCTTTCTCTCACATATGGCAGGAAGGAAGTAAAAATCCTTCCAATTTTGATGCACAAAATAAATCTATACTTAAAAATCCAAAATTTGGGTATGTTAATCATTACAAGGATGATTCTTATGAAATTGAAAGTGTGAAAATTTTACACACCAATCTTATATTTGTCTTAAAAAAAATTAGTTCTTGATTGGGATGAATGTTATATAAAATATTCTTCCATTGGGTTAACATTTAGTGTTAAAGTCACATCATCGCCAAAAAGGATGGTAATTAGTAATTCGCGAGACATATGTGAGTATGTTATAACTCATAAGATAGTAATAGTTTTTTTAAGTTTCTTTTGCTCATATAGTTCTCACTAGTGAAACTTAAGGGATGTGTATATAGATTGTGTGAGTATTTTTCTTATATGAAGGTGAAAAAATAAATGCTTAGAAACTATATCAATCTTTGGTCTTTATGATATTTGAAGCTAATAAATAAAAGTAAACATATAAAGCAACCATTAAGGATACTTGATGAAGTTGTGTAAAAGGTATAAGATTGTGAATGACTCTCGAGTATCAATAAGGGATGGGTTCATTGGTCAAAACAACATTGTATGTTATTAGGGCAAGGAATCATCACATAAAACCTCAACTTTCATTTTGTGTCCAACATAATACAAGTCATACAACTTAAAATTATCACATAGATTAAATGAATAAATATAGAACTAAGATTGTCTAACAATCTAAATATCCATTTTTCTAAAAATAGGTTATTGAATAATTGAACTACCAATATAATTCATGTGGAATAGTTATCAAGATAAAAGTTCACTTTACTACTTATATGATCCATGCACTCATAGATCTCTATTGATGAGATATTTTTATTATTGAGCTTTTAGTATATTACCTAACCAATAAATTCAGTCTGCATAACAAAGTTGCAACAATATGCAGGATTACAAGTAAAAACAAGAGGAGAAGTGGGAGCAGAAGAAAAAAAAGAAGCATATGAAGAAGAATAATAATAATAATAACAACAAGAAGAATATGATAATGATTTTGATGATGATGATGATGATGAAATAAAAGAGCAAGCAAAGAGAACAAGAAGAAGAAGGAGAAGAAGAAGGAGAAGAGAAGATCAATAAGTGGTGGAGGCTGAGGAAGAAGAAAAGTTGAAGAGGAAGAAGAAAAAAAAGTGAATGAGGAAAAAAAGAAAAAGAACAAGAAGAAAAATAAATAGAAGAAGATGAGGAAGAGGAGGAGGAGGAGGGGAAGGAAGAGGAGGAGGAGGCAGAAGAAGAGGAAAAAAAGATGATAATGATGATAATGATGAAGATGAAGCATGAGAAGAAGAATAAGAAGAAAAATAATAATAATAAGAGTAGGGAGAAAATGAATAAAAAGAAGAATAATGTGAGTAAAAATAAGAACAAGTGGAAAAGAAGAACAAAAAAAGAATAAGAATAAGAAAAAGAAAAGTACAATAAAAGGAAAAAAACATGAGAAGAAGAAGAAGAAGAACAATAATAATAATAATAATAATAATAAATCAAAGAAGAGGATAAAAAAAGAATATGAAGAATAAGAAGAGAAGAAGAACAAGAACAAAAACAAGGAAAAGAGACAGAAAATGCAAAGAGAAAGAAAATGAAAAGGAAGAGAAAAAAGAAAAAGTTGAAAAATAAAATAAAAATTTAAAAGAAGAAGAATAATAATGATAATAATAATAATAATAAGAAAAATATGTATAAGAAGAAGTATTAGAAGACATATAAGAAGAAGTGGAGGAGGAGTACGAGAAGAAGGAAGAGGAGGTGGAAGAACGTGATGAAAAAGATGAAAATGAAGATGATAATGAACAATAAGAAAAAGATGAAGAAGGATCATAGGAAGAATAACACTAATAATAAAATGAAGAAGAAGAGGAATACAAAGAAGAAGAGGATGAAGTAGAATTAGTTGATGATGTTGATGGAGAAGATTAAGAAATGTGTGGAGCAAAAGAATAAGGGGATGAAGAAGAGAAGAAGAATACGATAATGATGATGATGATGATGAATTCGTAGAAGAAAAATAATAATAATAAGCAAGAGCATAAGAAGAATAATAATTATAATTATAATAAAAAGAAGAAAAAGAAGATGAAAGATAAAAAGAAAAAGAATAATAAGAATAAGATGGAGGAGAATAGGAAAATAAAGAAAAAGTAGAAGAATAAAAAGTATAAAAAGAAATAGAGAAGAAATTTTAGTAGTATAAGAAAAATTATTAGTAGTTGATGTAGAAGAGGAAGATGAAGATAAGATGATGATGATAATGATGATGATGATGATGAGTGGAAGAAGAATAAATGAAAAAGGCAAAGAATAAGAAAAATAGATAATGATGATGAAAAAGTAGAAGATGAAAAAAGAAGAAGTATAATTAAAACAATAATAATAATAATAATAATAATAATGAGGAGGAGGAGAAGGAGGAGAAAAAAAAGAAGAAGCAGCAGCAAAAAACAAGGAAAATAAGAAGATGAAAAAGGAGAATGATGATAATAATTAGAAGAATAATAATAATAATAAGTACATAAAGAATAAAAAATTAGAACGGGAAAAAAAAGAAAAAAAATAAGATGAAGAAGACCAAGTAGAAGAAGAAGAAGAAGAGCAAGAAGAAAAATGATGATGATGATGATGAAAAAAAAGGAGATGATGATGATGATGAGGAGGAGGAAGAGAGGGGGAGGAGAAGGAGTGGGAATAAGAAGTAGTAGAAGAAAGAGAGAAAAAAGAAGAAGAATAAGAACATAAAGAAGTAGAATATGAGAAGTAGAAGAAGAATATGAGGAGGAGGAATAGGTGCATAAAAAAAGAAGCAGAAGAATTAGCTAATGATGATAATGAAAAACAAAATAAAAGAAGAAGAATATGAAAAAAAAATAAGAAGATTGTGCTAAATAACAAGAGAAAAAAGAAGAGAATGATGAAGAAAAGAAAGAAGAAAAAAAATTAAGAAGAAGATAAAGTAGAACATAAGGAAGAATAAAAATTAAAAGAATAATAATAAGAGACAAAAGAAGAAGAAGTGTAAGGATTGGTTCACGCATCATGTAGAATCTTGGAAGATAGTTTTTATAGAGAAGGAAGTTAAAAACTAAAGAATTGGCACAATGAGATGTTGAGGTTACCATTTCATTCTTTTGTGATGTGAATGTATCAACCTTCTACTTAATTTGTAATAATTTCAATCTTGTTATTTTGTCCATGACTCAAGTTGTTATTATGATGTGAAATATTTCTTCATGACAAAATAAAATGAGAGATCTTGTGGTATTGTGACATAAAAACATATTATCATGACTAGTTTGATGCCATGATTAGGTATGTGTTGTCATGACTCCATTTTTACCATGACACTACATAGTTGTGTTTGGTGTTTAATATTTAATGTCTTGTCACGATGTCATTTACTTGTATTCGCACTTTATATTTAAGTAATTAGTAAATAAGTATTGAAAAGAGATCATGATAGAACATGAGAGAGTGTGAATAAATGTGAGTATATGAAAGCATACGAACATATTGAGAACTTGAGAGAGATAGTAAGAATAAATCCTAGATAAATTCCGTGCATTGCTTTCTATGTGTGCTTTCTCTTACCCCACTCCCCCTCTTTTGTGTGTATTTATTTGTGTGTGATGGTTGTTCATGTTATCTTTTTTATAGCTCAAACTTTATCCTAACATTTTCAATTTCCTCATAAATTTAATCTAAGAATTTGCAGACTCTATTACATGATTGAATCCAAACAAGATATGATGAACCAAAGACAAGATCATATGACTAATTCACCTTCTGCTAACATTGGTATTAGACTATGAAGTTTGGTTCCAATCATGCTTACATTCAAATTGCTTGTTAAATTTGCTAATTTTTGACTTTCATATCAAAGTTTAACTTGGCATTTAGTTTTTGGCCCCTATTTTAAGACATTTGGAATCATAGCCGAGAGCTAATTTATCCCTCAATTTTTACATTTGCTATCAAATGGAAGATTATCTCAGAAAATTTTTTACTAGAACTACTAAAGAAGACAATGTAAATTGTTAGATCAGTGAAATTGGAGATAGAGAAAATTTTAGGCAATTGTTTTGGAACTTTGGAAGCTATAAATGAAAGACTTATTGGTGGATAGGGATTTGGAGTCTATGATGGACAATCCAAAGCTATCTATTACTAGTCAAGAAGAATCAACATCAACTATCATTGGTGAATGGGAGAATCTACACCAAAAAGCTAGATGCCTGATTTGGCTATGCTTTAATGGCTTTATGCTTTTGAATGTCAATTATGAAGAAATTGAAAAGGAATTATGGTTGAATCTAAAGAATTATTAAATCTTTATTATGATACATAATTTTTAGGATTATGTAATATTCAAAAAGCTAATTGGGAGAGGATCTGTCTTTCAACACAATAAAAAGTATATAGCTGGTACAAGTAGTAAATCAAAATTTCTTTCAGATATCAATCTTATAGAAATTGTTTATGTGATTTGATCAACCAACAATTGGCCAACTACTACTTTAGTCGAAAGAGTTAAATGTGTATTTGGTATGACTCTTAGATTCTAGGATTAGTTCATTTTGTTATGCATAATGTTAATTCTAGCTTACTTGGTTCTTATTGTACTTGATTATAGAACCAAAATGAGAATGTTATAAGAATTAACTATTTCCCTACTAGCATACAAGGTGATTATCACATATCATACTCTTTTCAATGATGGTACCCTTATAGTTGTCACCTTGGTATTTTATCACAATAATAACAAAACATCTCTACTTGAGAGTCATTCACAAATCCATACCTTTTAGGTAACTCATTAACTAAATGGTTATCTTATATGTGCATTCTTATTCTCCAACTTCATGTTTCATAAAGACATGAACTAATGTGATGTTAAAAATATTTATACTTTTAGCTTCGTAAGCATGATACTCATGACAATTAATATATGTTTTCTTTCAAATTTCATTGGTAGTAGTCATATGATAAAAAATAGGTCACAGAGTTATTACAACCTTATGAGTCACCTCCAATCATGTATGTTTCATAGCTTACTTATCATCATTCACCATGATGACAAGTGACTCACAAACTAAAGATAAAACCCTTGAAAAAATATTTTATAAAACTTTGATATCAATTGATTGTCAAATCATCTATGATATGTAGAATAGATTTCTATTAAAAGTATTCATGTTTTCAGCTTCATAAGAATCATATTCATAATGATTAAACTTATCTTAATTTTAAGCTTTGAAATTTAAGTTTATTTCATATAAAAAATGATTGAAAAAGCTATCACTTTTTTTTGTCAATTATGAATGAGTATTCCTTATGGCTTACCTATCATCACCCACTAAGATAACATGCACAAACCTATAAATAAAATAACTTTAATTATCCTAACATAAATCTTAACAATTATATATTCATCACATGTAATAAAATATATCAAACCTAGACCTCAATTTAGCTAAATATTGAAGAGAAATTCACATGATTCAAAATATATCTCAACAAATTGTGGGTTTTCATTGATAGCCTTCAAAAGAATCTAGGATTCAAAACTCTAAACACATAATTCTTGTTTAGTGTGCCTCAGATATACCCCTAAATAGGGGTTGCAATTCACACCTCCTCACCCTTTAGATTTTTGGCTTCCTTGATTTCATAATTTTCTACCTTCTCTCTCATTAGTATCTTTCTTTTTCTATTTGTCCAGGTCCCTATTTTATACTCACAAGTATGGGTGCATTTTTTAGTGGGAAGTTATGGTACTCGAAAATGGTCATGTCTTTAGTGTTGCCTCCTTGTAACACAAAGCCATGGTGATGTAGATGATTGTGAATTTGGTCTCTATATTTTATTAGATTATCATAGTGCAAGGAATTATCATGGCTTATGTATTTTACCTCTCTAACATGAAGTCGAGCACTAGGAATTATCATAGGTCAAACATTTTACCCTTATAATAGTTGTGGCTTGAATAAAAAATCTTTTTGTAACTATTTGTAGCCAAAAGTTATGGCAATGGAGATTCACCATGACTTTTGCCTTTGTATTTGTGACTCTAGAAAGAAAAAGTCATAGTGCTAGAGAATGTTGTGACTATTTAGAATTAGAGGGATACTTGGCTATTATGATGTAAAATTATTCTCATGGCCATTAAAGTATTATCGAGTTAGTGTGGCTATGACTCTAAGAAAGTTTCATAGCCAAAATGAATATATCACATAGTAAAATAAATATATTAATGAGATGATAAAGTTGTAGTGTATGAAAAATGTAATGACTAATTATGTAGAATTTCTGATAATAATGGATACACTACTCTATGTGCTCTTGAAGGTATAACAAAGTCATAGCATGAAAAATATTATGTCTTTACATGACTTTTTGCTCCCCTCCTACTCAGTAATTTCATCACGCAATATATTTCACACAAAAACAACTTGAGTTCACTACTATACATCTTAATCCATCAAATCTATAATTTCATTTAAGTGTTCTAATTAAATTCATTTTTCATGCACACACATTAAGAATGCTCAAAATTAACTAGAAATGTTCAGTACTTTGCATATCAAACAGGAATCTCTACCAACCAAGTAATTAGTCAACTAGATATTCTTGATGAAAAAGTTGTTCAATCTACATATGAAGGATGGATTATCTTTCTCATGAGTTCAACTTACATCTAAAGTCTATGAAATCAGTGATGATGATAGGGTGATGATGATTTCATTATAGAATTCATGGAAGAATCTAATTGTTCTATTATTAGTGATTTCATTTAGCTGACATATAAAAATGTGATTACAGCTATTTTGTCTGAGGATATGAGGAGATAGAAATTAGAACATGAAAATATCATTGAATGAAGTTTTTCTTGTGAGAGGTATAACTAATGACAATTTTTCTTTTCATTCAAGAAGCAAATCAAAGTTTTGAGGAATATCAAAGAGCATGGAAAAGTCCAAGGTCAAGTGTTAAAAATTAAATAAGCTTGGGTATTTTAGAAAGGACTACTGAGCAAATGCTTCCAAGGTTGGAAAGGTAGAAGTGGGTCAATGAAGAAGGTGGAGTTTGGGAAAGACATTCTCTTTGTAGTATAGCATTTGTCTCTCACATTTATGAGGATGCATGGTTCATTAATTCTGAAACCCCATACGATATTAATCCACATCAAAAAGGGTTTTGTGAGTATGAAAACTATGATAGTGGAAGAGTATATATGGGCAACGACTCTATTATTAGTATTATAGGTCATGAGAAGGTAGAGATGAGAATACATGATGGGACTATGAAGAAGCTCCCAAGTGCAATACATGTTTTAGGACTATGCAAAACCCACATCTCAATTAGGGTAATGACAATTGTAGACTTGATTACAAGTCTACAATTGTGTAGCAAGGTTTAGTACTTGAGGGATGAGGTTTAGATCATTATACAAGCTAATGACTACCACCATATCTAGTTCTGTTAGTGGCTCATTCATTATAGAGAATGAGGACACAATTGAGAGAGAGAAATTTTTTACGAAGTATCTAAACTCTAGAGAACATAAGGAAAAGACTATTGAGATCATGACATGATCAAATGGCATCATGACTCTTATGGTGTCGTGACTCTGAATACTCAAGCCTGACACAATTTCTATAGGGATTACAACATATGAGAAAAAAATTATGGTATAATACTCAAACAATATTGTGGCATCAAAGATGGTGAACATTGTTGTGATTTTGTAGTGATGGCTAATTTTAGGATTAGGCAATATCCCAAAAACTTATTGGCTAAGAATCTCTTGATACAAAGTTCCACAAGTATATAAATTATATAAGTAATAATGTTGACCTTCATCCAAATATCATTCCCATAAAAATTATGTTTCCGGTTTGATCAACCAACAATTAGTTAACTATTTTTCTAGTCATAAAAATAAAATTGGGATTTAGGTATAATTTTTAGATCATAGAGTTGATCCATTTAATTATGCATAATAGCATTTCAAGGTTGCTTGGTTGTTATTATTCTTATTTATGCAATAAATGCTAGATTATTATTAGAATTTTTTTAGTGCACTATTGGCATACAAGGTGATTATGACCTATCAAGCCCTCACTAATGGTGGTCCCCCAGTAGTGTCTCCTTAGTATTTTACAACTAAAATAACAAATGAGTAATGCTTGAGGATCATCCACAAGTTCACACCTTTTAGGCAACTAATCAATTACCATTAAATGGTTTCTTTGTGTGTGTATTATTATTCTCTAATCTCATATATCATAAGCATTATACTCACAATGATTAAAGTTATCTCAATTTTAGGTTTTGACATACAAGTTTATCTTGCATATTATGATTAGAAGGTTTATCAATTCCTTCCTACTATTATGTATGAGTATGCCTTGAGGCTTACCTATCACTATCTATCATGATACAACAAACAAACTTATCAATAGTAAAATTATAATTTCAATTTTACATAAATAACATATCTATCAATAACTAAACCATAATATAAATCAAACATAAAATTCAATCAATTTTATATCCATCACATGTAACCAAATACATAACCATGATCTCAATTTAGCATGATATTAGGGAGAAATTCATAAAAAAATATATTAGGAATTTTGGATTCCCGATGATTGCCCTCAGAATAATCTAGGATTTAAAATCTTAAACCAACAATTTTTTGTTTGGTATGCCTCAGATTTTCCCCATGTGGGGAACGAAATTCATTCCATCTTAGGGTTTAAACTTGTTCTTTGCATCCCTCCTTGCTCATGGATATCTCATATTCTCGATTTCCTAACTTTTTTTTCTTGAATTCTTGACTTTTCTTTCTCGCCTTGATTTTTTTAATTATATCAAAGTCCTATTTTTATGCTCACAAGTTAGAATGCTTTCAAGTGGGGAATCACAATATTAAGAAATAGTCATGGCTTTAGCTTTGCATCTCTTTAACATAAAGTTATGGCCCTATAGATGGACACATGTTTGGTCACTTTGTTTTATTATATTTTCATGATACTGGAAATGGTCATGGCTCATGTATTTATCCTCTGTAACCCATAGTCAATGTGATGTGAATAGCCTTAGCTCTAACATTTAACCTTTTTACATAAAGTCATAGTGATGGGAATGGTTATAGCTGGTGTATTTCTTTTCTATAACATTTTAGTCATAGTACTGGGAATGACCATGACTCATGTATTTTCTTTTAATAACATAGTCTTTCCCTACAATAAAAAGTCACAGCTATAAACATAGTCATGGTTAGAGTAAATGCTTTCATTTAAATTTTTATAGCCAAAAGTTGCAGCACTAAAGAACTTCCATGGCTTTTGCCCAAGTATTTATTGCTTTGAAATGAGAAAGTCATGGTGGTAGAGTATAGCCACATCTTTTAGAATTAGTTGGATGCTTAAGTACTATGATAAAAAATTAATATTGCAGCCATTAAAGTGTTACCAAGCTAGTGTGACAGCAACTCCAAGAAAGATTCATAGTCAAGAAGATTGTATTGTATAGTAAGATAATTGTGTCAACGAGATAGAAGAGACATAGCGTACGAAGATTATTATGGCTAATTTTGTATAGTTTTGACCAAGAATATGTGGCAAGCCTATATTATATGATATTTAAGGTGTAACTAAGTAATAACATGGTATATAGTATAACTTTGCATGGTTTGTTACTCTCCTCCTACTCAAAAATTCCATCAAGTATTATATTTCACATAAAAACTACCCCACCTTCGAGGTGTCAACCGGGCCTGGCCGGCTCAGCCCGTCATGAGGCACGACAAGATTCGGCCGTGCATGGGCCGGCCCGACATGAAAATTTCCCGTGCCCAGGCTCATGCCCTGCTTGACCACGACACAATCGTGCCGTGCCGTGCCGAGGCCAATCGGGGACTTGTGTCGTGCCTGGCTCGGCACGGTGCCGTGGCCCGTTGGCACGGCACCGTGTCGAAACCAAATTTTTTTAAAAAAATTAGGATTACGGGGGTGCCGAAACTCTAATTTTTTTTAAATTTAAGGTTCGACCCAACTGGATCGAACCCATTGGATCATGCCGCTGGCCCGTGCCGGGCTGAACTCCACAAAACTGTGTCAGGCCAGGCACGGCACGAGACGATAACTATGTCATGCCTAGCCCGACACGAAAGCACGGTAAGGCCTGAAAAAATGGACCGGGCCATCAGACACGTCCCGTTTGACACCTCTACCCCACCTTAGTATTATTTATCATAATCTATCAAAACTATAATTTTGTGAAATTTATTTATTTAAATCCTTTTTCATGAAAATACCCCAAGAAGAATCACCAATATAGCAAGTAATATTTGGTATTTAGCATACTAAACAAACTCACATACTAGAGATATTGCTCATCCTCAAGCAACTACCCCTCGTAGAAAAAAAAATTAAATCTTCTATCCATGCAACATAAGTATTTGTTATGACTATGTTCCGGTGGCATATTATATCTATGTGGTATTACTAATTTAGTGGATATATAAAAGAGTCTTAGTAGAGTTTAAATTCCATGACTAAATTTGTGGGTTCATAAAATGTATAAAATGATTTGTGTGAATGGATACATAATTTTTTACTTATAACATCATGTAAAAATAAAAATTTTTTTGGTTGTCTCTCAAGCAGTACTATATTTTAATATCGATAACTAAACCATCTATATGTTGTTACTTCTATTGGTGATCTTAGTTATCAAGGCTAGCTATTTATATAATATTTTACTTCCTCATATATTTAAGAATTATCTTTCAATGTTGAATCATATTACAAGCTTTATTCTTCAAATCTTTCTTCTATAAAACTTTCTTCCCTAGATTCCATGAATTTTTAGATCTCCAAAATCATGGTACTATGAATGAATATTTTCTACATCAATTAGAATCTTAATTTTAGTCATGTGTTTCTATAGTAATTCATCAGCTACTTTATTTTCTGCCCTTATTTTCACTACTAGTGTAGTCCCCAAATTCTCTACATTATTTTTTTCATGCAAATGTAATGGAAATTTAGATAATTTGTTTTCTTTTTTTTTCCTCTGAAGTACTTTTCTTTATAGTCTTCTATAGTCATGACTTTGAAAATTGTCATGACTTCATAAAAGTCATCCTCATCAATCTATGTTTCATCACTTTCATAACTCATGGTTTTTTCTTCAATGTTATCTACCTCATTTTTTTGAGTTTGTTTTCTTCTACAAAGTCTCTCCATCTTAAGTTTACCTTTTGTTGTATTGCTATGTGGAGGAGGTTATCTATCCTTCAATAATATTTCTCATTATCATTGTCACTCTACATGTATTATTAAAGGTTGAGTTTCACTTGATCTTTTCCTACATGAAGAGTAAACTCTTCATTCTTGATATCAATGAGGATTTGTCTAATGACTATAAATAGTTGTCTTGAGATCAATTAAGTATGTTCATTAGTTGTCTTCCACATAAAAAATAAATACACTAATCTTAACCAATACACTTTAATAATACCATTAGATGCATGATTGATCGACCAGTCATTTGAAATGAGAGAGAGATTAGAGTGATCTTGCCAAGATATAATCTTAATGCTATTTATAATGGAATTAAGTTGACACTTAATCCCAAATTGAATAGTTCCTTTTGGAATGTCTCCTTCTAAATTATACATGGTATCATAAAACTTCTTGGATCCTTTAATTTCCTCAAGAGTTTTCATTGAATAATTGTATTATATTTCTCAGTCATATTTATTATTTCATATATCTTCAAATTTCTCTCATTACTCATGATATCATTCATAAATTTTTTATAGTTAAATATTTGAGATAATACTTTGGTAAATAGGATATTCACTTTCAACTTTTGAAAAAATGATGAAAACTTCTCAAATTGTTCATCTAATGTATATTATTCCTAAAATATTGAGGAAAATTAAGATTTAGAAAAAAAATATTTTTAGAATTATTTTTTTGTCACCACATTGCTTCAAGTAATCTCCATTTGCTATTTTATTTCTCCTTCTTCATTTGTCACAATTGGAGATGTAAGCTAAAATAATATTCATTTGGTCTCATGGCCTCAAAAATTAATATAATTTTGGGTGAAGCATCTTTTGAAAGTGCCATGGTAGAAGCCATGACTGTTGGAAAAGTCACAACACTATAAGCTCTAGCTCCCTTTGTTTCTATTTTCTCTAATTGTTGCCACTTTAGCTTTTCATCACTTTGAAGTATAATCGATAAGTACTTCTTAAATTTTTTATTAGCAGCACCTAGTAGCATATTAATACTTTTTCTTTTTGCCAATATTATCAAATATTAGATTTGATTCTTTATATTCCTCATTATCATATTCATATTTTTCAATTTTATATCAAACCACACAATATGGTTCTAGTCAAGATTATTCTTGGTTAGTAATATAATCAACTTATCATCAATAGTAGACTTTACTCCTTCCTTTGAATGTTAATAGTTCAAGCTTGATCCTCCTTGAACATTATACTTCATTGAATTATTCCCAAAATTCTTCTGGAATTATTCAATATTATACTACCCACTATCAGAGCTTATATATGAAAATTTTTCATGATTTCTCAAGTTGAGTTGATAGCATACAAGATTATTAGTATTGAGTTGAAACATGTACCATTTGCTTTAAAAAAATTAGCCTCCTCCACTTGATATACAAGGTTGAAGGTTATCATTTCTCACTATTGGAAAATAGTAATTTCTCTCATTCCTTTTTGCTTCTCCTCTTGGGCTTCTATCTTTTTAAAAAAAGTTTCCATCTTTGCTTTATAGTTGTAAACCTAACTCCAATACTTCAGCTTATTTTCTCCTAAAGATATGATCACTCAAAGTTTGGTAGTTGTTTTTTACTAATTCTTTAAATAAATAATGTGCTTCCTTGAATAACTTATTTATAATTGACCCATTCGAGGTCACATCAATAGTTTACCTTGTCGTGTAATCTAGCCAGTTGCATAAGGTTTGGGATTATAACCACAATTGAAACCCATGTTGAGTATGTCTCCTCAATAACTCCTTAAAATAGACCCAAGCGCCTTACAAAGTTTCTAGCTTCTTGATAGATTTGACCTATCTCACTTTACAATTGTGATGTGATTTGAGATGGAAAAACTTTGTGAGGGTGACTTGTAGAAGTTTATTTCAATTCTAAATTGAACCTCAAAATAAGCACTTGAACCAACTATGTTTCTTGTCTCTTAATAAAAATGGGAATAGACATAACATAATGGCATCTAGGCTAACTATATTCATTTTAACCATGTCACACAACTCTAAAAATATTGGGACAAATCTAGTTTGATCTTTTAAAATCCTTCCATTATATCGATATTACTAAACCATTATTATTAGATTCAGCTTTAACTCAAAGTATTTAGCTTCAACTTGTTGTATCTAAATCCCTAATTAGTTGTTCATCATAGTTGGCCATCAATAATCTTCCAAGGTATGGCGATGGCTGGGCTATTAGATAGCTTGCCCCTCATCACCTTGGGCCTCTATGTTGCTTCTAGTTGCTTCAATCTATGCTTTATTAGTTTTTTATTTCAAATTTTCTCTTCTAGTTCTTTCAATCTCTAGGTCCAAAGGTGGTAGCTTAGTCCTAGAGATTCAACTCATAGAAGTTGTAGCTAAATAAATACTAAAACTAAAAGATAAAAAAAGAAACACAAGAAAAGTTGTACAAATTTAAGTATGTTAAACAAGATATCATTATTCAATTTATTAAAAAAATATAATTTATCAAGCATAGTTTCATCAACTAAATTTGACTAACAAAACTAAAAGAATAGCACCAAAATTTTATTGTAATTTTATTATGATACTCAATTTTAAAGATTAAAATGTTTAAAAAGTCCATTTGGCAAGAGTCTCTCATCCAACATAGTTCCTTGAGTATATGAGTCATACATATAATAAAGTAGACCTTCATTTAAATATCAATCCCATATGAAATATATAGATGGTTCACTCATCTAATAATTAATCAAATACTACTCTAGTCGAAAAGATGAAAATGAATTTTTGGTATGACTCTTAGATTCTAAGATTGAACCATTTCATTATGCATAATGGAATGTTTAGGTTGCTTGATTATTATTGTACATGATCATAGAATAAAGACTATAAAATTATTATAAGAATGCCTTAGTACCCTACTGGCATATAAGGTGATTGTCACTTATTAGCTACTCCCTAATGATGGTTTCCTCATAGTTATCCCCTAAATACTTTACCATAAAAATAACAATTCATCTATGCTTGAAAGTCAATTCACAAATCCACACCTTTTAGGCAACTATTTAGCTACCTTTAATGGTTACTTTATATGTATATTGTTATTCTCAACCTAATTTATCATAAAGATATTAACTAATATGGTATTAAAAGTATTTGTATTTTTAGCTTCATAAGCACTATACTCATGACAATTAACAAACACATTCTTTCAAATCTCACTGATAGAAGCCATATGATAAAATGTAGCTTGTAATACTATCACCACCTGATGAGTTACCTCCTCTCACACATGTCTTTTTACTTACCCATAACCATCCACCACCTGATGAGACCTCCTATCACACATGTCTCTTGACTTATTTTTCATCATCTACCTTAATGATAAGTGACTCCCACACTAAATGTGAAACTTTTATAAAAATATTT
>JAREIK010003431.1:537493-884993 GCA_029783825.1 Sapria himalayana | reverse complement strand
GAGGAGCCCATAATTGATTAGATACTAACCACATATTAGACATAGAACATTGTCATAATATACTTACTAGGCAAGGTACTCATCATTCCTTGCTTCTTTTGGGTGAAATTACTTCTCATTGTATCCATGTTCACATTAACATTAGAAGCAGCTAGATTTATCAAATGGGTTAGGTGGCCCATGCATAGCCCATAACATAACATAGTTCAACCATGCCTAGCCTAGCACAATATAGTCCAGAACCATGCCTAATCTTTGACTGTGCCTCTCAATGGCACAACTCGTGCCATGTTGAACTGGCATGAACCATTCCTTGTGCCAAGCTAGGCATGACCCACATGCCTAGCCTGTCGGCATGGTCCACTAGCTCAAGGACCCAAAACTAGCTACACTTGGGTCACAGGTCATGAGTCACGTTTCTTCAAGTGACTATTTGATGGAGCATGGTTTCTTAAAAAAAATTCAGCTACATAAGCTAGATATTGCTTATGTGACAGATTATAATTGGTTGACCACATAATTCGGTCACTCATTATATTTTTATTCAATAAGCTTTTGACAAAGACAATGATAACTATGGCCAGAATCTAATGGCTATCATGATTCTAGACCAATTTTAAATAATAAAAATTATAAAAACAAATATATATATATTTTTTAATAAATTTGAAATTTGTTTTCTTTATAAATAGAGAAGAAAAAATTTAGACATTCATTCTCAATTTCTTCTCATCTCTTTTACTCTCTTAGTTTCTCTTACTTCGTATTTTCTGTGTAGTATCTCTTTAGTCTTTTATTTTATAATATAAATATTATATTTATATATACTATGCAATTTTTTTTAATTTCAACCGAGATTTAATGTTTATGCATATAGGATAGATGGTTCATGGTGGTGTGAGTGTACCTGTTAGCATGTGTAACAATACAACTTGCTTTTCTTGACTTTGGAGATTAAAATTTACTACATAGTGGTTTGTAGTATGGTATTTGTTTTTAAATTTTTTTTGTTTCAGTGCTACATTGAAATTTTTTTTTAATTTCATATTTTATTTAAAAAAATTTAAGTAATTAAAAAAATGTTACATAATGACTATAATGATAATGAGTATGAAATTGATATTGACATAGAAAATAATGATAACTCAACTAAAAGGTCTGAGGTAAAAACTATGATTTCTTCAATAGCCTCGACCCAAATCCATATGCTACCTAAAAAACAAAAAAGTAAGCGAACATTAGTAGTATATACACACTTTAAAAAAATAAAAACTAAAAATTTGAGGGGTATTATTTAAGATTCAACATAATGTATATAATTTAAAAAGATATATACATGTATGAGTGCATGTAAAACTATGTACTTAAATGGGCATGTTGATCAATGTACCAAAAAACATGATGTATTAGATAAAATGCAAAATTAACTTAATGGTGATGTCTTTCAAGATGAATGTAGTTCTGCCTTGTTGACCCCCTTCATTATACCATTATGATATTTAAAGGGAATACAAGACCAAATTGATTACTATTAAATATCTCCCAATTAGATTTTTGGAGGATCATAGGATAATAAGTATTATGCATACCTTCTTCTAGCTTGCTTATAATAGGATCCCTAAGTCTACATGTAGTAATGATATAATAAAAGATTATAAATTATAAAAATATTAATAACTAACAAATTTAGGAAATATAGTAGTGATATATGTGACATCCAATATATAGACTAGATGTGAAGATGCATCATTTGCATGCCTCACTGCCTACTACATAGATACTAAATAAAAACTTAATAAAAAAATATTAGGATATTTTGAGCTTCTCCATCTTCATGATGGTCATACCATATATGAGTGCATGATATAAATCTTTAGGAAGTATGATATTCTAAAAAAATATTTAATATAACTTTTAATACTGCTTCTAATAATGAAGAAACTATTAGTATGTTTGTTAAGACTATTAGATACAGATTATTAGGTGAGATATTTTATATTAGATATATGTTTCATGTGATTAACCTCATAGTATAGGAATAAATATAAGTTTTTTCTCTTGCACTAGAAAAAAAATAAATTCACGAAAATATCTTAGCATGCATTGTAGGTAACACGTGTTTAGCAACCTATGTTTATCTATGGTACTTAAAAAAATTCTAAATAGATATGAGACACCATTAGAATTATACCTGCCTAATATTAGAGTTATGTGTTAGCTACTAATATGTGATATCTAAACACAATAATAGTAAAAGTGATGAGCTTATTATTGATGATTCATATTGAGATATATGAATTTTATTTATGAAATTCCCAAAGATTTTCTATGATACAACGAACATGTGTTTATCTATGTATATTTCCACTACTTACATTGCACTTAGGTATTATATGACATTGGTATTATGTTTAGCAAGTATAGAGGTCACCTTGTATTTAGTGTCATGGTTGTTAAAATGGAAATCAAACATTTGAATTATTGGTCTTTCATTCCAACTTTATATTGTTTTGCTGCCAATATGAGTCTTAGGATTAATATGGAAGTGATAAAAAATATTTTTACTTATATATCTATGTGTATGAACCAGATACACCAATTTGAAGGATTCATTCAATAAATTTGACTGACTTATTTTATATTATGATACTATATATACTAGTTGTAACCATGCTCTAAGTATGAACATCAACACCAATTTTAGAGATGACTTCCCTATTTAGTTATCTAGAAGCAAATGAATGGGTGGTTCATCGAATAGGAATAAACTACCTTGATACTTAGATACTGATTATTACTTCATCTTATCACATGATGATAATAAGAACTTAGACTTATTCTATTGTATAAATTATAGGAATCCACCAATCTCATGCTATCTAATATAACATATGATTTACTAACTTCTCTAGTACAATACCACATATCCTAATTGATCATTGATGATTTTTAAGTCATATCATAATTTTAATGTGCTATAATGCTATAACTTATTTATTTTGCCATTGTAATTTTCATTTTGATTTATCTACTTTTGTAATTTATCTATTGATGATTGATGTAATATGTATGCAGTATATATTGTATTGAATATTATATTGGATTATAATTCATAGTTTTACTCAATTTATATTTTGATGCATTTTTTTAATTGGATTTATGCATAATATTTTAATTTAAATGAAATTAAATAATCAAAAATCATATTAGATCTTACACTCATACTCTTAGGACTAGGAATAAGGCAAAAAAAGGTATTTATTCTGCCCAAATAGGCCATATCTAGCCCAAAATAGCAAGGCTCACTTTAGGCCTAGCATTTCCTAGTACAACACTACAATATGTGGGCCAACCATTCACGTCATGAGCGGCATGGTCATGCCACACTCAAATGGGCTATGTCAGCATGACACAACCCATTTGAAATCTATAGAAAGCACTAGAGGCACCAACCGGGCCGGGTGGCACTGGCCTAGTTCAGCCATGTCGGGCGGCCTGGGCCTAGTTCAACCGTGTCGGGCACACTCTCAACATGAATTATGTCGTGCCATACCGAGAGAAATCAACCCGTGTGCCTGGCACGTGGGCACAACATGGGGCAATGATGCGACGTGGTGATGGGCAACACCCATCAGGCATTGCACCATCACTGTGTCACCAGTCGAGTGTGGCGATGGGCCAAGTGTGTCAGTGGAAGTGCTCGCTCAGTTTTGGGGAGCACCCATATCATCAAATCCCAGCACAAATTAGCCTGAAACCGAGCTGATTTTGGGTGGTGAGGCTATTCCAAGTTTGGCCTCTAGTGAACCATGCCATAACAGGCACGACATGCGGGCCCATACGAGCCTAAAAAAAATAAGCTGTGTCGGCCTGACACGGCCTATTTGACACATGTAGGAAGCACCTATTATTTTTTCAAGCCATGTCTTGTGGAATGCTTGAATCTTCCAATTCAACCAACTTCAAAACTCAAGGTCTATATTGGCAATGATGATTTTTCTAGTATGCCGACATTCTTGCCCATGGGTTGAATTATTACTGCAAGATATATTGTTTAAATTGGAATTTATATGTATTACCTATTGAGGATCCTAATGTGGTTTTGGGCATCCAATGACTTCAATAATTGGGTCATGTGACACATGATGACTTTTAATTTGACCATTAAATTTTGTTGGTAAGGGGAGCAAGTCATTTTAAAGGGGGATGTAGTTGCAACATCTAGTTTAATCATTCTCCATCAATTTCTACATAATAAACTTATTTTTCCTTTTTCTCCCTAATCTCACCTTCATAATTGGGAACCAATTCTTGCTCAAAAAGTACTCACCTAATTTCATCCTAGTAGTGGCTTGGGCGTATCACATCTCAAGAGAGAGAGAAACGTATAAAAATACCTTTATTGCATAAAGATGTTTTAATATGTTTGGGCATATCAAAGAGTGTTTCACCTATGCAATTTGAACTTATGTCAACTTTATTGCACAAAGCAGCTAGCTACCTAGATACTTTCTTCAAATCCTTAGTATATGGAATCAAAATATATTTATATGGATATACATATAAACACACGCGCGCGCACGTATGTTTACATGTTAAAAGCCATAGTTCAACTATACTTGACATGACATGACCCAGTTAAAAGCCATGTCTAAATGTTTCATGACATGTCTTGGATTATGTCAGGTCAAAATTTGTGGCAAGGGAGGCATGGTTAGCTTGGAATGAACCAAGCTAGCCAAACAAGATAGCCTAGACCTGACTTAGGCTTGGATAGTTCAACTCTGCACAATGGCCCAAGTGGGTCGATTTTGGCCCATCTGGCCAAACAAGATAGCTTGGACCTGACTTTGGCTAGTCTGAACGTAACCAAGGTTAGCTTGGAATGAACCAAGCCAAAATTTAAAGTTGTACCTTCATGGTGGTTTGCATTGACCTAAAAAAATGGATTATGCCGGTACAACATGACAAGTTTGATATCTCTACCAAAATATAATTTTTTTATATATTGATGTATTTTTAAAAATTTTTGAAAATAAAAGTTTCATTTTAAAATTTTTTTATTTATAGCACACTAAATCACAATTTTTTTAAATTATTTTGCGCACATTGAACTTGAAATTTGTGTTTGGTGCACCAAACACAAAATATTTGATTTTTGGTGTACAAAACTTTTCATAATTATAAAAATTCACTAAATTTAAAAATAATTAAGTTTTGGTGCACTAAAATTTATCTACTAAATTTTGCCATCAAACTTTTAAAAATAATTTACTTAATTTGGAAACTAATATTGAAAAGTGAGAAACCAAATAAATGTGTAGAGTATACTTTGGTGGGATTTGAACCAATGTCATCTATATACCTACAAAAACTACAACATATCACTCAGTCACATGGTTTTTATCACCAAAGTAACAAATCAAAATAAATAAATAAATAAATAATATATATATATATATATATATATATATATACACGCACGCACGCACACAAAATAAAGGTTATACATATATAAGTATACATAAATATATATAAATATATAAACATATATAGAAATTGACAAACATATATACTTACCTATATAAACACACACATATATACATATAAATAAATAAATAAATATAAATATAAATATAATATAAATATAATATAATATAAATATAAATATAAATATAAATATAATATAAATATAAATAAATAATAAATATATATATATATATATATATATATATGTATGTATGTATGTATATATAAACACGCATACACTATAAGAAAAGACAATTAGAAATACTCAAATATTTTTCTAAAATTAGGAACATAATAGAAATGTATTAGAAATGAAAATGACATATTATGAAATAATTAGAAACAGAAAAAAAATCATTCGCTAATTAGTGATGGATTTTAAATGTTATTTTATTTTGTCACTAATTGTAATGCACTACCATTAACGGATATGCTTGTGTGACATTTATCAACAAAAAATTATATATCTATGTTATTTTAGAAAGGACATCCGTATCCTTTTCTATAATTAGCGACTAAAATTATTTACATTGCTAAATGTGAAATATCTTCAGATTCCGTCATTATTTGATTTTTAAAAATGTAGTGACAGAACAGTATTGCGTCACTAATTTAAAAATTAAAATTACTTTTGTCGCTAAATTATGATAATTAATTTATTAAATAACATTTCGAAACTATGAAAAAAAGTTAGGGTTTGAGGGTTTTTAATTTTGATTTTGAGTTTGTCTAATTAGTTTTTAGAATAATTTTCTTCCAATTATTGTTCATCGTGCTAGTCATCCATAATTGATGCATTATTTTTTGTTTTTCAAATTAACATTCATATTGGATTCTCTTTTCTTGTTTTCTTGATTTAATATTATTCTAATTGATAAATTATACATTTTACATTTTTTCACATACTAGGAGATTTGTTAAATTTCTGGGTTACCTAATTGAGGTATGAAATTTATGTCTATTTCATTATTTATCTATAGTTTTGATCATGCTGATTAATGTGGACTTAGTTTGTTTGCTAAGATTTGTTGATATGTAATAACTTATAAATGAAAAACTTATACTAATTGTGTAACTTTAACAATAAATAAATTATAAATATCTTAAAAAATACTAAAAGTTTAAATGTAATAATAATGAATAACATAAAAAAATTTTGAGGGTATGAAATTCAAAGGTTGAAATGTAACAACATATGAACAACTAAAAAAAATTAGAACCTCATTTCAAAATTTATAGAGTATTTTGATCGACTCTTCACTAAAGGTGTAATCCAATAAATAATACCTCCCATTATTTTATATTTAAAAAATATATATATTACATGTCACAACTAGCAGATGATTATTTATACTACATGCTTCAAATAGATTAGTAAATATCTATATTAATTTATTTAAATTATCCATTGATAGTTGATATATTTTTGTCATTAATTCATGACAAATGTAAAACATTGGCATTGCAAATTTTTTTAGGATTTCTATTAAATAAAATGCCTTTGTCTAATTAGTTAATACAAACTATTATTTTTAGAAATCCTTAATTATCACATTGTGATTTTTTTTGCTTAATTAATGCAATTTCATTTAATATAGATAAATATCAAATATTTAGTTTTATGTATATGACAAAATTAAAACTTACGGCTCTTGATAAATATCTAAGGGATTGAAGCAATCCACTTTATCTCATTTTAATCCAAAATTATTTATTAATGATATTGCAACTACTTTTTTATTAGATTCATGTAATGTCCTAAATACACTACTACAACTTTATTACAAATAAATTTTTATATACATTATTATAATTGAAAATATGTTTGTGTTATCTGTCATAGGAATGGAAAATATTATAAGACCTAATCATCAATTAATAAATGTAAGACTAAAAGATGAGTTCCTGACAAATGAATTTGTTGTGGGGATTGAGAAGTTTAGTGCCTTTGTTGATAAACAGCCTGAATTTATGGATGAAATAAAAATAAAATATCTATATAATGATCATAAATATCAAATTAGAGTTTCCAAGATATGGACACAGTGTGATATCATCTTGCAAAAAATAGATTTGTTAGAGATTATCATGTTTGGTATAAACATGAGGAAAAATTTGTTCTACAAAAAACAAAACATTATGTATATAGAAGTGTTGATTTAAATGCTATAATGGAATATGCCAATCCCAACGATGCATGTGAAATAATATTGAAGAATGTTAGTAGTCCTTCATTAAATTTGGATGTTGCTGATGATATCCCAATATCATCAGCAAAACAATTTTATGAAATGCTTAAAGCATCAGGAAAAGAGGTTATTATACCTTATATTGAGTAAGATTTATAATAAATTTATATTCACATTTCTTTATAATGGTATGCGATATACCTTTTAATATTTCAAAATACCTTCATTATTATTTTTGAAGAATTTGTGCTAAGAAATTAAGACAAAGAGACCCACATATTGATACTACTTTAACTGATGCAAAATTGAAAAGGATTTCACAATTTGATTTGAAAAATTTATTAGTATATAACTTATCATTATTGGTTTTAAAAAGGTACATACAACATTATATAAGTTTGATTTTATCTTTTATCAATTTGTAGGTATATTGTCCATCACCAAATATATGTAATAGACAAATGAAGGATATTGCAAAAGGATTGTTATGAAGTTTACAAACATCTCATATATTATGTAGATTGATATAAATTTTACACTTTGAAACATGGTTCAAATAAAACTACAATGAATAATGGTGTATGCATAAAGGGGTCTAACTCTACTGCATCTACAATTGATTTTCATGGTCGACCAATTGAAATTCTGTATGTGGAGTATCTTGCTTTATCGATTAAGAGGATAATTATGTTTAATTGTGAATGGTTTGATGCGTATTATTCCAAATCTTGGTACTAGAATTCATCATTAATACAACCTTGTTGATGCGTATCATAAGAAATATTATCATAAGTATGAGCTATTTTATTCTTATAGTGTAAGCCAAATAAGTGGGTTACACTACTTATTTAACCACAAGAATAAATTCTTATGACAAGTGGTAAATATGTAAAATAAAACCTAGATTAGCTAATAAATTTATTGAAAAATAAGTTATAATCACTTTATCACGTGCATATGCATTTCAGATAAATAACATGGAACTTCATCTGATCATTCATAAGGCAGATGATAGCTTCAAACATTATTTGGTGAAGGTAGAAACTATTTAGACATTGATGATGACCATATTAAAGAATATTATAAGAAACAATTAATTGCCGAATCAGATGATGGTGAATATGTAAATAGAGAAGATTTGTTAGAATTTTTCGATGATGACAGATGACTAGACATTTATTGACTTCCATATTATGTTGTCTTGCTTATTTTATAACTATTACAATTTGGATGTTAAATGATTTTTTTTTTGCTTTTATGAATGTCAATGTGTCCATCATTATGTTTTGTTATTATGACATTTTCATAACATGTTTTTATTATCTCTATATTTTTTGATATTTATATAACTGGATTTAGGTATGAGAGGTAATCATTCAAGTGACCGAGGATCTTAATATGTGGGTAGGGGTAGAGAAAGTCAACTAATAATTTGTGAAGGAGGAAATCTATATGTGTTCTTTGATGATAATGCTACAAATATCTTTATGCATTCTTTTACACATGTAGAGAGATACATTAGCACCACATCATCATGAAAGACATAGATTGATTGTATTGATATTATGTCTTCATCTCATTATACACTTAAAGGTATTTATAGCTCCGTCTCACCTATCTTAGGAGGCTCATGCATTGTACTACAATATCGATACTGGCAAGATATTCAAAATTCATAATTTATATGCCAAGTTATGAGAAAATCTTCATTTGGTCCATAATTGATAATACATAGTATGTAAATTTCTTAAATTTACTATATGTATGCATTATCATTTTTTATTATTTTTGTTTGAAAAAAATCTACTTGTTTTTCAATTGGTCTAATATGATTTACTCTTAATATAAATATATTACAATATATTATTGTTTTATTTAATTTTTATAGAAAAAGTATAAATGAAATAATACTTTGGTGGTCTTAATGAAGGATACATGGAAATATGTGACAAGTATGAGATATAATGACAAGCTTGGCATATGGAGAATAAAGTATGATAAAGATGCAAAACCTAATAGTGTCTCCTACAATATTTAGATTAAGTAGTGAGAATACTAGAATAGTGAAGAATTCAAAGTATTGTCCCATATGGCCTCACACAATCATCGAATAGAGAAAGTAGGTGAAGGATCAAGACCTTCAACATATATTGGAGTTTTAAAGGTGACCAACCAACATTTAGTAGATCAGGTATAGTTGTCTTTCATATTTTGTTATTATTTATATTTTATAAATAATAATAAAATGTCAAATGATATTAATGTGAGTTTCTCAATTTGTACTTGTTGTGTCATATGTAAATTATAATTAATGAAAGAAAACAATTTAAAAAAATTGATTTTTTTGGCATCACTATAATTAATATTAAATTCAATGTAGTTTTTTACAATAAGTGATGAGTTATTATATATGGACTCATTAAATAAATGACTAACTTTATTTTTATGTTCTTTTTTAGTAGGATGATGACAATTTTATGTGTTGTTATATATTTTATCTGAATATAACAATGATGAGTTGTGTTGTATTTTAACAATTATAGGAAGCTGTGGTGAATATGGTTGATATTGCTTAACATTTGACACATTCTTCTATAGAGAGACGAGAGATTAATATCATGCATATTTACCTTTAGGCTGTTGGAGTGGAGCTAAAAAAATGGCGAGTGTATGGTTTTGGTACCCATGCATCTATATTTTATCTAGGTTCAATTTGGAGTTCTTTATTATCATCTTCCAAAAATATGTTTGATAAGAGGTTACGTGAGGATATGCAGAAAATTTAGGGTACATTACAAAGAAAAAAGAGGAGATTTAACAAATGAATGAAGAAATGTAACAAAAGAATAAAGAGATACAAAAAGAAATTGAATAAATGAAAAAGAGAGAGATCTAAAGAATGAAAAGAGAGGAGGAAATGCAATAAAAGATTTTGAAGATGGAGAAAAGAATATACAAGTTGGCAGTGACATTATTTATTTTTTATCATTCTGAAAAGGATCCAAATCCAGATTTCCAGAAGAAAATACTCATCTCGACAGGGACTCATAGTTGTTTGTGATGATGTGTTATTAATTTTTTGCCATGAAAGTTTTTATTATGAAATTTGGTTTTTGTTTTATTATTATTTTTAATAAAATTATGAATGTGTATTGTAATTAATAGATTTTTTTATTTGTTATATGATGTTTTACTTTGTAGTGGATGTTAAGAGAATGTTATATGATGAATAATATGTGCATGTACTTTTTTGATTGTAGGCTATACGGTTTCTATATGTATTTGTATATTATATATAATATACAAAAATAACACAAATGAGAAATATTCCTATTGAAGATATTAGAAATGAAAAATAACATTTCTAAATCCATTTTTAAATCAGAAATGAATTTTGCATTTCTATTTTATTTCATTATTAATTTAGAAATAAATTTTATGTGTATATTATATTCCGTCACCTATTTTAAAAAAAATGTCATTGTATTATCATTTTCTAAAATTTTTAAAAGAGTACTTTAGAAACGGAATGAATTCATTTTAATTACGTTGCTATTTTAATATTATGATAGAATTTGAAATGGAATTGATCATTTCTGATTCCATCTTTTCTTGTAGTAATATATATAATTATATATAAATATAAATATAAATATAAATATAAAAAAATATATATGTTTATATGTATGTGTATGTGTATATATATATACACTTGTTTATATAGGTATAAATATGTTTGTCAATTTATATATATATGTTTGTATATCTATATATATTTTATATATACTTATATATGTGTAATATTTATTTTGTATCTATATATAAATATTTCAATTTGTTATTTTTGGTGATAAAAATTATGTGATCGAGTGGTTTGTTATGATTTTTGTTGATAGAGGGACATGAGTTTGAATCCCACTATTATATATTTTATAGAATTATTTAGTTTCTCAATTTAATTAATTAAATTTTATTTTTTTTAATTTTAAAACTTTGAAGATAAAATTAGTTTAATGAATTTGAGTAAATCAAAACTTAATTATTTTAAAACTTAATATAATTTTTCTTAATTATTAAAAGTTTTGTAGAAAAAAATCAAATATTTTATATTTGGCAATAAAAAATCAAATATTTTGTTCTTGGCGATACAAAAATCAAATATTTTGTGTTTGGCGATCAAAAATCAAATATTTTGTGTTTGGTGATACAAAAATCAAATATTTTATATTTGGTGATATAAAAATCAAATATTTTGTGTATGATATAACAAAACACAACTCTACCTTTAAATTAATCATAAATTTCACTTTTTTTATTTTACTTAACAAAACCATATCTCCATAAAATTTGCTGGCCTAACTAATAGCCCTAGTCTCTTTAATAATTTTAACTAGCAAAAAAATTGTCTTTTTTCTAGTGGAAGTTAATGAATTGAAGTGATAGGTTAATAAAATTGTCATGAATTTTTTATATATCCATAAATTTTAAGTATCGATATATTTATCATTGATTGGTGCTCATATACAAATATACACTAATATATATCTTCGATATATCCGATACATCTATAAAATTCAATTATCTATATATAACCATTCTAATTGGTACGGACAACACTGCCCCTTTATTATGCATCGTCTTTCATTGGTCTTCTCTGCCATGCGAACCTCCATTTTTTTGGAAGCATATAACTCTTCGCATTTTCTTTCACTTCATTCCGTCGTTTTGTTGCTGGAAGAACTATACATCTGTGAACCTGCCATCCTCGTCTAACTGTTCGATCACTTAGAAAATTTCAATATTTATTAAGCTGTTCGTTCATGTTTCTCTTTTATTTTATGTGAGTTTGTTATTAAATGCATCATACTTCAAGTCGTGTGACAACATTTGCACACTTGATAATTGACAAATGTCGAGCTGCGAATTTGGATTTGTGAATTGGTATTGGAACTATTTCACTGGTAATTTAGTTAAGTTAATGATTTGGCCCAAATAGTTTTAAATGCTAACAGCCTAAATTCAGCAAATGGAAACCTATACACGATTTTGAAATTGGATGCGCAATGAAAATGAAATACAAATAAATATATATGGAGGAGATATTCATTCAAAGACTCCTGCAGTTTACCTTGTAATGGAAATCGCAATGAACCTTAACTCGTTTGATATACAATTGATTTATGAAATATATAAATATATAAAATATAAATAAATAAATAAATAAATAAATAAATAAATGCACACACACACACACACATAAATCCATGCATATATACACTGAACAAACTGTTAGAACGGTAAATAAATCATGGTTTTTGCAGCTAATTATTTTAGACTATTTATTTATTGTTATGTTTATTTTATGTATGATATATAAGAGCACTCAACCTATGGTATGTCTCAATTTTGACTAGCTCATTATATAAGGGCTAACCAATTTTTTTTTCTTTGATCATTATTGTTCCTTTGGCATTGTTTATTGAGAAATTCAGTTTTAATTGTTAATCTATGTTATTTCTTACATGATATTAGAGGGGGAATTTCATCCAAGAATCTCACACATTGGGTGAGTAGTAAGTGTGTAGAAGGTGCTCCTAGTAACTTTGTGGATTTCTGCACATGCATAGTAACTTTGTATAAGCATCATGAGTCACAAATGTTAGTGTTGTGTATAATCTTTGGTAAAAATATTCTTTCTTAATTATTTAAGTTAGTTTTTTATTATCTCTCATAAGAGTTATACTTATAAGATCTTATATATGAGCTTCATAAGATAGAAAAATACTTAAAGAGATATTATATTACAAATAAAATTTGAAAATTTAAGTACAATAACGAGTTCTTTATGCATTAAGGGTTTTTTCATCAAAAATCAAAATTATGATATATATTATAATTTTATTATAATAGAAATCCTTATAATATTTTAGAATGAAAGTTACTTATTAAACGTCTGAAACATTCTAGAATTCTAGTAAAAATCTGACAAATCATCTGTAATATTCTAGTCTCATCTAGATCATTTTAGAAATTCACATATAATCATCTCATATTATGATTTTCTAAAAAATTTTATTGAGCTGTGATATTTTTTTCATTAATCTTGTTGATGTCCTTATTAGTTTTTTCTTATGAAAATTTATAATCTTCTTTTGGAATTTTTATAATGTAACAATGAGTTTCTAATTGGTTTTTTTTTTCGGCAATCTTATTTATTTTACTAATTATTATTGCCTTGGCTTATAATTTTTTTGTCTCATAATTTATTTAATAAAAATGGATTCTACAATATTTCATAAAAGATTTTTACTTTTATTGGTGCTTAGTGTAATATGTCCGATGTTGAATCATCTTGATCTTAATGGAATGATTTCAACATGTTAATGTGAAATTTTAGATATATTTTAAACTTTTAAGATAGATCAAGTTGATATAAGATATTGTTAGCCATTTTGAAAATTCATATTTTTGCACTAGTCTCGTATGAATTTATTAGTATCAAAATACCAAGTGAAACCATACTAACACCGCATCTCCCACATGATTGTGCACTTTTTTTTGTTTGCCATAAGTCTATTTTTTCAAATGCTTAGTTGATTTTTGTTATTTAATTTGAGTAAAATCAATTTGTTTTTGTCATTCTTTGACAAAATGATAAGTAGTTAGATTTTTTCCCTAATAATTTGTTGCAATGCTATTTAGAATATATGGTTGTTGGTCGGTCACAAATTTTAATGAGTTTTGTCTTGTTGCTACTCCTCACCGCAAGTTATAAAAATATGTGCAATGTTAAATAATTGTGACTAATTCTTTTGTGAATACTCACTAAGTGGCATACAAATATCTCAAATAAAATATTTATCATTCTTGTTTGTTTACACGTGATTGGCTAATTGCCACAATCTCTATCTTTCAACTTAATATATTTATTATCACTTTGATTATTCTTAGTTTATACTCCAATGTGTACTATGTAGTCAAATTTGATAAGAAATTTTTGTTATTTTACTTGCTTATTAATATACTTCTTTTGTAATTAAAATAGCTTAGGTATTTTATGAGTTTTTATCATAAATAATGATCCTAAAAGATTATATCTTTATACTTGTAAATATTGAATTGCATCATTATTTTTTATGAATTGTGTATTGTCATTTAGTTCATTCGACCTTTGACTTTTGATTATAACTTGATGATTTTATATACAAGCACACTCCCAATTGCAAAATTTTGAAGTATCTATTTATATTTTATATGATTTAAAATGATTTGACAAGTTTATGATATACTATTTTTTGGTAACTTGCATCATACAATCAAAACTTGTATGACAAGTTTTGTTTTATTTTCAAACTATTCTTTTGTAATACATATTATTTAATGGTGTTATAATGTGAACATATTTTTTAATAAAATACTGATAATAATTGATCAACCTAAGAAATGATTTCTGTGCTGTCACTTTATTTGGTGAAATGTGGATTCCATTTGATAATAGTCCACATTATGTCATTGTCAATATGTATTATCCTATTTCTTATTTGACTTGTAATTTAATCTTTCACAAAGTTTGAAATATTTATTTTAAAAAATGAAGCAAAGATTGTGATATCTTATTTAAAATTATACAAAAGGTGGTTGATATATTTGTGAGTTGAAATGGTATCATTAAGAAATCATATGATTCTTATCTTATTACACATGTTATCTTTGGTCTATAATTTACATTTATTCGTACTTGATAATATCCCAATCTTAAATTAAGTTTAGAAATTCACATTGCACCACCAAGTTAGTTGAATAAGTTCACAATTGAATAAATTAGTTATTTATTATCTACTCTCAATTTATTGAGAGCCCAATAGTTAATACACAATCATAATGGTTCAATATATATTTTTTTGAAATAGAATTGAAGCATTATATAAGATTTTTGAATGTTGAATATACTTGGAATTAATCAATTCTTTTAGTTATTTTCTCAGCTCTGTGAATTTTGGGAGAATCATTTGATAGGATATCTCGGCCATCAGTAAGATATTTGACACCAATTCAATTTGATGATTTATCTTCCTATTTGGTAATAATTTTTTTGACAACTTAGTAGATATGTTATCTCGAAATGAGTCAAAAAAGTATAACATTTCTATATGTATTTTATTAACAAGTTTCACATTTTCATAAATCTCTAGGATCTCCAAATATGTTATTTTATTTTGTCTCATCACTTTTATTAATTGTATTGTAGATAATATTTTTGTGGATTGCCTATTATATTATATTATATTATTATTAGAATAATGTACAGACAAATAGGGTTTAGTTAACATATATAACCAGCAAATGAAACTAGAAGTGTATTTACTTGATGTAAAAAATCCAAACCAAGCAGCAAGTATAATGAGGTATTTGTATCTACCAATGTAACTAAAATTTGAATAATTTTCAAATATGAACATTAATATTCTCACATTTTTATCACTACAAAAGAAACACAACATTCACCAAATACATAAAAGCAATACTAACATTTGTTAGATTGCTCATAATATCTATTACTTGATTATGAGATAGAGTGATCATTCTCTTTTAATTAGGATTCCTTTATAGTGGGATAGCAATAGATCCTTACTATCTAGGTATCACAACTTTTGTATCTTATTATTCTATTTCATATTCTTGGATTATTGAATCTGAGATAGAGGGATCATTCTTATTTAATTATATTTTATACACATTATTTGGATATTATTATAGTCAATGATTGTCATTAAAAAACTATTGGATGCGGTAATATTTAGATTGATTTTATATTTCTTCTATGTATTACTTTTTCTTGATTGTTAAGTTAATTTTTTTGAGTTGTTTTTTTATATAATATAATTTTAATTTTATTTTTTTTGATATTTATTTGTAAGATCAGAAAATCTTAAAAAAGATTTCTTTTGAGATTTATCGGGGTAGGCAATATGTATTCTTTCATATGATAGGAGTTTATGATAAATGTTTGAGTGTGTTAAATTTTTTCCTTCTCAATTTTTAGCTTGTCCATGCATCATTAACTAAGTTGAGAATATAATATTTTATTTATAGGTATGTCTATCCTAGAGTGCAATATCTTAGCTAGGAAAATATTTTAAAGTTTCGTTTCATACACATCAGTTTTTTGTATTTCATAAATTGATAAAAAAATAATTTGATAAAATATAAAAAAAATTAGAATTGACAATAAGTTAGAATTCATGTCAAATAGAGTTAACACATATTGTATGAAGCATGAGATTATTCACTAGATTTTTTGTGTTAGTATACCTCAATAGTATAAGATAGTTGAAAGAATAAGTAGACATCTAGTTTAAATAACTCGGATACTCTTATTTGACAGAAATATTTCAAAATAATTTTGGGGAGATATTATTTTGATAATAAACTATTATATCAATTAGATATTCTTTTTTATTTTTTTTAGTGTATATTTTTTTGGAGAATATTTTTTTAGATATTATATCCTGGAAAAAAACTATTTAACTTATCTTCTAGAAATTTTCATAGTAATTGTTATGTCTATGATCTCTTCTCAGCATGGGACAAGTTGTTAACCATGGCCTTGAGTTTTGTTTTTTTATATACTTCAATACTTAAAAAGAGTATAAACATTTTTTATTAGATATTATTAGAATTGTAGTGAGTCCTAATGCTATCTTCTTTGGTTAGAAGTTATTTTTTAGTAAACTTAGTAAAAATAAGAATTCAAATGATATATTTGGATTCATTATTTTTACTTACGTTTTTGTAGTTTCATTACGAGTAAGTTATTCATCTATTATATTTGAATTTATTGGTCTATATTATGAAAATATTTTTATGTAGTTATCATATGTATTAATAAATACATATTTTCTTGATTCTAGAAAGAGTGAGATTTCTAAGAAGAGAACCTCTCTTGAGTTTAGATGATACAGTAACTCGCGAGTCTACTCCAGTTAAAATTTATGATGACTCGGGAATTGGTAAGCCTAACAACCTAGAATTTAGAGTTTGTGCCAGAGGAGAGGACTTGTACAACACGCTCAACTTGGAGATGACCCTATTGATGAGCCAGATATTCTCTCTCTGAAGGAGATAGAGAAGTTATGCTCAATACTTGGTTTCATAGTTATATATATATATATATATTTATTATTATTATTATTATTATTATTATTTTTTGATAATATTAAGATATATAGTTCACTCTTTAAGGAATAATCTCACTTAGGATGATGTTAGATAATATTGAAATAGATAGATATTATTAATTTTAGTGAGAATTGGGAACTAGTGCCACGACATGCAGGAAGATCTGTTGTCGGCCACAATTGAATTTTTATCTTGAAGACTAGTTCTGACACATATTTAAATTTGAAAAATAAAAATGTTAGTGTTACACAGACTGTCTGTGGCTGCTGAAACTTTGGTTTCTTCAGTCGTCTCAACCCAAAGTTCTAAAAAACAAAAAATTAGGAGCTTCAGTAGTTTGGACTCATTTTAAAATCATAACACAAAAAATGTTAGGGGTGATGAACTAGAAATGACACAGTGCAAATATTGTATGAGACTTTTAACATGCAAGAGTTCATGTGGAACTGGGCACCTTTAGAGGCATGCCGAATTATGCACCAAAAAATATGGACCCTTAGATCCTAGGCAAACCCAACTTGGCACTACATTTTTTGAGACTGGATCGAGTTCAGTCTCAAAGTTTACTCCCTTCGTATACTCCAGCGAGTTGGGTAGGGACGGCATGACCAGGCTCATCATATTGATGGGTCTTCCGATCAGATTTTCGGAAGATCCGAGGGTAGTGCGCATCATGCAGACTTATTTTCAGCATTCCTATCGTAGGATTCCTAGGTCCACATCTAGGAGTGACATACTAAAGATATATAAGTTAGAAAAACAAAAAATTATTAAGGAATTTATGGCATATAGTGGAGTGGTGTCCGTGACGTCCGATATATGGACATGTCACGATGATACTTCTTATGCATGTCTCACGAGTCACTATGTAGATTCTAACTGAACAATCAATAAAAAAATTTTAGGATTCACTGAGATTCTTCATCCTCATGATGGCTCGGTCATTTTTGAGTGTATGATGAAAATATTTAGGGAATATAAAATTCAAAATAAAATTTTTAGTGTCACATTCGATAATGCTTATAATAATGGAGTAGAGATCAATATGTTTGTTAGGAATATTAGAGACGCATCATTAGAAGAGATCTTTCATGTCAGATGCATGTGTCATGTGATTAACCTGATTGTTCAAGAGGGTATGAAGGTGTGTTTCCTCGCGTTGGATAATATACGTAATGCACTAAAGTATATTCGCACTCCTCGTAGACTACAATAGTTTGGTACTCTATGTTTGTCTGCGAATCTTAACAAGAAAAAATTCTAATCGGATGTGAGACATCGTTGGAATTACACGTACCTGATGTTGGAATCATGTGTTGGATACGAACACGTGATATCTGACTACGTCAATAGTAAGTGCGACGAACTTATTATTGACGACACTGACTGGGCTTCAGGAATTTCATTTATGAAATTCCTGAAGATATTTTATGACACGAAGAACATATGTTCGTCGGTTTATACGCCCACCACTTGCATTGCACTCCGGTGCATATGCAACATTAGTAGCATGTTTAGGAAGTATCGAGCTGACCTGACGCTTAGCCATATGGTTGCAGAGATGGAGACCAAGTACTTGAAGTACTGGTCCACAGTTCTATCTCTTTATTACCTCACTGCATGCATGGACCCTAGGGTTAAGGTGGAAGGGGTAGAAAATACCCTGACTTTCATTTCCTCGTGCATGAACCTGGAAGAGCCACCTGAAGGGTTTATTCACGAGAAGTTAACTAACCTATTCACATACTACGATACTAGGTATGGTGGTGGTAGTAGTGAGACTGTGATTACGGACATTGATACCTTGTTCGGAGATGACGATTATTCCATTCAGCTAGGGAGGGGGAAACGTAGGGGTGAACCATCATATAGCAGCGAGCTGTCTTGGTACTTAGATACCGATTACTGCTCAATCCTGTCACATTTTGATACTAAGAATCTTGATTTATTACAGTGGTGGAAATCATATGAGTCCACCTATCCCGTGCTATCTAGGATGACACGGGATTTACTGACTCCTCCGGTATCGAGCGTAGCATCGGAGTCTGTTTTTTCTGTTGCAGTGAACGTGATTTCGGATAGGAGATCGAGATTACGTCCAGATATGGTTGAGGCCTTGGCATGTTTGAAGGATTGGGAGGATTCGAGGTTTAGCATCCATGATCGTGCTGGAGCTGGGACTGGGACAGGCACTGGAGTCGCATCCACATCCACTACGATGGCGGAGGAGTTGATCGCCGATGATGATGATCCATATGATACTGATCTTGATGTTGCGGCTGATGATTCTCATGATATGCCATTCGACTATTGATGATGATCTGCTGTTTTTTTTCGATGTTTTTTTATTCATTGTATTTGTACGTTTTGTTTGTACGTTGTGTTAAATTATATTTGTTTTGTTCGGACTATCGGTTTCAAATGTATGATTGGTAATTTTTTCATTTATCTTATTTAATTTTTTTTAATTTTTATTTATACTAACATAATGTATTGCTTTATTTTTTTTACGATGTAAATTCTATTTTAAGAATTAATAACTTTAATATATAATTAATAAATATAATAAAAGCTAAACTAATTTGAATTTGATAAAAAAAATACTTTTCAAAAATTTGTTTTTTTATTTAATTTTAATTTTTAACATTTATAAAAAAATTTATATTTAATAATTAGTAA
Source organism: Sapria himalayana (assembly GCA_029783825.1). NCBI lineage: Eukaryota > Viridiplantae > Streptophyta > Magnoliopsida > Malpighiales > Rafflesiaceae > Sapria > Sapria himalayana. The sequence goes on along the minus strand of JAREIK010003431.1, from coordinate 864,417 downwards.
TCTACACTTAAACAATAAAATTAACATAATATAAATATTAAAAAAAATCAATATTTTGCCCGGGCCAGCCTGTGCCGTGCGGTGCGCCCGTGCCCTGCTTGGGTCAGCCTGTGCCCTGGCCTGTATGGCTAGGCCGGGCCCGAGTGGGCCCGGCACGGCCCGTAGGCACGGCACGGTACAGGACCCGTGCCGTGCCCAACACGGCATGGTAGCACGATTGTGCTGCTTTAAAACGGGCCGGGCCGTGCCAGGCCGGCCCGTTTGACACCTGTAAGTACGGATAAGGATACTTTCAATTTTATAGTTAAAATAATTTTTATATAAATTTTTATTTCACATCAAAGTATCTTACTGATGGAGGATCTATTAGGTATACATGATGACTACTTTTCTTCAAGGTAATTTGAAATAGGAGATATATGGAGTAATTACCTGAATTTTAAGTATTACTATCAGACGTAATTTCTAGATTATAGAAATCATTGTATGATATTAAGTGATTATCGAAAACTTGATTTTTGAGGTTTTCATAGGAAGTTAATTTTTTTGAGCTATGTATATATGTTATAATTTTTTTTTTTATTTTTTTCGAATGAGTTCTGATGACAATATAATTTTACTTATTATACTAATAAATGATATTTTGATTACGAAAGATGACGAATTGAATATTAACCAAATCAATGAATATCTTTAATTATAATTTTAGATGAACCTTGAGAGATTTAGATATTTCTTTGATTTAAAGGTGATATATTCCAGGAAGAATATTATCTTGTCTTAGAAGAGTTTGTTTTTTAATTTGTTACTTTTTAAATATTTGATTGAGTTTGCAACTTTTTGTGTGTATTAGAGTTCTTTTACCTTGTTCAACTTGCTACTTAAATTTATCTTCAACTCAATTAAACTTGTGGTAGGTTGACCCAACTAAATCCAATTTTCATTGCGGTAGCTAAGTGTTGTTGATCTGAACATCATTGACATGCTTGTTTATGAAGTTCATTTTGTAGCATGCCCAGGAAGGCTAATATATTTCAATTTTTATTCAGATGGAATCTATAAAATGGTCTCATCCACATAATTAGTCAACTGCATATATTTTGCTCACCTGAAGAAAAAATATATTATTTTGGAAAGTTTCTCATGTTGCAAATGATTATGCATGAGCAAGATCCAGATGTTGTTCGGTGGGGCCTCCAATTGTTTGAGAGTGACCCATACCCTCATTGCATTTTTTGTGAAGCTGCTACACAAAATGATGTGGAGGCTTATTGTGGGCAGCATTTCGAGGAAGAACACTATGATACAGAGCCCAGCAATGTTGAAAATGATGAAATGATTGCCTACACCCTTCAAGAAGATCTGTCACAGCTTGCAGTTGCAGAAATACATGAATCTTCATTTGATGAGGATCAATCAGAAGTTCCTAATTTGCAACAAGATTGGTTTGTTCATTCCTGTGGAAGCAGTATCTCTGGTAGATATTAGACTCAAGAACATTATCAACTACTTAATTTGTTTGCCTGGGATGTGTTCCATATTTCATGTTTTTAACTCATCCATGTATGTTTAGGACAGGATGTTGTTCAGGATGAACTTGATGATATGTGTGGTTCTAGTTCATATTCCAGCATTCAAGAGAGCTCCTACCAACTGGAGGATTCATCATATTGGCTGGATATATCAAATGAGTACACTATTGATGAAGTAAGAAACTGGCTGAATGAAATGGTTCCTATTCCTGTAAGTTTCAATTTCTATGTCATGACACTTTGAAGCTCATCTTCTGTGAGTTAGAATATTTTTTTTTCTGTCATTTGGCATATCAAGCTATTAAAACAAATATTCAAAGTTTTAAGTTCATACGAAACTATTGTGGAAGACCATTTTTTTTGTTACATATCCTTAATTTTCCATCAAAATTTCCCATCTCACATGTATCGATTTTTTCCTGTTTCTAAAAACATGTATAACCTCCTTTGAGATTTTCATCGTGTTTAGTTTTATTCTATGTGTTGTAAAACTGCTTTTAGTTAAGCTTTTTGAGATGGTTGGTTACTATTTTTTTCAAATTTTGTTTTCAACAATCTTACCCATCCCATGATGTCAGGTCTCAAGCCTGGATATGTAGGGAAGGTTAATGTCAGACCTACTAAAATTTTGTTATTTATTTTTCATGAATTTTAGTTAAAAAAAAGTAATGTTAAAGGTTATAGTCTTCTCCACAACAAGTTATATTCTGTACATTTGCTAGGATGCAATTATAGATGAGCAATACATGTTACATTTAAAAGTAATGAACAAAAAAAACAAGTCCGAGGATAAAACTAAAAAATTCAAGGGGAAAATTTGCTAGGATGCAATGTATATCATGTTTAGGTGTAACTGGCAATCATAATGGGTAAGTCAATAGAATTAATGTGTATCATGCTTAGGTAGAAGGTCAATTAGAATAAAAAAATTAATAAATGGTTAAGTTATTTTATTCTAAATTATGTGTTACAATAAAAGATTACAAAATATAAAAAGTCGAATGGGGTTGGCCACGTAAACTTATATATGTTTCATTTTGAAGCATTACTATGTAATACAAATAAGTATATTGGAGCATTCTAACGACTTGGTCCTTGCTAATTTGATTGGCAAGCTGAATGCATGTTTCCTTTGAGGTTGCGAGATCAATCTTCATGAGCTATCAAAATCTATTGGGGCGGGGGGCCGTGCACCTTGGTATATAAGTGGTTGGCTTTGGGGCTCAATGGCATCCAAGGGTCCCACCTAGTTTTTAAAAAGTACATTATGCATTTTATATGCTATACTTACTCATTTACTTAAATTAATATCATATAATTATAAGAAATATTAAATATTCTCAATATATTTCAAGCTAGTTGTTCGGTTTGTCAAATATCAAATAAAATTAATTATTTTAGTGAATATTTACAATGTGGTTGTATTAAAATGAATTATAAAATAAAAAATTGCATTAAAATTAGTTTTGATGAATTATGATGAATATTAGTAAATATTTATGATTTTTGTGTAAAATAAAACTTGGTGAATTGTTAATGAGTAAAGCAAAAAATCATATAAAGTAGTAATGTTTCTTGTATTATCACTTTGGTATATCTCATTGAACTATATAGTAGTTTTAACATTTATTGTTGGTCAAAATTCTATATAAATAGTCATGATAATCTTTGTATTTCATTATTCTACAATCTCATTGACATAATTATTTTATAATGTAATATATTTTATTTGACTACAAAACTTTCTTGAAGTCATAATTATATTAGTTCTTAATATTTTTTATGACTATAATATTAATTTTTTATGACTGTAATACTTTTTATGACTGTAATATTAATATATAAATTTGTTAGCACATTGACTTTCTCATTATAAAGTTATTAGTCTAAGACAAAGGTTACGACACTGGAAATTAAATTGTGATTTTAAGATACAAAAAAATTAAGAGGACAATACTCGAGCTATGTTCATTTCTAAGGCTATGATTCTACTCTAGAGAAATAATCTAAGCCGTGATCTGTTTTAGGAGTTGTGTTTTTGGTTGTAGAGGTGACATGTACAGATCTTGGCCTTTTCCAATATTGTGACTTAGTATTACAGATGCAAAATGTATTGTAGTGGTCATTCTCAGTGTTAATCATTTGATACAAGAGAAAAATCAAAGTCGTGACTTATTTTTTATTTCATGACTTTTTATTTCAAAGATGAAATATATAACTATGATCATTCTCAATATTAGGATACTCTAAAGTTAGAAAGAGATCGAAACTATGATTTTTTTCTTAAAAAGTTATGGGTTTTGTCTTAAAATTTGTACCTAATCATTCGGGTATAAAAGAAAAACTTGAGAATTTCATAAAAGATGTTTTTAGGGCACAAAAAAGAGATGAAAGCTAGAGTTTTGAAAATAAAAATTTGCCCAAACCTAGAAGGGATTTACAAGTAAAGTGTTGAATGTTGATACAAGATATAAGTATACATCACAGGGAGCATGAATTTTAACTCTTCATAGGGGAAAATTCAAGATGTATGATTGAATATTATGAATTTAGGATTTGATTCCTAGATATTCTTGATGATTGCCTTTGAGAACTTGAAATTCTATGAGATTCATCTTAAATTATCTCATGTGAATTTTTTTACAATGTCAGATTAAATTAATATCTAGGGTTATATTTAATTATGTGTGATAGATGTTAAATGAATGAATTTTATGTTAGAATTTTGTTGTGATTAGAATATTGATAGTTATAGTATTTATGTGAAATAGAAATTAAAATTTTATTATAATTGGGTTTGTAAATGCTATTGTGGTGCACAATGATAGATATACTATAAGACATACACACTCATAATGGTATGAAGAAAGAGACATCTTTTGATTGTGATGCATGAGATAAATCTATACATCAAAACTTGATGTTGAGATATGCTAATTTTGTGACTTTAATGCTTATGAAGTCAAAAGCATAAATTTTTTGTGCATAATTTAGAAGAATTTATCTTTAATTGATGGGAACATTTTATATAATATATTTTTAATAGTTTTGTTTTTAGTTTGAGAGTCGCATGTTATTATTATAGATGATAATAGATAAACAATGAGATATGCTTGATTGGTGATGATTCATAAAGTGATGACAGTTTTGTAAGTTTTTTTTTGTTGTATGGCTATTGTCTGAGAGATTTAATTGAAAGTGTGTTAATTGTTTGAATATAATATTTATGAAGCTAAAAATATAAATACCTTTGCTAACATACTAGTTTATATTTATATAATATATGAAATTAGAAAATAAGAATATACATACGAAATCAAGGGTAGTTAACAAGTTGTCTAAAAATATGAATTTGTGAATGATTCTCGAGAATGAATAATTTATTATTTTGGTGGTAAAATATCGAGAGGATAATAATGAAAGGATTATTATTGGAAAGAGCATAATAGTTAATAATCATCTTGTATGTCAATTAGGTGATAGGATATTTTCATAATAATTTTATTTTCATTATGTAATCAAGTTTAATAATATCAAAATTATTTAGATAAGTCATCAATGCACAATGAAATATACTAATCTTAAAATTCAAGAATTTTACCTAAAATTCAGTCTTATCTTCTTAACTAGAGTAATAATTGATTGATAGTTAGTTAAATCTTAATCGAATTGCCTACACAACAATTTTACTTTATGTAGAATTTTACTTTATGCAAAATTACAAATGTGATTCATATGTAGATAAAAATTTCATTTTACTACATGTACCACCTGTATAATAGTAGAATTAAGTTAGATGAATGACTCTCACCCAACAAGTATTTGTAATTTTGCTCAATCCTAAAAATTAAGCATCATAATAAAGTAGAAATTTTTTTTTTGTTATTATTATTTGAGATTGTTTAGTTTGGTTAGTAAGTTTTTGATGTAATTACTCTTGAAATAGGATATTTATGTTTTTAGTAGTTTGGATAATATTTTTATTTTGTGCCTCAAATATTTGACTTATGCTATTTATTTATATCTTACATTATATTATTTCTTTAATTTTTTTAGCCATAATTAATAAAACATAACACTAAGACTATGTTAACACTTTGGTACCTAGAAAGAGATAAAATAAAGAGGAAAATTTTAAGAGTAGAATATGAACGTGTACAACCCAATGTATTGGTATGACAAAGCTTATTTTTCACGAAGTAATGATTTCTATCTCATACCTAATAGTGATTGAATCAGTTTTATATCAAAATATAATAAGTTTTGTAGATTTGAGATCAGGGAGTCATGAAGGGATTGTGTTTTATAAACCTTATCCAATCTTCAAAGCTTCATTTAATGATATAATCATAAAATTATTAATAGAGACAATGAGATCAAATGAAGTGGGAGAAGTATGATTGAGAAAACTGGAAAGGTGATTTGAAGATAGAGGTGTCAAACGGGCCGGCCCGGGCCGGCCCGACCAGTTTTTTTAGAGCATGATCGTGCTTCCGTGCCGGGCCAGGCACGACATGGTTACTGTACCGTGCTGTGCCCGGCCCGACAAGGTTTAAAAAAGTCGAGCCCGGCACGGCAGGCCATGCCGTGCCGGACCCGCTCGGGCCTGGCCAGGCCATACGGGCCAGGCCAGGCCCGAGAGGCAGAAAATTTATTTTTTTTTATATATTTAAAATTTTAGATATTGTATAGTATTAAATATTTATATTTTTAAAAATGTTAATAATTAAAAATTAATTAAAAAAATAGTTTAAATTTTTTTATTTTTTAATATCAAATTAGTTTAAATTTTATTATAATTATTAATTATATAATAAAGTTATTAATTTTTTAAAAGAAAATTTAAATCATAAAAAAAAATAAATCAATATATTATGTTAGTAAAAATAAAAATTAAAAAAAACATAAACAACACAAATAAAAAATTACCAATCATCCATTTGAAATCGAAGGTCCGAACAAAATAAATATCAGTTTCAACACAACGTACAAACAAAGCATACAATCAATACAAAAAATATCGAAAACAAAAAATAATAGATCATCATCAATCGTCAATCTGCATATCATGAGAATCATCAGCCGCAACATCAAGATCAGTATCATATGGATCATCATCATCGGCAATCAACTCCTCCGCCATCGTAGTGGATGTGGATGCGACTGCAGTGCCAGTCCCAGTCCCAGCTCCAGCACGATCATGGATGCTAAACCTCGATTCCTCCCAATCCTTAAAACAAGCCAAGGCTTCAACCATATCTGGACGTAATCTCGATCTTCTATCCGAAATCACGTTCACTGCAACAGAAAAAGCAGACTCCGATGCTACGCTCGACACCGGAAGAGTCAGTAGATCCCGTGTCATCATAGATAACACGGGAAAGGTGGACTCATGATTTCCACCACTGTAATAAATCAAGATTCCTAGTATTAGAATGTGATATGATTGAGCAGTAATCGGTATCTAAGTACCGAGACAGCTCGCTCCTATGTGATGGTCCACTCCTACGTTTCTCCCTCGCTAGCTGAATGGAAAAATCATCATCTCCTAATAAGGTATCAATGTCCGTAATCACTGTCTCACTACTACCACCACCATACCTAGTATCGTAGTATGTGAACATGTCAGTCAACTTCTCGTGAATAAACCCTTCAGGTGGCTCTTCCAGGTTCATGCACGAGGAAATGAAAGTCATGGTGTTTTCTATCCATTCCACCTTAACCCTAGGGTCCATGCATGCAACGAGACAATAAAGAGATGGAACGGTGGACCAATACTTCAAGTACTTGGTCTTCATCTCTGCAACCATATGGCTAAGCGTCGGGTCAGCTCGATACTTCCTAAACATGCTATTAATGTTGCATATGCAACGGAGTGCAATGCAAGTGGTGGGCGTATAAACCGACGAACACATGTTCGTCGTGTCATAAAATATATTCAGGAATTTCATAAATGAAATTCCTGAAGCCCAATCAGTATCGTCAATAATAAGTTCGTCACTCTTACTATTAACATAATCGGATATCACGTGTTTGTATCCAACACATGATTCTAACATCAGGTACGTGTAATTCCAACGATATCTCACATCCGATTGAAATTTCTTCTTCTTAAGATTTGCAGACAAACAAAGACTACCAAACTCTTGTTGTCTGCGAGGAATGCAAATATATTTTAGTGTATTGCGTATATTATCCAACGCGGGGGAATACACTTTCATACCCGCTTGAACAATCAGGTTAATCACGTGACACATGCATCTGACATGAAAGATCTCTCCTAATGGTGCGTTTCTAATATTCCAAACAAATATATTGATCGCTACTCCATTATTAGAAGCGTTATCGAATGTGACAATAAAAATTTTATTTTAAATTTTATATTACCTAAAGATTTTCATCATACACTCAAAAATGGCCGAGCCATCATGAGGATGAAGAATCTCAGTGAATCCTAAAATTTTTTTATTGATTGTCCAGTTAGAATCTACATAGTGGCTCGTGAGACATGCATAAGAAGTATCATCGTGACATGTCCATATATCGGACGTCACGGACACCACTCCACTATATGCCATAAATTCCTTAATAATTTTTTGTTTTTCTAACTTATATATATTTAGTATGTCACTCCTAGATGTGGACCTAGGAATCCTACGATAGGAATGCTGAAAATAAGTCTGCATGATGCGCACTACCCTCGGATCTTCCGAAAATCTGATCGGAAGACCCATCAATGTGATGAGCCTGGTCATGCCGTCCCTACCCAACTTGCTGGAGTATATGAATGGAGTAAACTTTGAGACTGAACTCGATCCAATCTCAAAAAATGCAGTGCCAAGTTGGGTTTGCCTAGGATCTAAGGGTCCATGTTTTTTGGTGCATAATTCGGCATGCCTTTTAAGGTGCCCAGTTCCACATGAACTCTTGCATGTTAAAAGTCCCATACAATATTTGCACTGTGTCATTTTTAGTTTCTCACTCCTAATATTTTTTTGTGTTATGATTTTAAAATGAGTCCAAACTACAGAAGTTCTCCTAGTTTTTTGTTTTTTAGAATTTTGGGTTGAGTCGACTGGAGAAACCAAAGTTTCAGCAGCCTTAGACCTCTGTGTAATATTTTCATTTTCTAAATTTAAATACGTGTCAGGTGTATTTGTCATTTTTTATGATTTTTTATTTTTCCTAAGTTTGGTCTAGAGAGAGAAACTACAGAGAGAGAGAAAAAAAATCATAAAATAAATTACCCGGTAAAAGCAGTGAGGTCGGTCACGTACACAGTGCACCGTAGTCAAGCTCTAATGTTCAAAACTCAAGTCGAGTTTCACGAAAATCCAAGCCGAAAGCAAAATCCCGAGGCCCGAGAGAGAGAAGCAAGGTTTTTGTGAGAGAAAGAGAAAGATTTGAGAGAATATATATTTTTGAAAAACATAAATGTTAAAGGGAGGGGGGTAAAATTTATAGATTAAAGATATTAATTTTTTATAAAAAAAGATATATTTTTATATTTTTTTGAATTTTTATTAATTATTTAGGGGGCAGAATCATGAGGACCATTGGATTCTGCCCCCTAGCCGTTGGAGGCGAATCCAACGGCTGAAAATAAATATTATAAGTATTTTTTAATTTTTTTCCCGTTGGGGACTTGGGTCGGTTCGGGAATCGGGTCAGAGGGCCTCGTGGAAGTGGAAAGAAGTGGGTTGGGACTTGGGACCGAGGGTCGGGTCCAATCAGACCCGACCCGCGGTCATTTTTTTCTGGAGGGGTCGGGCGCCACGTGGCCGCGTGGGTCTTTGGTGGGGCAGCCTGTGCCATGTAGGCAGTAGGCTAGTTCGACCGCGCGAGCGAAACCGGCACGAGAAGAACCCGTGCCGGTGTGCCGTGCCACGGGCCGAACCGTGCCGGGTCAGGCACGGCACGGCTTGTGCCTAACATGGGCCCGGGTACGGGCACGGGCACGGTTTTTTATCGTGTTGGGCCGGCCCAGGCACGGCCGAACCGTGCCGTGCCTTGTGCCGGGCCGGGCCGGCACGACCCGGTTGATACCTCTATTTGAAGACACTATTTTGGATATGCTTAAAAAAAGTGCTATAACAGAATTTTAGGTAGCTAAAATAATTCTAGTTTGTGGTGAGGAGGTCAAGAAAAATGAAAGAGCTACGACATATTATAATGTCATGGCCAAAACAAAAAAAGAAATAAGATTTATGCCCTCAAGATCAAAAGTCTATATGAAAATAAAATTGAGGTGGTCTTACATATAGAGGTGTCAACTGGCTCATTCCGGCATGAGGCACGGCACGATTCAGCTGTGCCTGGGCCGGCCCGACATGAAAATTTTTTGTGCCCGGGCTTGTGCCATGCCGTTCCGTGCCGAGTCCAACCGGGCCTCGTGCCGTGACTGGCCCGACACGGTATCATGACCCGTTTGCATGGTTCCTTGGCATGAGCCGAGAAACCAAATTTATTTTTAAAATTAGTGTTAAGGGGGCGCCGAAACTCTAATTTTTTTTTAAAATTAGGATTTTGGGGGTGTTGAAATCCTATTTTTTTTAAAATAGGGTTCGGCCCGGCCGGGCCGAACCCAACGGATTCGTACCTTGGGCTCGTGCCGGGTTGACCTCCACAGAATCGTGCCGGGCCAGGCACGGCACGAAAGTACGGTCGGGCAGCTAAAAATGAGCTAGCTTGGCTCGACACGTTCCGTTTGACACCTCTACGTACATATGGTATTGCTGGCCGACACATAAAAAGCAAGAAGAAATAAATTAAAAGACTATAAAAAAATAGCATATAATGTAGAAGTTATTGACAAAGTTAATGCTTGGATTAAAGTTTAGCCATAAACATTAAACATAGTATTATTTAGGAGACAATCAAAGAATTTTTGTTTGCTGTATGATAAATAAATTTTTTGTTATTGTTTGTTGTATACGTACTATATTTGATACTGTTTGACAATAAACTCTTTCCCCAACAAAAATTGATCACAATTTTTAATCAAACTGTGATTCTAATTAAATTAGACTCAAAATTATGGTCATCACTTGCATTGTGAACTACAAAAAAACTCAAAGTTGTGGCCGTCAGCTAACATCATGACTTTTAAAATAAAATTTTGCATAGAATTATATCTATGTACTACTATTTAAATAGATCCCTGTAGGGGAGGACTCGAGACTTCAATACAACCATGGATGAGGGCTCGAGATCGAAGCAATGAGGAAAGGGCAATGTTGTAGATATGATCATCAAGGCAAAAGAAAAGTATCCTTGGTCCAACATTGTCAAAGTATCGTAGAGAGAGGAGGTATCATTGTGTTTATTCTCCATTTCTAGTAACTTATCAAAAAGAAAGATTAAAGCTTAAAATTTTCTAGCCGATGGATTTCCACTTTATCTATGGGCACAAATTATGTCAATCTCGAGGATCGGGAAGAAAGGAAATACTACGTGAGATAAATTTGATTATTTTATGATAGAGAGATTTTTAATGAGTTACTTGGATTGTAAGAGGCTAGGGATAAAATAAATTCTAAATCCTTAAAAATACAACTCGATTTCAAAATATTTTTGAATATGTCGATGGATGAAAATGGAGAATATAGAGTAATATTAAAAAGTACATATGAATTTTTGATGTGTATAATGGAGATATGTAAAATATGATTATATTTTATTTGGTTATTTTTGTTGTTGATATTTCATCTCTCAATTGTTACACAGGATAGAGCAATAATACAAGATAGATTGATCACGCAAGATAGAGTAATTTTACTTTAAGAGTGAATTTTTTTGATTGGTTGTAGATTTGATATATGAAAAATACTTGATGTTTATTTTTTATTATTAAGAGAGTGAATTTTCTAGTCTAATAATTTATTATTTTTTTATTACTTTATTTTGTCGAGTTGAGAGAGGCTTAATGGATGATGATAGTAATGAAATGTGCCTGAGAGTATTTCCTATGACATTGTTAGAAGTTTAAAAAGGGTTGGAAGAAGATTGAAAAGGAAAGAAATTAATTCTTGAAGAGGAATAGTTGACATATATTGGGCAATGACCATCATTCATAAAAGCCAACATGTTAGTTATAGAAAGAAAAAGTGGAATACGATAAGAAGAGGAAGTCTGCAATCAACATTCTTTTGCTACATAAGGAGGCATGTTGGGTGTTCTTTTTTGTATTTTGAAAAATATATAGTTGGCTGCCGAAAAATTAGAATGCCGGAAAAATGTGATCCAATCCCTTCGCACAATAATAGTGGAGGAAGAGGAGGAAACAGAGATATAAGATGCAATGTGATAAATGTATCCCTAAAAGTATGAGATATTATTTATGGTTACATAAGAAAAGTTTAAAGACAATATGTAAACTTTTGGAAGACATGATGAAACAAGTGGAGATCAGGGTGACAGACAATGTTGATTCATTTAAGAAGTTTTATCAGACTATTACAATGGATTTGAAGAAGATGGTAGCTATGAGAGAAGAAATAACTGGAAAAGATGCAATATCAAGAACAAATTGGGTAAATGCAGTGTGAATAAAAAAGTTATATTTTGTAATAAGATCTCTTGAAAGTGCACTTGATACCATTGGAAGACAAGATATATTGTGTGATATTTTGCTGGAGATATTGGATTGAACTTCTATCTATAAGGGAGATTTAAAGAGATTATCTACTTCTATGCTACTATTTGAGTACTTCAAAGTATATTTTCTTTTTTAGGAGTTTGATCATAAAGAAAAGGCATCTTATCAACTTATATTTTATATAGAGGGGACTAGAGAGTAACTGCTATGGGACAAGCAATTATTTTAACGTGTGAATTTATTTTAACGAGTAATTGCAGTGTAAATAAAACTAAATATTTTGATAAATATTCATGATGTGTTTGTATAAAAATGAGCTTTAAAATGAATAATTTTATTAAATTATGATTTTTGATTGAATATGATGAATATTAATGAAATTCTATAATTTTTATGTAAAATGGAGATCTGGTGGATTGTTATTAAGGAATGGAACGAAAATTCTACCCTAATGGTTATGATAATTTTTATACGTTGTAATTTTTTCATCTCTTTGACACAATTGTTTTATTGTGCAACATATTATATTCGATTGCGAACCTTTCTTAGAGTTGCAATCGTACTATCGCATAATATTTTTTATAAGCTGTGATATTAATTTTTTGTCACAACTAAGTACCATACTAGAGTTCAAAGTCATAGTAAACTTCTAGTGTCGTTACTTTCTTGTTACAGAATCATCAAGTTCAAGACAAGAGTTGTGGTACTATTCTTAGTGTCGTGTTTTTTAGCTATAGAAAATTTCAGAGAACAATACTTGAGTCATGTTGATTTTTAGGACTGATTTTTTATTCTAGAGAAAAAATCAAAACTATGATTTACTTTTAAAGCTGCAACTTTTGGTTACAGAGGCAAAATATACAAATCATAGTCATTTCTAGCACTACAACTTATTATTATAGAGGAAAAATATATAGTTGCAGCCTTTTTAGTGCCGTGGCTATTTAATGCAAGAAAGAGGCTAAAGTTGTGGCTTGTGTTCCAAATATGAAATATGCAGCTGATTATTCTTAATCTTGTGGTATTCCAAAGTTAAAAAGAGACTAAAATTGTAACTTATTTCTAAAAAGTTGTGAGTTGTGACTTTCGACTTAAAGTTCACACTCAGCCATTTGAGCATAAAAGGGGAAAATTGGAATATTGGAAGAGGTTTTTTTTAACGCACAAGAAAAAGAGATGAGGGTTAGGGTTTTCTGAGTAAAATTATGTCCAACCCTATGTGAGATTTATGAGCAAAGAGGCAATATAAGATACAAGCATAAACCCTAAGGGGGGGTTATAAATTTTGATTTTCCCCAGGGACAAATCCAAGGAGCATGACTGTGTATTGTGAATTTACGAGAAATATCTTAAATTATCTTGTGAATTCTTTTTCATTGTTATGTTAAATTGATATTTAGGATTTGTGCATTTTATTTTGTGTGCTGGATATTTAATTTATTAATTTTAATATTTTGATTTTGTTGTAATTTGATAATTAATGAAGTGATATTTATGTAAAATTAAAATGAAGTGATATTTAATATTAATTTTAATATTTTGATTTTGTTGTAGTTTGATTATTAATGAAGTGATATTTATGTGTGCTATAGTGGTTGATGATGATAATTGTGTCACGAAGCACACTTGTATGTAATAGTAGAAATAAAGTGATAATCCATTTGATATTGATGCATGAGCTAAATTTTTATGTTAAAACTAGATATTGAGATAAACTTAATTGTTAAAGTATAATACTTATAAAATTGAAAGCATTAAAAATTTTATATGTTAATTTATTATATATGTATTCAAAAAACTGCTCCTCAATTGATGTGATTATTTTACCAAATAATTTTTTGAGGGTTTTACTTCTATTGTGATAGTCGCGTATTGTTGTGGTAGATAGTGTTAGGTAAGATACAAGATATGTTTGTTTGAAGGTGACTCATAATGTGGTAATAATAGTCGCCTAATTCTAAAAATTAGGAATCATAACAAAGTTGTAATATTAGTTTATAAATATCACATATATAAGATTTGAATAAAAGAAAATTAAAAAATAACTCCTGAATATTGATGAAAATCACTTAAATTCAAATATTATGACATTATAATCTCGCAAATGGGCCATGTAGTGCTGACATTGCTTATTTTAGTGTGGTCTAGCTGTGCCATCATGTGATTTTAGGCATGACATGAGAAGCCAAACATCAGATCTAGCATGACCCATTTGGCTTGCAGTAGTGCTAGGCCATATCGGCTTGTGCCGGGCCATGTTGGCTCGTGTTGAATTGATGTTGTTTTAAGTAAACATTTTAAATTCAAATAAAATTTAAAGTTTTTATAAATTTTAATATTTTATTGAATTAATTATTAAAAATATTTCATTTCAAAAAAATTAAATGAAATACATAATTCAAAAACAAATACAAAAATAAAGTGAAATATAACTTATAAGATAATAAGTACAATACAAAAATAGGTACAATATATAATATATAATAAAATGAAACTTAACCTATAAGATAATAGGTACAATACAAAAATATTACATAAATCATAATGACATAAACAAATGACAAATACAAAACAATGATAATATAATATCCTTATATTGTAATCATATTAAAAAAATTAAAAATCACATGAATTATTTATTAATGTTTGTGGCATGGTAATGCATATGTATATGTAGATCATTATTATTATATAAATGTTTCAAAATATTATTAGTGGTTGTCATAATATCTTTAGTCTATATGTCACATGAATCATCATCTCCAGTCATCTCTTGCATCTTATTATGAATGCTCAATCTCAATTTTTTTCTAGTCTTTCATACATACAAGACTTTTATGGTATTTAATTGCAATCTCAATTTTATATTTGAAATAATATTGACTGTTGCAAAAAAAAACACTCTTATACTATACTATGCTTGACTCCTATATTTTATAGATTATGTGCTATCTTAGATATAAGATAAGTGGATTTATATGATTTTTATTTTATAATAACAAAATATTTAAATTTTTATTATCATCTTATGATAAGATGTAACAATAATTAGTATCTAAATACTGAGATAGTTTACTCCAATTTAACATACTACCCTATCATTTGTACCTAACTAACTAAATGGAGAATTAATTATTTTTAAATATAATATTCATGTTTGTACTTGGAGCTTGACTATACTTATTATACCTAATATCATAATTTGTAAATAGGTTAATTAAATTTTTAATAAATAAAACATTCAAGTTGGTGTTCCTATTACTGCATATGGATATCCATGTTAAAATATTTTCTCTCTTTCATCTTAATCTCATGATTTATATAAACAATTAAGTGAAATAGAGTCGGTATGAAATACTAATATTTTAAATATTTAGTTTTTATTTTAATAGCCATGACACTACATATATTGTGATCTCTATACATGTAAAATATGCTACTAATATTGTATATGCACTTAAATATAATACAAGTGGTGTGAGTGTACATAGACGAATATATGTTTATCCTGTCATTAAAAATTTTTATGAATTTTATAAAAGAAATTTCTATATCATTGTATGAATCGTCAATAACAAGTTTGTAATTTTTATTATCGATGTAGTTTGATATCACGTGTTGATAATCAAAACTTGACTCTAACATAAAATATGTGTAATTCTAATAATGTCTTATATATAAATTTTTTTTATGCCCATAGATAAATAGAGATTGTTAAATTTCTGTTATGTCCTAAGATATCTTAGTAAATTTTTTATTTTTTTAATGTGGGAGAAATAACTTTTATTAATATCTGTACTATTAGGTTAATTACATGATACATGTATTTAGCTTGAAAACTCTCATTTAATGGCTTATCTTGGTGGTTATAACAAATATAATATTAGCTACTTTATTATTAGAAGTATTATCAAAAGTAATATTAAATATTTTATTCTGAATATTATATTTTCTACAGATTTATTTTATACACTCATATATGATAGAATTATCATGAGAATATAATATTTCAAAAAATCTTAAAATTTTTTTATTATTTTTATTTTGAATCTATATAATGGGTGATGAAATATGTGAATTATGCATCATTGCAACTAGTTCATATATTGATTGGGTGGGTGAGTGGGGTTATTGGATCGATTCCAAACATCAGCAATGGTATTTGGATAATTGGGTAATTGGGTTGGTGTGCAACTTTAGTAATGTCCATGATATGTGTCCTTTATTACAAAGATCAACTATATAATAAATAATTAAATTTTGTCAGTGAATAAGAATCAGTAAAATTCTCTTTTGTAAATTTAAATAACTACATAAAAATTCATCCATTTATTATTAATTTATTAGTACAATTGTTAAATCAAAAAAAAAATTAATTTAGAGATCTATTTGACTAATTGTTTTTTATGTTTATTGCTTTTTATAGTTTATTAAGAAGAAGTGGAAAACAATTAAATTTGATTGTTTTATAATTTATTTTAAATTTCAATTAATGCAAACTTATAAATTTTATGGAATTAGCCTAATTCAATTAGGGTTTATAGATGAACCAAAAATTAGATTAGTTGAGCTTTAAAATAATTTAGATCAATTTAAATACATAATTATTATTCTTTTTTATGATGTAGAATTATACAATGAGTAGTAATTTTGAGTTTTCAAGTGATCAACATAATAATTAATATAACAATGCTCCATTATGAGGGTATGTGATGAAAGAAACAAAATTGGGTAAAGGGGGATAAAATGTTATTTTTTAATACAATTTTTGTAAATAAATATATAAAGGGTCATCTTATAGAAGCGTTGGGGTTACATCTTGTACTATTGTGATGAATGCAAATTTAGTTGAGATGCGAAGGGTGGTGGAGAAAGCTGAACAAAAGGTAAAATAATCTAATCTTAAGCAAATTTCTTTACCTGCATCAAGAGCTGGAATATTAAATTTTAAGAAATCTTTTTTTAGTATTAGTTCTATTGATCAAAAAAGGAGAAATGAGCTTATTGGATCAATTAAGAAGATATTCAATATGAGTGTACATGAAATAGTTAACAGTGAGATAGTTATGATGTTTTACATTGAGGAGTTGTCTTTTTAATTTGCTAGAAATTTTTATTATGCTAGTGTCTTTAAAATAACAAGTCAACTTTTATGTTATATCATGCCAGCATATAATGTATTAAGAACTACATTATTATAGAAAGAGAAGAGTAATATTGATAATCTATTGAAACCAATCAAGAAAACTTGGAATGAAAAAAAAATAAGCCAATGTTTTTGAAAGCAATAAATGTAAAGGAGAGACTAAAGACAATTACTTTATAGCTAATTTATTGATTAACACTATAGAAGTGATTAGTTCTCAAAAAGTAGTTCAAGTTATAATTATTAATATTGTAACTTGCAAATCAGCAGGACACATTATGAAAGCCAAGTTATGACTTATTTTTTGGACCTCGTGTAAAATTTATATTTTCAAACTTGCTTTGAAGAACCTATGTGTACTAACAACATACCCAAGATATGCTGGTGTGATGGAATAATATGGTTGAATCTCTTGGGTTTTAAGTGATAAGTTTTTCATCAAGAATTTTATTATGGATCATACAATTGTTAACATTTAATAATTGTTATAAGTTGAAGTTACTTATATGGTTGATACATATTTTACTATAATATGGTGGAATCTCTTGGGTTTTAAGTGATAAGTCTTTCATCAAGAATTTTATTATGAATCATACAATTGTTAATATTTAATAATTATAATAAGTTGAAGTTACTTTTAATGGGTGATACATATTTTACTTTAATTATTGTTATGATTAAATGATTTAAGATTATAAAAAGAGGCTCGAAGCAATTAGTGATAAGTAAAGAACGAGATATATATAAAGTTTTTGGATGCTTGAGATATTTTCTTGATATAGAGTTTAAATATATAAGGACAATGATTTTTTTTTCAGAGGAGATATATTTTGAATAATTTATCTGATCTTGATGTGATAGTATGTGCACCAGCTTACTCATCACTTGATCCATATGTAAACTTATTTATAGATATTAGTTCGTTAGTTGATTAATTAACATTAAGATAACCGTAGGAAAATTATATTATTTGATAGTAACTAGGTCATATATTATCTACATTATCAATATAATTAATTATTTTATTGACTATTTTATATATTTTCATACAAATGAAATATTTAAGATTCCCAGTTATGTGAAAAAAATTCTAGGATATAAGATTATGTTTAGAGATTGTGAGCAATACAAAGTATAATACAAATTGTTGATGTCAATTACTTATGAGCTCTAATAGACTAGTCATCCTTGGAGGAGTTTTGCATACTAGTTTATAGATTAATGATATTTTACTTTGTTAGCCAGACATTTATCTACATTGTGGCCAACTTTTTATTTCAAGAGCAAACAAAATATATTGAAATTAATTATTATTCTATTTGAAAGAAAATCTGAGATTGTTCGATTATTATAGCTAACATACTTATTAGTGATAAAATAATAAATGTTATTCATGAAGACTCTCAAATGATTATATGTTACTTTCTTCTTTTCAAAGATAGGGATTTGTGACATGTATACCCAACTTGAAAGGAAGTAATGAGCTTTAGTTTATTTTTTATTATTTTATTATTTAGGATGACTCGATTTGTGAAATATATTAAATCATACACACACATACACACACAAATGATTATATTATATTCAAACCCTTCAACCTTTTTATCTTAATAAAATAATTATCTTTAAAAATTTTTTTTTCTTCTCCCATCTTCCTTATATTCGGGAATCCTAACTTCATAAGATTTTTTTTAAAAAATATAATAGACTTTTTGAAATTATATTAAGGAGATTGATTTATTTATTATATAGTTTTTGATATAAAATTAAATTATTTCATGTCGGTCAATTGAAAATATGAATTTTATAAGCATAAAATCATTATTAGACATCATAAAAGATTTGATTTTATTAGATGTCAATAATTGATACATGTTACATTGTAATGGCCTTTTAATATTAAAATGATGAGCGATGAGTGATGTGGTTCAATTGAATTGATAGATGAAGGAACCTCATTTTGTTGTAGGAGACAATATTCCTACCAACTCATTGAATCTCAATAGTATTGATTAAAAACTTGGAACATGTCATGCATAGATCTTTTGAGTTCTATCCATTGCCTCTACATGGATGTGATACTTTGGGTTTACTCATGTGCTTGGTCCAAATCCTTCTTTCATGTTTAATATGTTTCTTTAGAAGGACAACAAATACACACACACACACACACACACACATCATATTCTTCTTTGATTGTGTTTTGATGTAATGATAAGTATATTTGTTTAAGAGTTGTAAGTCTTCGGCTTGAGACTCATCAAAAATTTTATCTTTAATTTGAGTATTAGGCAATCAAAATATTAATCTCTCTTAGATGCTTTGCAAAGTAGAAGCCTTGTGTATTAGATACGATCTTTTATCATACTCTTCATTGGTGGAACTTAATCTTATCTCGTGACCTATGAGATAATGAGAATAAACACAAGTCTTATTTGAGGAGTTATTAAATTGAGTTAATATGCTCATCGACTCAAAATTGGCTTAAAGTGATTCCTCATTAAATTGTGTCATTCCCAATGGCTTCTTTTTTGTGTTTTTCTTATTGCTTCTATGCATGTACCATTTCATTTAAATCCATTGTTTTCATCTTGTGTATTGTGCATGAAATCATTTTACATGTTAACAGGCTCATTGAACATTGACTTGGTTGTTATAATAATTATTAAAAGCCCGCCTTAGGTACCACAACACCCCTGCCAAGGTGCCTTGCCTGGGGAGAGGTGCACCCATTTTCAAAAGGCACAAAATGATACATGTTTAGGAGTTAATAGTAATTCTAAAGATCTCCTACAAAAACTAGTAATCTCGAAGTCTTTCTTGACCCCTCTCCCCACAAAAACTAATAACTATGAAAGCCCCACTTTCTCATTAAAACTAATCATCTTAAAGCTTCCTTGCCCCACAAAAACTAATAATCATCAAAAACAAGTCTTCCCTTACTAATCATCTCGAAATATCTTGAACTAGTCAAACAATGCATACTTACATTCTAGAAATAGTTGTTCAAAACATAAAAAATATTTAAAACACTTTTAACAATGCTTACAAGAAAGAAGCCAAAAAGAATTAATATTTTATTTTGTATATAAAATTATGATACCATTATTCTATTTAATGCAATGAACTATACTATTTTTCATTCAATGCTTGAATCAAATAGATAATATAATTTGAGATTTAAGGGACTAAATTTTCATGATATGAGAATTACTAATCTAAAAAATTTGATTTTTGTAAAGAATTTAATTAATGATCATTTCACAGAATAGAGGTAAAATAATTGTTTAATAATGCTGGATTGGTGAACTGATATAAAAGAAAAAGTCTTAGTGAATTTTATAGTGAATTCTTAAAGAAAGATCAAATTCATAAAACCTATTGATATTTCTTTTAAAATTAATATCTAAGATAAATTTTTTGAATTACTTAACAATTGAGTAGAAGAAGTCGATTAAGATAATGTTATGTAAGTTATAATTGATAATTGTTCAAATTATGTGATAAAAAATATTTATAATTTTATTTGAAATTAATTATTAATGTAAGTGTTTACATATTACTTTTATATTCTATTAATTTGTTTATATTATGATTAACTATAATTTATGCATGAAGATTATTGGAATTAATATAGAAATTCTTAGCATTTCCTATTCACTTTGATCTTGTTGCTCTTATCAGCCCGTAGACCTTATTGCTCATTACCAATCCAAATGCAGACCTTGTTGCTCTACAGTGCACACATGTCCAATGCGTTATTACATTGAACGTCTCTATTTAGGAAATCCTAGGGTTTGATTCTTCTACCTAGGGGTTTACTTTGATATCTTGTAGAAAATCAAATCATAACATTTCTAAACTTCATTAGAAAAACTTGAGGAATTATATATAAGTGATGCACTTATATAATGAGTCATTGAACTGGGGCATCCCATTTATTAGGTGTTATCATCCATGATGAAGTAACAATAAAAAAGTAAACTAAAAATAAATTGGAAACTTAAAAATAATAATAATTTTGATTGTTTTTTTATTTTACTGTCTGTTTTTCATTTTCTTTTCTGAAAAACAATAATAATGAGTCATTGACTAGAGAACACATCATATGATCTTCAATCCTAGTCATATATATAAATGGCTATATCAGTTAAAGTGAGTTTTTTAATATCTATGATTTATCGTTAAAAAGAATGACTTAATTAACAAAGATATAAATCATGTAATTAAAATAAAAAATAAGAAGAATAACATGATGAGTCTTATATAATAGAAGGATATGTTATATATAAAAAAGAAAATGTTATGGGATTATTATTTAATTAATTATGTTTTATGATTTAAAATATTGAGCTATTGTAAGATAAAATACATAAAAAATAATTGTGGAGGTCCACATTGTCAATGTGAGCCGTGGTACAATTAGTAATGCTACTTTAGTATTAACAAATTGAAAAATGAATATAATAAGAGATATCTAAGCATCATTAGGATAGGAAAACAAAATTAAAGAGTAATAATATATTAAATATTAAAAAATATTTAAAATTAGTAAGTTAGTGAAAATTGTGGTTAATGAGATAAACCATCAAAAAAATTAGATGAAGATATTAAGGAAGAACACATAAGAACTTGATTTACCTGAGATTATGGGTGAACACTGCTGTGCATGGCGAATTAAAATTCGTGTACACGATGCCATAGTATGAAGAATGAACTTTGATGATCATTGTGGTGCTTTCATGACTTGTATTGTTGCCGGGCTTTTAAAAAAGAAAATTTTTCTTTTCAAAGAACTACTTTTTTTTATGGTTCTATTTATTTCAATTTTTATTCGACAGCATGTTCCTAGAATGAATGGAGAAATACCATCAGTTGATGAAGCAACTTTAGATCATCAGAGACTGCTGGAAAGGCATTCAAATTTGATGAATCATTGTTTTTCTGAGATCCATCTTGCTTTTTGTTGGGCATTTGTAATAAATTACTTGATCTCAGATTGCAGGTGTATGATTTGGTTGAGCATAAAGTTGAGGGGGATGGCAATTGTCAGGTTAGCCCTAGCTGCTGATCAGTGTATTTTATCTGCTGGAATATCAGATGCTTCTTATTCCATAATATGAAAAAACAATGGATCACAAGAGAAACTGCTTGTTTCTGTCATATGATTCAATTATCTGCTGCTTATGTCATGAGATGATCCTCAGTTGTTGCCCTCTTGGTTTGTCTTACGATTTTTTTTAAAAACAGAATAAACTGAAATTAACTTAATGCAACTTAAAAAATAACAATAATATAACTTCAACTCAATATAACTTCACACGCACTCAACACACATAAAAACCTTTATATAGGAGGAAAATTCATTGGGATAGTTCACGAGCTGGGTGCTTCCATCAAACATAAAATACACTTAAAATAAATAAAAATAGTAACCTTTAACAAAGAGCAAAATCCAGACATTTAGTGGAACTATTGTGGGGGGGGGGGGGGTATTAGTGGCCCTTGATACAATATTGGTCATTGATCGCCGAATTCTTGGTAATAATGCTGAAAATCAGCAAATCAGCTTTTCTTGATTCTTTTGCTAATTTATCAGATTTTTTTTGATATGTAATGAAATCAACTCCTGGCACTTCCAACTACTCCATGCTGTTGTCTCGCTTGCCTTTCCATGCCCTGCTCTCATGTCTTGCTTGCATTGCTATCCACTCCATGCTGCCTGTGCCACAGGGAGATATAAAAGTATCTTCAAACAAGTCTACTCCATGTAGTTTTGTTCATTGTGCCTGTGCCACGTTGCCTATGCCACTCCTCTCCATACCATTTGCATTGCTATTTATACGGTGCTTACTAAAATGATACACTATTATTTAAATTATCTTAAAAAATCTTTTTTGATATGTAATTAAATATAAAGATATAAATATAAAAAATTACATATATAGAATTAATTTTATATATGTAGTTGGATTTAGAGCACTTGAATTTCATAAGAACTTTGAATTTAAATGTATTTGAATAATAATAATATTTAGATGATTGATCACTTGAAAATTTCTTATATTGTATGCATATGATAGAAATAAAGCCTTGATGCGATGATATGTGTCATCGTCCAAGAGTGGTATGTCTTATGTTTGAGACTTATAAGATGCAGTGTCTTCGACTTTTGAATATAAGCTATCTAGATCTTAATCTCTCTAAGATCCAGTGCTTAAAGTGAGAGTCTAGTATAATGGGTATGATGTCTATCTTTATATGGATTTAATACCCAAAAGGTTTAGGGTAAATGTGTTTTTAATAGAATGGTCTAGAAGAACAATATCCATTTTGTCAATGTAAGTAGTTAGGACTTAGGATAAAATTTCTTTATTTGTTTTGATTAATGTATTTAAACTAAATAAATTATAATTTTAATATTAATTACATATTTTGTAATTATATTATTACTTTAAAATCTTAATAACATATTACAAAATATGTATTTAAACAAAATTAAAGAGTATTAATAAATTGAATAATAATTTTAATATTTTACCTTTCAATCGAATGAATTTGAATTAAATAAATCATTATATTTTTTAGTAATTTTATGAAATTTGAATGATTTTTAGGTCACTAATATTTTTGTTAAGTTATATACCGATATTTATACAGAGGGTGAAGCTGGAGATCAGTCTCTCAAAGTGGGTGAAACCAGTTCATCTGCACCTGGTGCCCAAATTTGGAATGAAAGTAAATCAGGTTTAAAGTGCATTGGAACAAGCAGAGGATGCTGCAGATGGTTATTATAAAAGTGCCAACGGGGCATCTGATGGATTCATGCAGTTGCTGGAGTAGTATCAACATCTCAAAAATACATTTCTTTTTGTAGGTTTAACTCCGAAATTAACCGTACTGGTTTGGGTAGTTTTGCCTAAGTTTTTGAGGAGGTTCTACAGGTGTGGGGTGCTTTGGAAGATCCTATCAGATATTTAATCACCCTCATGGCTTTTTGCTAATAGGGGTGATGGTGGTGCCAATTACTTTTGCTTCACAGTATGAAACACAGGCTTGTAGGGCAGCAGTCTGATTATAGTTTGTGTGGTTTCTTTATCGGTGGACGTCTAATGTGATTAGTTGTACATTGAGTAGCAAACATTTAAGAGCTTTTGATCAGTAAAAGCTATTAACCATTGACAGAATTTTTTCATTTGTGCTTCTTTTCCTTGGTATAATGACTTTGCTGAAAATGGTGGATTATCCTCTGCAGGCTGTTCTCACATAAAGCGGTATAGGAGATGTGTGATCATTTTAAAACATAATAATGTTCTGCCCTGGGAAGCCAGGAATGGAGATTGGCAGTGCAGATTTTCCAAATGCTTGCTTGGTCATGAATGTGCCATTGGAAAAAACTCAAAAGCCATTTATGGGATTACTTGAGTTTTCTTTGGATTATATTATATGACTGTAACGAAGCAAAATGATTATTCTTGGGATTTTCTAAAGCCTGGAGTTTTTCCAGTGATCATGGACTTTTATTCTTCAGGACAATCATTGTTTCTGGTCTCAAACTACAATGGCTATGGACACAACTATGCATGAGGATGACTTATAAATTATTGTGATGATCAATGAGCTGCTAGAGACATGTATTACTCCAACAATGCAAAAAAATTTTTGAGATAATGAGTAATGGAGATTTGATCCTAAAAATAGGAATTTTAATGTTTTGGATGCAAGATATTTCTAGTTGATGATTTATAAAGGAATATTATCATATTCTTCTACCATTGAGGTGTTGAAGGAGTTAGTATGCTTAGGATTATAAGATCACATTAAATTTTTCGTTGCTTGAGTTTGGGTTTGGAGTTCCATGGGTTTCTCTTTTTCTATATATGTATGTATGTGTGTGTGTGTGTGTATATATGTACATATATATATATATACATATACATATACATATATACATATTTTGTAGTATGTCTGTCTCAGTTATTTTTACACTGTCTGTCTCAATCTTGGATAAAGTAGGATGGCGACATCAGTTAGACAGCTCACCTTAATAAACTCTTTACTAATTTACAACGGTTCCTAAATTATTGATATGTGTTAATGCCATAAAGTTATCTATTTTAAGTAATGTGATACATTATTTGAGTTGTGACTTGGCAAAGATCTTTGCGATACTACTTAGGCTTTATGTTAAAAAAGTAAGAGTTCTTGTACTTTGTTGGACAAGGGCGTGTAAAGAAGTTAGTCCAAGTTAATAATTTTAGGATAAGATTTTGGAATATTGAGTTCTTGAATGGTAAGTGCATAAAATTAGTTGATATCCTTAAGCATATAACTATTAATATATGATCTTTATAAGAGACTAAGTGGAAGGGTGATGAATCTAGGGAGTTAAATGGTATAAGTTTAGCTATGTGGGCAAAAAAAATAAATATTAATAATATTGAGATAATAGTGAATGAAAACTTAAAAAACAAAATTATAGAGATCAAAAGAATTAATAATAGACTTATCACTTAAACTAATAGCAGACAAAATTCTTAAATGTGATTAATGTTTATTCTCTACAAGTTGGTCATAATGAAAGAATAAATATTTTTTTTGAGAAGATATAAATGGATTAGTGTAAGATATACCAAAATAAGAAAGCATTATAATTGATAGATATTTAAATAAGAAAGCATCATAATTGATCGATTAGTGCAAGGTAATAGTAAGTAATAAGAGTTATGAGTCATACCTTTGACTCATTGAGGATATGAGTTTTGAGAAAGAAATAGAACAAGATGAACAATTTTGAAAATATTAGGCATAATGAACGTGTCTTGAAAATTAAAATCATAAGGAGATTTCAAATAAGTGTTTGAATATAAAATAATATAATTTTAAGAAAAAAATGATAAGTATTTTCAGGAAAAAACTAGAAAACAAAATTAACTTGTCATTTAACATAGATATAGATATTAAGTGAAATAAATTGACTAATTATCTCAAAGATATATATAAAAAAATTAAGTATGTTTAAAGAAAATATTTACTTAGAGAAATTCTATTATAAAAATCTAAGGTTTAACAAAATATTAAGGAAAAATGAAATTGATTTAAAAAAAATACAAAAAAAATAAGAATGATGATATAATGAAATTATGTAAGGTTATAAAAAAAAAACTAAATCAGCAGTGAATAAAATAAAGTTTAATGCATATGATGAGTTGTATAATACAGAATAAAATAAATAGTAGAAAAATAATATTTATAATTTACTAGGATGTGTGAGAAGAAGAACAAATATATTAGTCATAAAAGATGTATAAAGAATGATGACAATCAAATTTTAATAAAAGATTAAGAAGTCAGAGAAATGATGAATATAGTTTTATAATATTTTAAATAAATTCATGCATTTAGACTTGAATATTGAAGATGATTGAAAACTATAGTCCAATGGCTCAATGGACTATAGTTTATTTTATAAAATAAACTATAAAATAAGATAAGATATAGTTTAGTAAAATAAACTATAGCTCAATGGACTATAGTTTAGTAAAATAAAAAAAATATTTTTTTATAAGATAAGATAATTATCAAATATTATTTTATAAAATAAGATAATTATAAATAATATTTTATAAAATAAAATAAAATATTTTAAAAAATAAAAATATTTTATTTTATTTTATTTTATAAAATAACTAATATTTATAAAGATAATTATAAATTTTACTTTATTTTATCAATATTTTTTAAGAATAATATTTATAAAGATAATTTATTTTATTTTATTTTATTTTATCATGCAGTGTCCTAGCCGTGCTTATATCCTAGTTTTTTAAAATTTATCGTGTTCCCATATCCCATCGTATTGTATCTACATGTCTGTATTTCTGTCCGTATTTCTTAGCACACTATGACCATGCACTAAACATGACTCAAACCTAGGAAAACTTGATTTATTCTAGGCTAACCTGAGTTCGCTAGGTAGGTTGAATCCGCCCACATGAGCCATCATTTTGTGTTGTGCCTCATCTTTTAAGGCACTTGGGCTAGAAGGCTAGAACGACTCTAGCCATGCCATGGGTTGGCCTGACACTAATTCAGACTCGATTTAAGTCATGTTGGGTTATGTCACGATCCAATTTTTATTGGATATGCATTGTTAAGGGCCAATGGCCCATTCAAACACCTCTGTTTATCTATTAATTGACATAAAGTATAAAATTCTTGTATTTTAAAAGATATATTCATAATTTTTATTAAAGTTTAGATAACATCTAATGTGAGTGAAATTAATTATAATTCAATTGGTACAATTAAAATAATATTATTATAAATATATATAACATGAAAAATTTCAGCTAGGAGTTTTTGATAGTTCATACAATTAAAGTTATTAATACAATTATTTTTAGTATTATCAAATTTAGTATTAAATATGTTATTTTAAATTTAAATTCTTTAAATATAGTTGTGATATATTCATATATGATAGAATCATAAGGATGAAATATTTGAAAAAAATTTAAATTTATTTAGTGACATTTGAATTAGTACTTAAATGAAATATTTATGAGTAGTTTATATATCTAAGGATATTGTGTGATTATCCAAATATTAATATACTGAATTTCATAAGAATTCAAAAAATAAAAGTATTTGTATGAGAATAATATTGAGATGACTGATCACATGATAAAGTTTTCTGTTACTGGCATATTTTGGAAGTCATGCCTTAATGTGATGACAAATGACTTTGTTTAAGGGTAAATGTCTCAAGTTTGAGACTTATCAGATATAATCTCTTTGAAATTTGAGGTAAAGCTATCAATATATTTATCTCTCATAGATCTCACATTAAAGTGAAAATTATGTGCATTGAATATGATCTTTATACATATGAGGTTACTAATATAATACCACAATGATTTTTAAGTTCTTCAATGATTAATTATTTGTTGAATTTGAAATGTTTTATAATATTATTGTAATTAGTTGATTTAGAAATCCAACAATAAGCAAGTGAAACATCCTTTAAAATATAACTAATCTTTCTCCCACAAATTCATTGTTATGTAACAAGAGTGTCATTAAAGTTAAAATAGATACAATTTTAGTGATCATAAGCTAAATTTGTCATGAATCTAATACATAATATTTTTTATTGTTATAATTTATGTTTGTTCTAATAATATTTTATTTTATTTTATTTTCTAGTTTATTTTATTTTATTGATGGGATCACCTAATTTATGTGCTGCTCCAATTCAAACAAGTGATTATTTATAGAGGATTCTCTTGTATATATGATTATGAAGTTTTATTAATTTGAGGATTTGTATATTTATTTTTATTTTTGCTAATCTAGGGTTTTGGTCACAATGAAATTTGGTTGAGGGGGAAGAGACGAGTGAGTGAGAAATGAAAAAATATATTTTAATTATCAATTTTTTTTTTAAAATATAATATCAATTATATATATAATTTGAGGCAGCTTATGTGTCGTGTGTTCTTAAACAATGAAAGTAAAAAAGAAAGGTAAATATCAAAAAAGAAAAAACCAACCCAAACCTCAACTCAATATTTTTTTTCAAGATGATACATACATATTTCAAATACCTAACTTGAAAGGAAAAAAAAAACATAATGTATTATGAGAGTCTGCATGAAGATGTTAGTAATTTATTTATTGGTAGATAAGTAAATAATGATTATTGTATTATCCTGATTTTTTTTTCATATAAAATAACATTCAAGTTCAAAATGCTTTATACTAAAGTATTATCAGTAGACTAGAAATTACTTATTGGCTGACCTGATTGGTAACAACATGATGAGCTTCTTGATTGTTATATTAAAGTATTGTTGGTCATTGAATTGGTATGTTAAATTTTTGTAAAAAGCAATTAATCTATTAAAATTCACAAGTAATTGATATTACAACTTTATGATATCTCTATATTAGACTTAAATAATTATTGATTTCTTATTTTTTTATGAGATGAGATTGTTTTTAAGAAAAGTGTAAAAATTTGTTATAGATCTCATCTCTATAATTGCTAGAGTCCAAATGGAATTTGAATATATTTTTACTTAGTTATGTTCTTGATATCTAAATATAATCTTATTTTCTAGCATATGTGATATTTGGCTTGATCACTATTTGGTAGTTTAGTTTTCTAATTTTACTATATTTAGTGAAATCAATTAGTTAATTGATATTTATAAACAAGTTTATACAAAGATTAAATAATGAGCCAACATACTAAGATTAAACAAATATTCATAATGTGAGAAAAAATATTATATCTCATGAATATTTGATCTCAATATTAAGGAAATACTTTAGTTAGATATTTAAAATTTTTTGTTTAACTGATCATCTACTATAATTATTATATACATTATATATATTGTTAATATCATATATTAACCTTATGATTCACATCAAAAAAAATATACATAGTTTGATAGGTATCTCCTAAGGTCAAAGATAATAAGAATTAAAGAAAATCTACTAAACCATTATCTTAAGAGACTCTTACAGGCTATAATATGTCTTTCACAATCTATACATCATATCTAAGCACCTAAGAAGACTGAATCATGTTGATTGCTATATAAATATTTTTTTTAAGTTCACACAAAGAATATATTACTTATATTTAGTTGATTTACAATGTATTTATGGGATACAACAATAAAAAATAGCAACCAACTGAATAGTAGCTATTTTGGTCACAAGGGAAAATATATCATAATTGTTAGCATAATAAGCCTTTATAAATTCCCTTGCTATGAATTTGACTTTTAGTTGATCAATCATTCTTTCATGACTTTTCTTAATTATGTACGCTCTCAATTATATCTCATTACTGATTTACCTAAATATTTTAGAAGGTCTCAAGCATTATTAGATGTGATTGTACTTTGTTCATCCAATATAGTATGTTGCCATTTTGGATGACTAAGTACTTCAGAAAAAGTATTGAGAATCTTGTAATTATCAAAGAAATATAAGAAACTAAAATATATAGTAGTGAAATAAGAATAAAAGAATACTTGAGTCAATGATTATTGAGTAAAACATGTTTTTGGTTCATTTTATAGTACACTCAGAAGCTCTAACTTGCTATTTCGAATTAGATTTGTTGATATAATAGAAGATTTATTTGGGGAAGATTATAGGAATATCATTCTAGTATATATCTTTAGGTTGGGATCATAAAGTATCTTGGGAGGGGTTTACATCTCGTGTCCAGTGAGATACTTAAAACTAAGTTCATCTCCCTGGCCCAACGACCTTGAAGAGAGGTCATTAATATTTTCAAAGTTAGGTGTGCTAGTAGTATCAAGTATAATCATAAAACCTTGGTCAAATATTATCTCTATTTGAGAAGTAACAACTAGATACACGAATGAGCTTATCCCTACAATGCCTACATCGATACTTGTATTGACTCTCTTAGCCTCTAATGAAATATATATATAGTAGTAGTAGTAGTAGAGTTCCTAATAAATATATATTTGATGATATGCACAATCATTTTTTCATTGTTTGGAAAAAGATCCAAAATAGAATAAGTATACTAAAAAATCTTGAGCTTAAGGTAAATGAGTCTCTCTTTTTTATATATGTGCTAGTATGAGATATAGTTAGAAAGAACATAAGATGACATCCAATTAATTAGGAAGGTAATGTGTAATATTCTTTCCTCTAAAAAATGTCTAGACTTACTTCTATGTGATAATAATGTTCTAGTCATCTCAAATAAATATTAATTTTTTTTCTTAGTTATTTCATGTTGTACATGAGTGCCGACACATGATGTCTGATAAATAATCTCATACTCTTCAAAGAAATAGAAAAGTTAATGAGAAGTATATTCTAAAGTATTGCTATTTTTTCAACATCTTAATGCGACGGTCAAATTTTTTTTTTTTTTTGTTTTTTTATAAAATTTCATAAAAATAAAAAAATATCTGAGATATTTTCTTAAATATTGATAATTATATTTATCGAGTATAATCATTAATAAAAATAACAAAATATCTTAAGCCATTATATGTATTCATCATACTGGGTCGCCGAATATCTAGTGAATTAGATGAAATGAGTCACTATTAGTATCATCCTGACATATCATATATAAAGTTCTAGTATAATTTTTAGTTAATATGCCTCACAATAAATAGATGCTAACATTTGGTCATCTCTAAATTTATCAATTCGCTTAATGGTGATCTGTTAGCTAATGGTTTTTCCCTTGTAAATCAATAGTAGATAAATTTTTAGAGGGACTTATGTTGGTGAAGAAAAACTTTCTTGTTCACCTTCTTTGATCCTCAAAAAAATTATTTGTCTGAAATATCAGTCATACATATAAATATTAGAAGAAAAAATAATATCATAATTTTATTTTTTTAATTAAATATCTAAAATAAAATAATCATGATGAAACTATGATTTATATAAAATGTGTCAAACTAAAAGTTGCAGAAAAAGGTGTATCTCTAGTGACTCTTAGTTTACCTTGCATATATTGAATTGCTCGATGATGTATCCCTGGTCTGGTGAGAAACTTCTTATAACCTAAAATATGATTCCAAAAAATTTGAAATCTATTTAGTAATGAGTATATGAATATTATACAAACAAATTACTTTATCTTTCTTATTATCTTTAGAATATCTATCGATGTTAAAACCATTATTAAGAGCTCTGTAGATAGTTGAGCGAATTATGTAAAATTAATAACTTATCTATACTCTTTAATTCTTTTTTTTTCACAATTTAATAAGCTATCTAAATGCATTATATATATATATATATATGTGTGTGTGTGTGTGTGTGTGTATGTGTGTGTATTAGATGAGTATAATGATACTCATAGCTTTCATAATATCTTGCAGAGCATGCAAGATGAAAAAATTAAGGTTATCTCTAACTTAATGAATTATCATATAACAATCAAAAGACAAGAATCAATCTATAGTCATTTCTCATTAGTCTTATTATTGGGTAGTTTATTTGTCAGGTGGTTCATCATCCACTGAATAATGAATTAAATCTAAGCTTTCGTCATCTATTATGAGTATTGATTTATGAGTTTTTATAGAGTAATAATCATAAACTTAACTTCTTCCATAGAAAAATATGAAAATCCATAGTATAAGCCAATAAAAAAAAGTATATCTTACGTATGGTACACCTTTGTTGTACCAACCATGCAATAGTAGCCTCAACTGTATCCATAATATTCATAACCATAACTTCAACCTCACATAATTTGTGGCACAATGCACTTTTTGTGCACCGCAAGCTTTGGGTACCGGGCGTCAATGCACGTCATATGTAGTGGGTATTTGTCAGTGGAGATACATTTTTTCTGTGTGCCTTCATCTAGATATTGTTCACATACTTGCACTATATTGTTATAGTGCATATACTCTCTCACTAGAAATCAAAGTGTTTGCATGCCATATGGTTTTGGCGTTGATACCATGAAGAAATTAATATTCAAAAAACAAATCCACCAAAATATCTATTAAAGTCACAAATCAATAAGTACAAGAGGATGCCCTTATATATTAGGCAAAATGAATTGGGATAGCCCATAAGTTGGGTGCTCCAATTTATATTGAAATGAACAAACAAAAAATTAAAAAAATAAGCTGAAACTATAATACTTCTCATACAATCCTCTTAGATCTTATCCTTATCTCAATTTTATTTTCAAAAGTTGTGATTTTTTTTTTGTATTTTTCATATTTAAAATCTCAGACTTTTAATAACTAGTAATGTTGCAAGTTGTAATGTGCAAATAGTTAACATTATGAGTTTAATATATTATATATTTGTTACTTAATTTAATTAGTTTGTTCTTTCTATTTATAATGATGCTTAAGTTTTTTTTTTTAAATTAAAAATTGATACTAGTTAAGTAAATAATGAAATTGATCATGTAATTAATTTAATTTTTTTTTGATGATATAGAGACCTTTGCCTTCTCTAGTGTTTTTCCCTCTGTAAGCAAAAAAATTAGTTTTAATAGGCACACATCTATTATATGTATTTGTTTTAATATACTAGATAAGAGAAATGTAAGATGAGATATAGAAAATTTAGCCCAATATAAATAACATAAAAAACAAAGTCATAAAATTAATGGTATTAGTTATTTTAGAATACATATCAAATAATATCTAATAAAATATGATGTATTATATCCTAAGTAATTTCAAGTTAGTCTAGATGAATAAAATTTAATTCAATTTCATCAATCCTCTTTATATATAAATATAATCAATATTTAATAAGAAAATAGTTGACCAGGTTCATAGTTAGTACATGTTTCCACTAAAAATTAAAAAATATCTTAGATTGGTAAATTTTATTTAGAAATATGTCAAGTTTTTTGTATTATATGATTCATGAGATAACTTAGTCAATGATGTCATAATTTTTTTTTAAAATAAAAAATAGTTAATAATTAAAAAATTCAAAAATCATAATAAAATTATATCAATGGCTTTAATGTATGAGTATGGATTAATCAACATAATATTTAATATTTGTTGATTTCAACTATGCACAAAAAGAAAAATATTTGATTTTTATCAACTATTTTATTCTAATAATGATTATGTCATATATAAGTCTTTAATAAGTTTTTTTAAAAAATTATATATTTAAAATAAAATATTTTGTATTTTCTTTTTTAATGTTTTAAATAATAATAGCACAATTTATTTATTAATAAGAATAGTTAAAAAATGCCAACTAAATAAAATCTCTTATGATACATATATATATATGTGTGTGTGTGTCAATGTGTCGGTGTGTGTATGTATTTGTCATATAACTCTATTAATTTAGTAGTACTAACTTCTTAGAAACTAATGTCATACTTATTAGAATTTATTTAGTTTTTTATAAAATTATTTATTTATTTAATAAGTTATAAGTTTTTTTGTATTTTATGTATATTATTAGGTTTAACAAAGAAAAAAATAATTTGTGATGTCTAAAATCATTGGAATTCTACCCATATAATTTTAAATTTGAGTTAGGTATGAAATTATTTATTCAAATTTTATAAATAGTAAGATTGATAACTTTATATTAACTTCAAATGAGTGAGAGTAATGTATATTTTTTTTAAATCTTAAGTTTTTTTCATACCATTCATATGTTTTCATTAATATATATTTCAACATCTTGTATAATATTTAGAGATATATATGTGTGTGTGTGTATATATATATATATATATATATATATAATCATGTGTATTCTTGAACTTGATTAGGTATCTCGACTACTTCTATAGGCTCATGGTCTTCCCTATAAACCATCCTCAGGTAAATCTGAACTCTATTTAGGGTAGTACTCAAACCCAAACCCTCTAACCTTGGAATTCCTTCTCTACCACTTTAATTAAGCTTTTGGATTTTTCCTTGATTATAGTGAAAAATATGCATCTTATATTTCATGACGTATAATTAGTAGCATTTGATGAGATAATTCTTCTGAAAGAGATTCAAACGTAGTAACTATATTAAAATATGAAAGTTTGCATAAAAAAAATTATGGATTGGTGGGTAGTATTTAGGTATGTGACCATCAGGTACTACATATTATTTTTTGCACAACAAACAAAAGAGCAAGATTGACCAAGCCTCTAACATGATTGCATATTCTTTGTAGCACATAAGAGGGGATCATCAAGAAAGAGCTCTACTAATATGCACATGGGTTGTAGAAAAGATAATGACATTTTATTGATGAGATATTCAAATAATTGACTTTGTTTTTTTATTGTGTATATTGAACAATCATTAGACTTTATTATTCGTGAACACAAGATTTATTTGTATATTGCAAAATGTCTTATATGAATTAATATAATTTTCAAAAGCTTGATTATTAATGTAGTAAATAATAATATTATTATTACAGATGATGATGAATTGAAGATTTTTCAATTCAAACGATTCATTATGATAATATTTCAAATTAGGATTTAGAGGACTTCGACATTTTTTTAAATTTTGTGGCAAAGTATCTCGAATAGAAAATTTATTTATCTCAGTGAAAGTTTCAATGAGTATTCTTGAGAAATTGGTTTTAAAGATTTGCTTTAGAATAATCATACTTCAAATATAGTTTGTCTCTTATTACACTATAATATTTAAATCTCTATTAAAAATATAAAAAATAATAGGAGAAAATAACTATCAAATAGTTATTACATCATATATTGCACATGCTTTCTCATTGTTATTTATTTTTTAGATTATTTAAGGTGGATTTTCACATATGCAGTTCTATGCATGCATAGATATGCAAGAAAGATATTAGGACTCGAGATTTTCTAGTGATGAATGATATTTTGAAAGTTGTGCATTCAAATATTAATTAGTTTTTGATGTAATGGACATTGCAAAAGCTACAATTAATCAAAAAATAAAAAAAAAACATAAAATAAAACTCAAATATAAATGAAAATTTAATCGTTTATATAAAAGAAGAAAAAAGAATTGATATTGTTTTTTTAGAATAATTCATAGGTTGAGTGCTCTTATCAAAAAAAAAACATAAGAATAAAGGAAAATTTTAACATGTACGATATTTATCATGTGGTATTGTATGTTTTCAAGTAGGATTATTGTCTTATGAAAGTATAAGATACAAATATTAGTTTTGAAATCTAACAAAATGATAG
This sequence comes from Sapria himalayana, assembly GCA_029783825.1. Classification (NCBI taxonomy): domain Eukaryota; kingdom Viridiplantae; phylum Streptophyta; class Magnoliopsida; order Malpighiales; family Rafflesiaceae; genus Sapria; species Sapria himalayana. Next base: position 828,424 of record JAREIK010003431.1, on the reverse strand, counting down.
TACAAAGGCAAATCTAACAAAATGATAGTACAAAGTAAAAAAGATTTTCATTTGCAAGCTCTTTGTATTTTACAATTGTTAAAAAAGATAAATCTTTTTTAGTATCTCATCTTATTTCTTATTACTTTTTATAGTGATTATCATGCCATGTGCCTTATTTTCAATCATATATTTAATAAGTAGACAAAATATATTGAGATAAATTGTTATTTTATTATGATGAATATTCAAGATGATTTGAATATTCATAAAAAATTTAAGAGGATAACAGATCTTTTATTTCTTTTTAAAGCTTGAAATATGAGATATTTATGTACTAATTTGTGAGGAGCACCGAGACTAGTGATTTATTTTTTATTTTTATAATGAGCTGCACGTGCAATACTCGAATTTATAAGACTGCTGATATCTCTTTTGTTACATGAATAATAGCCTCATCTGTACCATTTGTTTCCTTCTTAGAGAAGGCTTTAAATGAGATATTTTTATGTTTTCTGCTCCATTTTCATGATATTTTGCACAATGTTATCTAGTTCCGTGCTCTCTCTGATCAATTCTACCGGACTTCAGAGCACCATGAATTTGTTAGACAACAAACTGTGAATCAGGTTCAGCTTGATGCTTTTTTGTTTGTACTGCTGTATTTGTTTTGTTCACTTGATGCTTTCAACTGTAATTGGGTTTTGAAATTTAATGCATGAATTTTGACTCCTTGTGTTCCAATGCCACAAATCAGCTGAAGTCATATCCTGAGACATATGCAGGATATGTTACCATGGCTTATGGAGACTATATGGAGAAGATGGCCAAGTATTTCTATGCCCAATTTATTCTGATTTTCTGCTGTGAAATGAGTATAATTTTAATATAAATTGATGGATGTAGAAGTGGTGAATGGGGTGATCATGTCACATTGCAGGCTGCTGCAGACTTGGTATGTTTCCATATTATTTTTTTTCGTAAAGAGGATAGAATATAACAATTTAATATGATATCAATACATTAAAAAATGATAGGAGCTTTTATTTGATATTTGCAGGTTAGCACGTAACAAGTAACTAGTGCAGTAAATTCAAGCTGCCCTACCAATTTTGTTTAATGTTTAGGTTGATCCAACCCAACTTGATAGTCTACGCGTATGCGGGCATATCCCTGCAAACCAGCATGGGAATTGGGTAAAGGCACCCTGGTTACATCTCCACTTGAATTGGGTCATCTCAGTCAAATAGTGACTACAAAGATTCAGATTGACTAAATTTATATCTGAGCCTGGTCAACTTGGATTGGCCCTGCTCATGTGTTTCTTAAATATTTTTATAAAAACTATATTTTATTATGTAAAAAGATATGAATATAATATTTGTAGGAAAAAAAATTCTATATAATAATCATATGCCACGAGTTATAATCCACTAAATATATGTTGAATCACAAATGCAAAAATGAAAAAAGTTATAATACTGCTTGAGAAAAAAAAAGTGTGTGCGTGTGTATGTATATATATATATATCCATATTTTATATAGCAAAGATATCCTTGGGGGCACATACAATTTTTTTTTTAAATATTGATTACTAATTTTGAGAAAATAAAAGGCATGAGTACAACTAGCATGTCTCATGGTAGTTGTGGTAAAATAAAAAATCTATATTGATAAATTTTCTATCAGGTTAATTTGGTAAATTATTTAACTAAAGATTATAGATCAAATAAAAAAAGCAATAGAAAAATGTCTTTATTTCGACATATTAATTTTATGTGATATTCTCAAAATCAACACTATAATTCTAATTAGAAGTTCAAATCATTATCAAATCTTAAATCTTATTTTTAGCTTTTGGTTTAATTTTTATACATTGAATTTTTTTTAATTTATTTTATATTTCATAAATTAATTTAAAAGTTTATTGTGTTGTATTATATTAAAAACTATGATTCACATTAATCAATGCACTAAGTACTTGAAGATCACGTTCAAGTTTTTTAATTAAATTCAATGGTTAAAAATAATTTTAAAAGTATAAAAAAATAATTCTAGCCTAATATTCTAACAAGTTTTGTATTTGCATTCAATTATTTGTTTCAGATCAACATTATTAGTATAAAATTAAATGTAATGCAATTTTGTGTAGGTGACATAATGCTAAGGAACTAATAGGACTATATATATCAGATAAATGTTCGTGCAATAATGAAAAAAATTGAATACTTTAAAATATTTTAATAAATTTGCCTAGTATTTATCTAAAATATTTATATATTTTATTTTTGAAATATAAATAATAAGAAATAATATTTTTTCATAGTAATTTTCTTTTCATTATCTAATAAGTAAAATTTTATGAAATTTTCATATTTAATTAAAATTTTTAGATTGCGAAGGGTTTTATATGACTTAAAAATATTATCAAGAGTTTGATTTATGATTTTTTCAATTAAATATTATCTCTAAAATAATATAGCAAATTTTCCTAATTTTTTTGGAGAGCTATGTTGATAGGTTGATCTTTTGTATTGTATATGTAAATGATATTTTTATTACAGAAAATACTATGTTGGGAATCTCTTTACTCATTGAGTACTTTTAATTATAGGTTCAGATAAATCATGAGAGATTTAAATATTTTTTTGTGATAGATATGATATATTTCTGAAGAAAAATTGTATTATCACTAGAAGTGTCAAACAAGCTGGATTGGGTCGGCACAACCCATTTTTTTCTAGCCCAAATTGGCTGGTGTGCCATGCCAGGCACGACACGCTACAGTACCATGACGTGCCATGCTTGGCACAACACGGTTTCTTAGAGGGTAGGCCCAGAATGGCCCGGAAATCTGCCTGGGTTTGGGCCGGTTCAGGTTGGAGCAGTTCAGGTTAGGTCGGGCCTTTTAAAAAAAACTAGGGTTTTGGGCAGCGCACCGCTGCGCCGCCATTGCCTGTCGGTGTCGCTGCATCTTCTCTCGTAGGGCATCATCGCATTGTCCCTTGTAGGGCGTTGTCACCCGTAGGGTGTTGTCATGTTATCCTCTTAGGGTGTCGTCGCGTCATCCTCCGTAGGGCATCGTTGCATCGTCCTCTGTAGGGCACCATCGCGTTGTTCCCCGTAGGGTGTCGTTGCGTCGCCTTCCATAGGGCGTCGTCGCATTGTCCTCCGTAGGGCATCATCGCGTCGTCCTCCGTAGGGCGTCGTTGCGTCATCTTCCGTAGGGTGTTGTCGCGTCGTCCCCTATCGGGCATCGTTTGGTGCAAGGTCCTCCGTGCCGTGCCTAAGTGCCAGATACCTGTTTTGTGTCTGGCATGACATGCAAGCCGAAAACCCTCGGCACGACACGATTCGTGCTGAGGGTTCACTCGACATGGGTCTGGACATGATTGAACCATGCTGAGCTTCAGGCCGGGCCTGGGCCGCCCGACCTGTTTGACATCTATAATTAACACATAGAAGGTATGTAGTTAAAAATATTATAGAGATTAGTCTTTTTGATTGTGTTTAAGTGAATATATTGATTGACCTATTTATTGATTTATTATTCTATGTGACTATTTCAGTTAACTCTCTTACTTACAAGAGAACAAAGGAAATGACTAATTATAATGAATACATATAATATAACTGATATAATGATAATTAAAAGTTAATTTAACTTATACTTTTTTATAAATAGTAGATTTATCTAAAATAGTTAGATAATAAATCAATATATGAGTCAATTGAGATATCTGCTAGAGCATAATCTAAAAGATTAATCTTTATAAGAGTAGTAATCTCATCTATAACCATATAATCTTCAATCCATCTTATGGAGTAATCTATCTATATTATAAGACTGTATATAAGTCCATTATTTTTTTGGAACTATAATTTAAAGTACTCCATATATTGAGTAATTTCTAATTTATTGTTTTTTATAATAATAATATTATTCATGTATACAATAAGCAATATCAACCTGCTATTAGAGCTCATTTAGAAAAATAAAGTAAATTCTTTAACACACATGTATAGGCAAAAAGAGATGACAGCTTATAAAAATTTCACAAACCAAATTCTTAGTAATTTTTTTATGCTATATAATGTTTTTTTTTACAAATTGAATCTAATTATGTTGCTCGAAATCTAAGTGATTATTCCATATATATTTCCTTGTTGTCATAATGAAGAAACATATTTTTCACTTCTAGCTGCTGTATTTTAAATATAAGATATTGCCAATAATATAAGAATTTGTATGATAATCATTTTAGCTAGAAAATACCTTGCTAATTCATCTAAATATCTAAGTAAACTCACTTGCAATAAATTGTCTTAAAATGAGTTATCTTCTCATTTGAATTCATTTTCACATTTATTACTCATCAACAATAGACCTCCTCTAGGATTGAATATTAGTTTCCAAGACTCATAGGTGGGGAGAGTATTTTTCTTTTCCAATACAGTTTAGTATAATCTTCAATAAGATAATGTCTTAAAAGAGGTGTTGGGTTTCCTAGTACTATCAAGTAAAGTAGTAAAAGAAGTAAAAAGGAAAGAAAACATGTTCAATAATACATGTGAAATATAATATTAAGTAAAATTTATCTATTATTTTAAAGAATGATCGAAAGATTAATATCAAAAGAGATGATTATATAATCATCTAGTTTCTTGGAAGACGCATCTGTTTTGAATAAATTGTGTATATCCCTTTCTCCTAGTTTTAAATTTTAAGTTCTTCGTCATAAAGTTTTCAAGTTTGTAGCTTATCTTGAGCCAGAAATGAAATAGCCTCTCAGAATACCATATCATCTAGACTTGAATGCAATTTTCTCTTTAAGGATATTTTAATCCCTCTAGAATCAATACTATTTGTATTTGATGATTTATCTAATGACTCTAAGATTGTCATAATTATGTGTACCATCAAGTTTAGATATAGTTGATAAATGATATCTTTTAACTTAGATCCAAGTGAAATTGCAAGTAAAAAAAAGGAACAGGTTCCATCTTATTCTCAATGCTCATTAAATTAAATTTATTGTATACCATCAACATATTTTTTAGATTCTCAATTTTATAATGCTCATTTAAAAATAAGTAATGCTCAAAAAGTAACCTCAATGGTCAAAAAGACCTATATTCCATCTTATCCTAACTTGGGGAGAGATCTTAGACAAACAAAATATTTTTTAAGGCGTTATGGGATAAATTTAATAGTTTATTTACATGATGCATTTTTTGAGAGAGCACACAATGAGAAAGAATAAAAAAGGTATTTGGTTGGTAAGATAGTTTGTGATTAATATTATATTTTTCCACAAATACTTTATTATATTAATATTTAAGGAAAATATACGAGTTATCTCAATTAAATATCGACTATGATTTTATAATTTCATTCTATGTGAGTGTGTTAGCCCAATATATTTAGAATTAGATCATATGATTAGTATAATATATGCCTCAAGTTATTCGATATATACTCTAATATATTATATTTTTATTAAATTAATTTTATATTTTTTATGAAATAATAAAATAATAATATTTTTTTTGTGATCTAAAGCTAGAAAAACAACAAAGTAAAATGCATACTATCATTAATAAATATGATAAAATAACTAAATTCTCTTCGTGCCTCATTATTCTTATATGGTTGAGTGTATCAGATCAAATGAGTCATTACTCATATTAGTTTTATGGATAAGATATATAACTTAAGTATATTTTTTTAACTAACATAATTTATTTAGTATAAATATATCTTTAATACTAGGATATATTATTTTCAACTTGATCAGTGACATGTGTTCTAATTGAGAATGAACAAAAAATAAATAAACATCACTCAATTATTTAGTGGGATATCTTATAATAGAAAAAAAAACATACAATCAACTCTGCTTAATCTTTAAAGTTGTTTTCTTTTAAGTTTTCTAATTTTGCAAATTAATATTAATGAAATTGAAAATAAAATAAGAATTGAGTTATAAAAATATAATTTATAAAAATAAAACTAACGGAGTAATCATAAATAGGATGTATGAAAAAAAAGAATCAAACCGAATATTATTATAACAAATAAAATAAGAATTGAATATTATTATTAGATTTTACAATACTCAATGAAAATGTGAATTATTACTGGTAATTAAATTAGGAAGAGCCTGATACTATCCTATTTCGGTGAAATCTTGTATATTTTTTTCTAGTAAGAGTCTTAGAGGAAAAACTTTATGAGAATCATTTAATGAATTTAGTAGGTAGCATGTCTTCCTCAATAATTTGTAATATTTTAGTCTTCTCTTTTGAAATAATTTCTAATAATTTTCTTTGATGTGACTATTCTTTCTGCAATGTATGTATTGAAATGTGGATCTCATGTTCTATCTCTTTTGTGATTAGTACATTCTTGACTGCTAGTAAATATTTAATGATACATCTTTCTAATAGTTATCAGTTTATCTCATTTATATTGAATTGCATGATGATGTAATTTTAGTCTAGTGAGAAATTCTTGATTAACTAAGATTTGGCTTTATAATGCTGAAAAATTATTTGACTATGAGTATATTAATATCATGTTAAGAACTGTATAACTTGTTGAGTGAATTGAGTAAAATTAATAGTGACTTACTCAGGCTCTCTAGGTTCATATAGTCTTAATCCAATTACTGTGAAATTATGTTATATATATATGTTGTCTGATATGAGCATAGTGTTACTGTCAACTCTCAATTGATTTTGCATATCATGAAAGATGAGAAATTGAGGCTAATAGGTAGGAATCAATTCGTGGTCATATTTATTATTATGTAGTTTTATTTTTTAGGTAATTCATCAATCATATAATTAAAACATTACAATCTAACTTTTATAGCTCAATGCGATTAATTCATGTTAAAAATCTCTATTAAGTAATTTAAATTTTTACTTATATATGAAAATAAATATATGCTATATTTCGGAACAAATCTACTAACCACAAATATTGCACCCACAATGCACAGCACTACACCTACTGTGCATCATATTGCATCCATTGTGCACACTCCATCCACGAAGTATCACACTGCACTTAATCTGGACGAATCTGCACCCATTGTGCACAACACTACACCAATGTTACCCACTGTGCAATATCTGTTGTACCACTATGCATCTTCTGCCTCAAAATTGCACACACTTGCGCATCCACCATGGATGTCTACATAGTAGGCATGGATGTCAGTGATGCACTATGATGCACAGATGTGCATCTGTATTGCATGTCCATGTGCCTGTCGCGTATAAATAGTGCACACACCTGTATTGTAAACTGTTTGTGTATGTGTGTTTCATGTTATTAAAGAGAATTGCCTCCCTCTGTAGGCAACCCTTGTTTTTTTACTCTACGAGAGTTTGACTCTAATATCATGAACAAATTCAATCCATGATTTATAAAACTCAATAATATATAATGTATAAGAAATATTTTTATATAATAGGCTAAATGGATTGAGATAGCCTACATGTTAAGTGCTCCCATCCACAATGCAACAATAGAAAAAATAAATAAAAAAATAACTACAAAAAATTGCAAAGTGCAATAATTTTTATATTTCATTTTTGAATTATAAATAATATAAAATTATATTTTATATAATATATTTTTTTCAATATATGATATGTAAAATTTTATCAAACTCTCATATCTAATTAGAAGTTTATAGGTTTTTAAATTTATAATTTTATTGTATTTTTCAAATTTATTTTGATGTTAGGCCAAATTATCAGACATAGTGTACTCATTATTTTTCTTTTGTGAATCAATAATTATTTTTATTTCATAGTTTACCATTAAATTTATTATGTGATATACACATTATTGATACAAGACATTTTGATTGATATTTTTAATCTCTTTTCTCATTTCTCTCTCAAATTTAACCTATACAATTCCTTGGACTTTTTTTAGATCTCAAGGTGTGAGTAGCTAAGACCCTTATCTCAATAGTATGATATATCTAATTGATAGACGTCTTGGGGGTGTATCCGATATCCATGGGGATTGAATTTGTGACCCTAAGATAATAACATTCATCTTATTTTCCAATTAGACTACCATATTATTGGTATATTTTGATTGATTTATAATTTAAAATATTTGACAATGACATATTTATAGCTCTCATTTTTATGTTGTATTATTTGAAGTGATATTATACATTGTTAATGTCGTACACATATGACATATGATTGGCATGCTTTTACATATATTTTTTATTATGTTTATTATCAATTAATATAAATATTATAATTTTTTATCTTGATAATACACATTCACACAATTTTTTTATGAATTGCTCAAAATATTATAAGTTAAACTAAGAAATATTTTTAGACTACTCATTTTATTTATTAGATTGACTCATATTTTTATATAATTTATTAAAATTGCTTCTAATGGTGTGTGTGTGTGTGTGTGTATATATATATATATATATATATTACATCACACATAAAAGTAATCTTTTTATATGATGCACATAACTAGCTGATTCTTCAATGTTTATTGGTAAATTATTTGTCAATATTAGTTGGCATAGAGTTTTATGAACTTCTAGGGAGATCATGATAAAATATGGTAACTAGCTAATCTAGAGGTTTAGATGAGTCATTTTGTGCCAACATGACTCATTTTTTAGGTTTGTTCAGTTCATCATGTCATGCCCGACGTGAAATGGGTTTTAGCATGAGCTGTATCATGTTGGCATGACTTTAAGAATGGGCAGCTCGACGTAACTCATTGACATGTTTTTTATTTTGGTCATGTTGAGTTGTGTTGAGTCTTGCCAAACTTGGTTTAGCTAGGCCAGGCTAGCTTGGGTTAGGTCCAGTTTAGCTTGCATGGGTCTTTGTGTCAGGATGTGTCATGCCACACCTTTTGTGCCATGAACTCTGATTGAGCATGCCTGAGCCATGCCACTTGCTGGCATGAAGCTGGTTCATGCATGACTTTGAATTGGGTCATGGCGTGCCATGGATGACTAAATCATGTTGTACCTAGGTCGTCTAGTCCAGTTGATATCTTTATGCTAATCTTTTTTAATTTTTAATTATTTTTATTTCATCATCTCAATTTTAATATTTTTAGCATATTTAAAATTTTATCATTCATTAATAAATGAAAATGATATGTATTTTCAATTAGATTGTCACTTAACAATTTAATATAATATTTATATTTAGCAAATTTTTTTGTACATTTCTTTTTTGTTTGGATGTAGCTGCTAGAGTAAGGTAATACTCGATTATTTGAAAATAAATATGCCAACTAATAATAATAAAAGAAGAAAATGAGATAGAATTGATGCTCAACTTATGATATTGTCATGATAGTCAATTAGCATAAATATTTGTAGAGTTTTTGTTCATTTATTGCGTGCAATAAAGTTTGACATTCGATGATTAAGTTGTATTCTTCTTTCATCTCTCATTTGGGTATAAACTTTATGCACATTAGGATAAGATTAACTATTATCTAATATTATTTAAGTTATTTGATTAGTTTTAAGAGTTTTGGCTGGTTGACCAATTTTTGTTAAGCTATTATGGACCATCGTATTGGTCGGCATGACCTATTTAAAAATTGTGCCGTGTTGATGTGACACATTATAAAAGGATTGCATTATGGGTGAGTCATGGACCCTAGGCTAAGGGCCACTACAAAATGCCCCTTGACTAAAATTTAAACCTTTTTGTTAATTTTAGAAGTGTCAAATGGGTTGTGTCTGGCCGGTCCGACATGGTTTTAGGCCGCTCAACCATGCTACCGTGCTTGGCCTGGCATGGTTTCTTCAGGCCAGGCTTGGCACGACCCATCGGCATGGCCAATCGGGATGGCCTATTTTTTACTGTGCTGGGTCAAGCCCGTACGGGCCAGTACAGGTCTGAATGTGCCGGTTTAAAAAAAATATTTTTTTATATTTTTTATTTATAATATTTATGTAATTATAAAATATAAATTAGATAATGTTTTTGAAAATATTTAAATTATAAATATTTGAATAATTATAAAGTTCATTTTTTAATGTTATTTATTTTAATTATGTATTGATTAGATTAATAGATAATAATATATTAGAATTAAATTTTAGAATTTGTAATGAAATCCTTAAACACAAAAATAATATAAACATAAAATTTCATTAACAAAAATGACAGTCACAAAACCAAATGCTCAAAAATCATAAAATTTCAAAGTAAATATAATGTAAATAAAAATAAGTACAAAATATCAAAATCAAAAATCAGAATGAAGCATAACTCATAAGCATAAGCATGAACATAACTGTAAAATAAGTGTCGCCGTTGGCGTGTCGCCGTTGGCGTGTCGCAATCATCAATCATCAGACATCAAGTGACAATCTCATTAATAGTCCATCAGCGTATCATTATCATCTTCAACCTCAATATCAAAATCTCATTAATCTCATCAAGTGGTTCATCATCAGCAATCAATTCCACCACTTTCGCTGTAATCCTTGTCTCAGTACTATTCTGGATGCTAAACCTTAAATCTTCCCAATCCTTCATGTATGTTAAAGCTTTAACAATATCTAAACGTAATCTCAATCTCCTATTCGAAATAATATTTATTGCAATAGAAAAAGTAGACTTCGATGCTACGTTAGACACCGAAGAAGTCAGTAGATCCTGTGTCATCTTAGATAGTACGAGAAATGTGGACTCATATGATTTATATCGCTGTAATATATCAAGATTCTCAGTATCATAATGTGATAGGATTGAGTAGTAATTGGTATCAAGTATCGAGAAAACTTGTTCCTATTCGATAGTCCATCCCTTCGTTCTTCCTTGCTAATTGAATGAAAAAATTATCATATATGAATATGGTATCGATATTCGTAATCACAGTTTAACTATTACTACCATCATCTAGTATCGTAGTATGTAAAAAAGTCAGTTAACTTCTCGTGAATGAACCCTTTAGGTGGGTCTTCCAGGATCATGCACGAGAAAATATAAGTTAAAATATTATCTATTCCTTTCACCTTAATCCTAGGCTCCATGCATGCAGCGATACAATAAAGAGATGAAGTGGTGAACCAGTACTTTAAGTAATTGATTTTCATCTTTACAATCATATGGCTAAGTGTCGGGTTAGCTCTATACTTCTTAAATATGCTATTAATGTTGCATATGCACCTGAGTGCAATGTAATTCGTGTGAGTATAAACCGATGAAAACATGTTCATTGTATCATAAAAAATCTTTAGGAATTTTATAAATAAAATTTTTATAGCTCAGTCAGTATCGTCAATAAAAAGTTTGTCATTCTTATTATTGATGTAGTCGGATATCACGTGTTTGTATCCAACACATGACTCCAATATTAGGTATGTGTAATTTCAATGGTGTTTCACATTCGATTGAAATTTTTTTTTTTAAAGATTCGCAGATAAATTGAGATTACCTAACTTTTGTTGTATGCGAGACATGCAAATATATTTTAGTGAGTTACGTATATTATCCAAAGTAGGGGAACACATCTTCATCCCTGCTTGTATAATTAAGTTAATCATGTGATACATGTATCTGACATGAAAAATCTTTCCTAATGATGTATCTCTAATATTCCTAACAAATATTTTAATTGCTACTCTATTATTAGATGTGTTATCAAATGTAATACTAAAGATTTTATTTTGAATTTTATATTCTCTAAAGATTTTCATCATACACTTAAAAATGACTTGACCATCATGAGGATGAATCTCAGGGAATCGTAAAATTTTTTTATTCATAGCCTATTTAGAATTTATATAGTGGGCTGCTGTGTTTTCAAAGGTGAGTTTGAGGCGCGCCATGATGTGTGCCTCGGGGGGAGGCACCGACAAAATGCCTTGAGGCGTTTGTCAAAAAACTTAATTGCTCGACGAGAAGAAAATTGAACTGCTCGACGAGAAAAAAACCTAACTGCTCGACGGGAAAAAAAGAAAACGCAAACTATATTGGGGAGACTCAAGCGGCAACTATTTGATCATCTTGGTTTCATCTCCAGACTCCAGGTATCTCTTCATCCCATCTATCTTCAATCTCTCCCTCTTTTCTTCTCTCCATCCCTTCTTCCGGAGCCCTTCTACCTCAAAACCGTAACAAAAACCTAACAAAAACGTAAACATGAGCCCTTCTATATTCAGGAAAAATCTCTCCCAGCCCCAGCCCCCATCCCATAGCCCCCTGCCCCCTACTCACCCATATAAACCAATTTCATTCTTAATTTTATCTAAAAAATATTAGTTTTTTTAAATTTAAACCAATAAAATTCTGAATTTCATTTTTAAATTCTTTTCAATAATGTCTTGTTATTATTTTTTAGTCAATTATATTGTTATATAGAAATGTGATTATTATTTTTGGTGTTTTTTTTAGAATGAGTTCCTCCAATTTGAAAATTGAAGAAAAGATTTTATGTGGAAATATATTATTGAAATTTCCGGGGAGCAATATTTGAGATGTAAATTTTGCAATCAAAGATGCACGGGAGGGGTGAATAGACTCAAACATCACTTAGCCGGAACTTATCATGGTATGAAACCATGCCCCAAAGTTAGTGAAGATTTTAGATTGAAACGCAAAGATGTATTGTTCAATTTTAAGGATCAAAAAATAAAAAGAAATGAATTGCTCCAAGAAATTGGTATGGTTCCAACTTCAATGCATGAGAGTACATTGTCCAAAACAATTGGTACCTTAGGTAGTTGGAGTGGGGAACCTATTCACAGGGAACCTATGGATAAATTTATTATTTCACAATCTTATCAAAGTATTTTGAATTCAAGGTGGAAGCAAGAAGAAATGAAAGAAGTGTGTAGAAAAATTGGTAGGTTTATGTATTCAAAAGGTCTCCCATTCAACACTGTGAATGATCCTTATTGGATTCCTATGATAAATGATGTTGCAAATTTTGGGCCCGGGTTTAAGCCCCCATCTATGTAAGAATTGAGGACATGGATTCTTAGAGAAGAGGTGAATGACCTAAGTATCATTATGGAAAATCACAAAAGAGCTTGGAAACAATATGAATATTCAATTACGTCAGATGGTTGGACAGATGGAAATAGTAGGTGTCTTATCAATTTTTTGGTGAATAGTCCTGCTGATATTTGGTTTATAAAATCAATGAATGCTTATGATATAATAAAAAATGAGGAATTGATGTTCAAATATCTTGATGATGTGGTTGAAGAAATTAGGGAGGAGAATGTTGTGCAAGTCATCACTGATAATGTCTCTAATTATGTGAATGCTAGAATGAGGCTTATGGAAAAAAAGAGAAGATTGTGGTGGACTCCTTGTACTGCACATTGTATTGATTTGATGTTGGAGGATATTGGAAAGGTAACTGTTCATGAAACTACACTTGCTCGAGCTAGGCAAGTAGTGAAGTTCATATATGGGCATACTTGGGTTCTTAGTTTGATGAGAACATTTATAAAAAATCATAAACTTCTTTGTCCATTAATAACTTAGTTTGTTACTTTATTTTTTACTCTTCAAAGCCTTTATAAGCAAAAGCAAGCTCTTATTGCAATATTCTCCTCAAAAAAATAGTGTTCAAGCAAATTGGCTAAAAAGGTAGAATGAGTGAATGCTCGAAGTACAGTGTTGTTTGATCCAAATTTTTGGCATCATGTTGCTTTTTGCATAAAGATCACTATTCCATTAGTTAGTGTCTTGAGAGAGGTCGATTCAGAGGAAAGACCAACCATGAGTTATATTTATGAGCTGATGGATTCTGCTAAGGAGAAGATTGCATTTAATTGTGGGGGCGTGGAGAGAAAATATGGCATGATTTGGAGAAAAATTGATGCAAGATGGATTCCTCAATTTCATCATATTTTACATGCAGCAGGTTATTATCTTAATCTTCAATTGTGGTATGAGGATAAGTTCTCTAATGTTGATGAGGTGAGGAATGAATTATTTGAATACATCGATAGGATATTGGATTATCAAGAACATTTAAAAGTTGACATTCAGTTGGACTCATTTGACCAAGCAATTGGTGAATTTGGGAGTCGTATTGTAATTGATTCTCGAACATTAAGAAATGCTACAAGTTGGTGGATGCGTTTTGGAGGTTCAACACCAGAGTTGTAAAAGTTCACTATTCGAGTCCTTAGCCTTGTAGTGTTTCGGGATGTGAAAGAAATTGGAACATATTTGAATTGGTAATATTTTTATTTTTGTAAATTTTTATGCATATGTTTTTATTTCAATATCACAGAATTTTATTTCATTTTAACATATAAATTTCTTTATTTTATTATTTGTAGATACATACAAAAAAAAGAAATAGACTTGAATATCAAATGTTGAATGCTCTAGTGTATGTAAGGTAAAACACTAGATTGAGAGAACGAAGTCTACAAAGGAAATAAAATATTGATCCGATTTTGGTAGAGGAGATTGATTCGGATGATGAGTAGATTGCGGAGAAATAAGATCCCCTCCTCCCCCTTGATCTTTGTTGACTTTAGGATGATGAGTTATTTACTGTTGATACTATTAGAGTTGTGTCATCCGACTCCCAACAGACTCAAGCATCATCGAATCATATGATTTTTTCACATTCCTACAAAAGGAAACATAATGAAGCACCAAGTAAGTACTCAAAAATTGAAGTCATAAATTTGATTAAATTTAATAATAAACTTATAATATTTATACCTAATTAATAATTTATGTTAGGTACAAGTGGAGACAAAGGCAAAGAGAAGTTCAATTTGATACCAATTGATGATGATAAGGATTTACATGAAATGAGAATACATGATAATGGATATTTTCCTACTTTTGATACATTGGATGAGGATGATGATGCCATTGGAGAGAAGGTTTAAAATTAAAACAATTTACTCTAGTGTTCTTAATTCATGACTTGGTTATGTCTTTTTGTTAAAGTTTGAAATTATTAGTATAGTTGAATCTATTTTTTATTTTATGACTTTGTTATGGTTATTTGTGAAAGTAATGAACTAGTATGTTTTTTTTAATAATTCTAAAGAATTATTTTTATGTTTTTATTTATGCTATTTTATTTTATATTTTTTAAAATATTAATTTATTATATATTATGAGCTTACGTCTCAAAGCCTCGAGGCCTATGCCTCGCCTCGTGAATACAAAAATACCTCGCCTTACCCTTACGGCTTTTAAAACTTTGGTCGGTGGTAAGACATGCATAAGATGGATCATTATTACTAGTCCTGATATCCAATGTCACAGACACAACTCCACATTATATGCCATAAATTTATTAATTATTATGTGTTTTTCTAACTTATAAAATTTTAATATTCCTTGATGTGGATCTAAGAATCTTATGATAAACAAACTGAAAATATTTTTGCATGATACTTATTATTCTTGAATTTTCTAAAATTTAATCGGAAGTCCTATTAAGGTGATAAGTTTGGCAATGCCTTTCATACCCAACTCACTGCCGTATAATAATAAGGTAAATTTTGAGATTGAATTGGATCCAGCATCAAAAAATGTACTACTAAGTTGGGTTTGCATAGGATCTAATGCACCATATTCTTTGGTGCATATTTCGGCATGCCTCTTAATATGCCCAGTCTCAAACACACTCTTACAAGTAAAATTTTTTTTATAATATTTACACAGTGTCGTTTCTTCTTTTCACTCCTAATTTTTTTTTGTTTTATTATATTAAAATGAGTCTAAATTATAAAAATTCTCCTAATTTTTTATTTTCTAAATGTTTGGGTTGAGACGACCGGAGAAATAAAAGTTTTAGCAGTCTCGAACATTTGTGTAAGATTTTTATTTTCTAAATTTAAATTAATTTCATTAGTATTTATTATTTTTTTAGTTTTTTTAGCCAAAATGATAGATTAAAGAGTAGAGAGAGAGTAAAAAATTAATTATTTTTAAATATTAAGCTAAGACTTAAGAGTTTTAGTTAACTAATTAAAAAAAATAATAATACATGTAAAATAGTGTAAAGGTAAAGCACGTGCACCAAATTTTAACTTTTAAAGCCGAGCCCGAGTTGTGAGTCCTGAAAAGCCTAGCCAAAATCATGAGAGTGAATTTTAGGAGAGAGATTCGAGAAAGAATGTACATTTATGTTTTTGTAAAACATAAAAATTAGGGAGATGGGGGACTTTTTTAAAATAAAAATAAGAATTTTTTTTATAAAAGTATTTTTTTAATTATTTTATTAATTTATCGATTCTTTTGTGATAGAATCATGTGAGCCGTCAGATTCTGCCCCATAACCGTTAGACGTGAAATTCAACGGCTAAAATTTAAAAATTTTAATTTTTTAATTTTTTATTTTTTTTTAAATTCGAACCATTGGGGATTGGGGGTGGGGGGGAGGGGTGGAATCGGCCTTGGGCTCAGGTGGTTTCCGGAACCATCGGGCTCAGCTTCTATCGCTGGGGCGGTTTCTCGGCTGATGCTGAGGTACCGTGCCAATGGGCCATGGTACTGGGCCAGGCACGGCACGAGGCTTGGCCTCTGCAAGGCACAACATGGTTTGTGTCATGGACAGGCATGGCACGGGCATGGGCATGGGAAATTCCCGTGCCATGTCGGGCCAGGCACTGCCAAATCGTGTCATGCCTTGTGCCGGGCCGGCTCAACCTGATTGACACATCTAGTTTATTTTTTAATTACTCTATCTCAATTTTATTTAGTTATTATATATATTTTTTATTATTTTAAATGCACGCAATAATTAATTAAAATAATAATCAAATTTAAATAATTAATAGAAATGAAATATACAAAAATTATTTAATATTTCCACAAATTACATGAAAAAATGGTAAGAAATAAATATGAATAATTAATTTTCCCCTTAATTCATTATAAATATCATAAATTTCATTGTTTGTTTTAAAATTTATTTTCTTAAATTATTTTGTAGATTTTTACTTTTTATAGAAGTCTTATGATATCTTTCAATCCTTCAAATATATCGAATTTTATAATATTTATTGTATAAAAATTATTCTTCTACCTTCAAATATTTTATTATATTTATTAAAAAAAGTAGATTTTAAAGTTATTATAGACATCGATGAGATAAGTAGATTGCATGTAATTGTAGATAGTATAATAAATATAAATTTATGAGATTTTTATTACTTTATAATCTTATTATAATTTAATAATTTATTAGGAAGAAAGGTCCTATATTGGATGTATTAACTTTTTATTTTTTTGTAGTTAATTATATATTGAATGAGTTATTTTTAAATGCATGTGAAATTGAAGTACTTGAAGATATATCATATTTGTTCATATAATAGTTATATAAAAAAAAGTCTTATCCTATGTACAAGACTACTACTTAATATGAGTTTTGAGAGTTATATATTTAAGCAACTCTTAATCTTGATAACCATATATGTCAATAATGACTGTCTCGAACTCGAGATATATCATCTTTGGGCAAAGCTTGGTCATCGCATTAAGGTACAATATTTTCTTATTATATACATAAAAGTTATTTAATTAGTAATATATCTTATCATCTATTTCAGATAATTGCTTCTTACAAATAATTATAAAATATTTGTTACATTAAAGTTGTGAAATAAAAATATATTATTTCAAATTTGTATCCTCATTTTTATACATATTTCATTGAAAGGGAATATTTTATATACTATTGAATTATAATACTCATATCGCAAATATATATAAATATTATACAAGATTTATGAGTATATATTGAAGAACATATATTTATATTATTATAATTTATTTACATTATTTTAGAAAAGAAAAACTTGCCTTTTATTCTAAAAGTAAGGAAAATATAGAAAAATATGAATAAATTCTTATCTTGCATATATCTATCTTTTAAGGGCCTAAATCATCTCTTAAATAGACTCACATCTTGAATATGAAAAGATACTTGAATATATTGAGATAAATGAATATACGAGGGGTTAGAATCTTTAAAGATAAAAAAAGAGTGTTAATTCGATAGTAGATGAGTAATCATACATCATCTTTACAATACTCCTTGGATTTCCACCATACTAAAAATAATATGTCTCTTTAAAACTATGTTAGAAAAAATCTTTTGAGAAAAATGTAGTAAAAGAGAATAAGTATAATAATTTGTAAACCTTAGAATGATGTTGGATGTACTAAATAAATTGTCTCATTAAAACCATGCCAGTAAAATTCAATGGGAAAAACTTGTGTGAAAAAAAGATAGTACCATGTACATATGTCCAAATAAACATTTGATATAAAAATACTCTTTTGATGAATATCAATTTGGCTAATAACAAACTTAACATATCTCGATGTCGTATGTTAATTTTTTGATTGTTGATGATGACAAAACTTTGATAAATAAATTTGCATAATTATCACTAGATCGTATTTGTTTCACTTCTATTTCATGATTCTCCTAGAGTTCGCGAGTGAAAAAAATTTAGTGAGATATGTTTGGTTCAGTCATATTTGATATATTATTTTTTAATTTGTTTAATACATGCAATGTTATCTTCATAAATCATCGTTAGAATGTTTATAATCAAAGATAATTCATATATTTTATAAATGTGTTATATCACTAGCCTTAACCATACATATTCATGGCTTATTTTATGTAGTGAAATTATCTTATAGTGACTAAAAGAAGGTATTATTAAAGTTTGCTTACATGATCCCTAATAGATCATAGTATTGTCACATTTGAATATATATCCTATTTGTGATTGGGCATTATGGAGATCAAAAAGGTATCCATAATCTATATATCCTTTTAAATTTAATTTCTTTGAATTAAATAAACTCGAATTTGTAGTTCTACAAAGGTAATGTAAGATATGTTTTATGCAATTCCATTGTCTTCAAGTTAGTGCAATGCCGAGTCTTCCTAATAAATTAACTAAAAATATAATATCTAGCCTTGCACACTGTGTTAAGTATATTGAAGTATTACATGCAATAAGATATTGTATTTCAAAATCAAATAATGCTTCATTTTCTTTTTTGGATTGAAAAGGATATTTCTTAGCATCAAGGAATCTAACAATCATTAGAAAACTTAAAAGATATACTTTGTTTATTTTAATTCGCTTTAATACTTTTTTGATATATGTTAACTGATATATGAGAATTTTGTTAGACATGCTAGATTTGCAAGTCAAAGTAATATTTATCTTTTTTCTAATCTTTTCATCTCATAGTCATCATTCAAATATTTAGCTACTTTTGTTAGATCTTCATGAGTCCAAATAAATTTATATCAACATATATGGTAAGGATGACAAATACTAATAATAATTTTTTTATAAAAATACAAGGACATATAGGATTGTTAATATATTTATTCTTGATCAAATACTCACTCAAATGATTATATTACATTCTTCCAAATTATTTTATTCCATATAATGATTGTCTCATCATAATTAAGTACGTATTTCATGATTGTAATGTATTTACTAGAGGCAATTGAAATTCTTTTGGGACTTTCAAATAAATATCATTTTCTAGCATATCATACAAATATGTAGTAACTATGTCCATGAGATGTATGTCTAGTATTTTTGAGATTGCTTGACTAATTAAAAATATCAAAATGTAATAATATCCTCCACAAGTGAATATGTTTTTTCATAATTAATTCCAGGTTTTTTGAAAAAAATCTTGTGCCATAAGACGTGCATTATATTTAGCAATTTTATTTTTATCATTATGTTTTCATATATATATTTATTTGTAGCTTCTAGGTTTTACATCATTGGATGTTAAGATTACATGCCTAAATACTTTATGTTTTACTAGAAAATTTAATTCTACTTGGATTGTTTTTTTTTTTTACTTTGACCAATTATGTTTACTATAACATTCATCAATATTACAAGAATCATGGTTTTTAATAATACATCATTGATAATCACTTTTGTTCGGTCCTATAATTCTCATGCGGATGCATAATTAATTTATAAAAATTTTATCATTTGCAAGTACTTGTGTATTTTCATGATTGTATATCTTTTTTGCGACTATTAGCTCTTCATGGACATGTGTCACTTCAATGACAATTTCTTTTTTGAGAGTTTATTTTATAAAAATTGGGACTAGCCTATTTAGGAGTATTTTTTTTTCAAGGCTTGTATTTTGTTATTTTTTTTTCTTTTACGGAGAATTAAATCTTTTGAACCCAAGGATTGACATTGCTTCGGGCATGTCATAAATTATTCATTAGTCATCATAATAGTAGTTTTTCTAATTGGTATATTAATCTTTGCTTGTGTGCTTGTAGTTGGTATAGGATTTGGTTCCTTTAGTTGTATTTGTAAATTTATTAGATAATTGGTTGATAGTTATTTGAAGATGAGTAATTATTTATACTTCAATTTCATATTGAGTAGTATGCGGGTTGAGATGTGATATGAATGATGTATTCCAATTAATTTCATATCATTTCTTATTTGATAGCTTATCTCCTCCTAATGATGGAAAATTGACCTCATAAAAATGACAATCCACAATTTTGCTATGAAAATATCTCATATTAAAGGTTCAAAATATTTGATGATTGAAGATGAATTAAAATCAATATATATTTTCGATCAATGTTGGGGGTCATTTTTATACATTGCAAAAGTGCAGTTAAAACTTTTATAATGTTTCCAATTATTTGTAAATCAGAATAATTTGGAATTTGACTAAGTAATAATTGAAATGATATTTATGGATGTTTAATAGTCAGTGGAATGCAAACTAATGCTATAGCATGTAGAACGTCTCCTCCCCAGGTAAAATAAATAATTTTATTCTCATAAATAAAGATCGAACAACCCCCTCACTACCTTTCTACTCGGGGTGTTCTATGGTGCTAAATGCATTGTTGCACTCGCTGCAATAGAAGGAATAGCCGATGGGTAGACGCCCCCACACTCTCGGCAAGGTTCTAGAACTCTATTAAGGATGAAAGTGTTCGCCTTCACTACCTATGGAGGATTTATCAAATTCCCCCAACTATCCTTCACTACCTATGGAATTGTTTGATAAAGATTTATGTTAATTCATTCTATGTATGTACATAGGCAATTAGAGGTTATACCTCAATTTTAACTGACATATACTAATTATCAAAGGCTTTAAATGTAAATTCATCATTATTATTGAGGTGGATCTTTTTGATTGGATAATCTAGAAAATATGCTTGTAATCTTATGATATGAGAAAGAAGCCTAATGGGCATAACATTGTGGATCGATAACAAGTAAATATTTGATCATCAAGATGAGATATCTATTAGCACCATAATTAGCATAGTGATCCATATGGTGTATGAATTGGTTCACATATATTCTATTAGAATCATTCCAAAAATGTTGGGAATTCAACAAAGATTTTATTTGGGATAGTCTCATAATTAGTTTTTATTGTGAATTAGTACATGGATAATCACCAGGCAAAAGAATTTTATGTGTTTTTAATGAATGTCTATGAGAATTATTAATATTTCACCTCATCATTGTCAATTATGAGTGCCTAAGTCTATAATGTCAAAATAAAAAAAATTGGGTTAGAGAGTTTCTAGCTCATCATTAATTTTAATTTAATTATTATTATTATTGTTATATAATATAACCCTAAAGAAAGTAGATAATATTTCACTAAAATTTTTCTGTTTGAATAATATGAATAATACATACATATTCTTTATTTTTTTTATGTGGTATTTTTATATAATATCTATTATGATGTATATCTTTAAAATTTAGTAGATTTTTTTTTGAATTTGACTAAATATAAGACGTCATTAATATGAAATATCTTGACATATGATAATTTAATAATGACTCTTTTGGAATCATCAATCAATTCTGCATGACTTGATATTATATTTATATTAGCTTCAACTAATGTCGTGGGAAAAATATTCTTGATCCCAAATGATAATTGTATGAGTAATATCACTATTTTCTAAATACTTCATTATTTACATTGGAACTAAGCGATCTGATATTAAGATTTATACCTTAAAACAAAATATAAATTGGCTGGGTTCAAATAATAATTGGTATTAGACATATTAATAATTGCTCCCAAATAAATAAATAAATAAACACTAAATGCAAAGACATCCAAAATCAATAAAAATATTAATCAATGTGGTCATTTTCATCACCAATTAAGTGATTAATTTTGCTAGTTGAATCTTTAAAAAATCTAAAACATCAAGATGAGTAACTATTTATTTTCCTTAGATATTAATATCCATTGGATTTTCACTATCAATTAAACTTGTTTTTATTTTTTCTTTATTTTTCTTCTTGAGTGAGACATGATAAAGTTTAACTAAATAGTTAGTTGTATAGTATGTACGTGACTAATGCTCACTTACTATAATAATAATATTTATTCTCATAATGTGCATGAGATAAACTTTTTCTTTGTCTTGCCTTGTCACATTGTTAGACTTAGACCACTTCTGATAGTTTTTTGTAGTATTGATATGACGTTTCCATGCTTGATAATTATTTTTATCACAGTCTCGTTGACACCTATGGCCACTACCACGACCACGATAATGGCTATGACTACAATCACTAGATGATGCAACATTCACTTTGGGGATAGATGCAAAGCTAATCAAACATGATTGAAGATTTTGTAGTGACAACTCATTATTTTGTTCAACCATAAGAAGAGATAAAATTAATTAAGAATATTTTTCAAACCCATGTTCTCAATATTACTGCCACAAGAGTACATTTGAGGCATGAAATTTGGAGTATATTTTTTCCAGCATATATGATTCAATGTTTTTTTACATAATTATAATTTAGAGCTAATTTTGAAAATTGTAGAATTATGTTTTATATTTGTTTTGAAATTTTGCAACCTTAAGTGCTTCTAATCATAATGGGCTTTAGTAAGTATACTTTTCGTTTGTTAGTCATATCTTTCTTTATTTTTTTTCAAAGTACAAGAGGATCATTTATTATAAAATATTTATTTTTCAAGATTTCATCAATAAGATAGTAAAGCAAAATCATTGTCTTGGTGCAATTATGCTGGGATGTATGATTTTTTTCTTGAATTGTTTTGTTAAGATTTATAGCAGTAAGATTAATTTTAATATTGAAGTTCCAAAATTTCATAAATTTATCATTTTTGAATTTTTAATATATGATAAAAAAAATAACATAAGTAACATTAAAAGTAAAAAAAATTGGTGGAAATAATCATAAGAGTCACATATAGAATATAATTAACAATGAATTATAATTGATAGTGTAATAATAATAAGATTTTTGTTCTTAAATATATAAAAACTACATTGCAAGTTCCTCTTATTTTGGAAAAAAATAAATACATAAACAATAAAACTTATGGTTTATTTTTATTTATTATTATTTTATATTTATTTTATATTTATTTTATTTTTTTATTCACTCTCTTGCTTCAAGAAGATAAAATTTTACAAGTCTAGTATATAAATTAAAAGATTACATTTATTTTTTTTAAAAAAATATTATAGTAAAAAATTATATATACCCACCAAACATAAGATCACTACCTTAATTTAACTTGATTAGAATCTCGTGTTGATCATGTATTTTAAAAGTAAGTAAATATTAGTAGGGTTTGAAGAATAAATTCTTGTCTTGCATATATCTACCTTCCAAGGTCAGAATTTTTTTTATAGCCTCACAATTTTGAATATAACAAGATAAATGGGTATAAGAGAGGTCACAAGCCTTAAAGATAAAAAGAACATATTACTTTTGAAGAAGATAAGTGATCATCCACTAGAGGTGTCAAACGGGCCGGCCCAGCACGGCACGGCCCGTTTTTCACGAGCACGGTCGTGCTACCGTGCCGTGCCCGGACATGGCACGGTGAGTTATAGGCGGGCACGGCATGGCCCGTAGGCACGGCAAGGCCGTGCCCGGCCCTGCTCGGGCACGCCTTGCCAATACAGGCCAGGCCAGGCGGCACGGCAGGGCAGGCGGTGCGGGAGCCGCAACGCGGGACCGGGTCAACCGGGGTTCGGGTCCCGGGAGGCCAGCACGAGCACGGGCTGAAAATGCCAAAATGGCAGATTAGAAATTTTTTTTTTTTATTGTAAATTTTTTTATTAAGTCACTGTATAGACTTTAGAGTATTAGTAATAATTAAAAAATATAATTTTTTGTAAAAATTATAACATTTAAAATTAAATAAAACAAACAAAAATTAGAAATTTTTTTTTTTTTTTCAATTAAGTTTAGCTTTTTTTATTATTATAATTTATTAATTATATATTAAAATTTAAAGTTATTAAATTTTAAAATAAAATTTAAATCGTAAAATAATAAATAAATACATTAAGTTAGTAAAAATTATAATTAAAAAAAAATTAAACTACACAAATGAAAAATTATCAATCATGCTTTTGAAACCAATAATCCGAACAAAACAAGTATAAGTTTCAACACAACGTATGGTACAAAGTACAAACAAAGCGTATAAATAAAATAAATAAAAAAACATCGAAAAAAAAGAGCAGATGAGCATCAATCGTCAAGCGACATATCATGAGAATCATCAGCCACAACATCAAGATCAGTATCATATGGATCATCATCATCGGCAATCAGCTCCTCCGCCATCGTAGTGGATGTGGATGCGACTGCAGTGTCTGTCACAGTCCCAGCTTCAGCACGATCACTGATGCTAAATCTTGATTCCTCCCAATCCTTCAAACATGCCAAGGCCTCAACCATATCTGGACGTAATCTCGATCTCCTATCCGAAATCACGTTCACTGCAACAGAAAAAACAGACTCCGATGCTACGCTCGACACCGGAGGAGTCAGTAGATCCCGTGCCATCCTAGATAGCACGGGATAGGCGGACTCATATGATTTCCACCACTATAATAAATCAAGATTCTTATTATCAGAAGGTGATAGGATTGAGCAGTAATCGGTATCTAAGTACCGAGACAGCTCGCTCCTATGTGAAGGTCCACCCCTACGTTTCCCCCTCGCTAGGTTAATGGAATAATCGTCATCTCCGAACAAGGTATCAGTGTCCGTACTCACAGTCTCACCACCACCACCACCATACCTAGTATCGTAGTATGTGAACAGGTCTGTCAATTTCTCGTAAATGAACCCTTCAGGTGGCTCTTCCAGGTTCATGCACGAGGAAATGAAAGTCAGAGTGTTTTCAACCCCTTCCACCTTAGCCCTAGGGTCCATGCATGCTGCGAGGCAATAAAGAGATGGAATGGTGGACCAGTACTTCATGTACTTGGTCTCCATCTCTGCAACCATATGGCTAAGCATCGGGTCCGCTCGACACTTCCTAAACATGCTACTAATGCATATGCAACGAAGTGCAATGCAAGTGGTGGGCGTATACACCGACGAACACATGTTCGTCGTGTCATAAAATATCTTTAGGAATTTCATAAATGAAATTTTTGAAGCCCAGTCAGTGTCGTCAATAATAAGTTCGCCACTCTTACTATTGACGTAGTCGGATATCACGTGTTCGTATCCAACACATGATTCCAACATCAGGTACGTGTAATTCTAACGATGTCTCACATCTGATTGGAATTTCTTCTTCTTAAGATTCGCAGACAAACAGAGATTACCAAACTCTTGTAGTCTGCGAGGAGTGCGAATATACTTGAGTGCATTGCGTATATTTTCCAATGCGGGGGAACACACCTTCATACCCGCTTGAACTATCAGGTTAATCACATGACACATGCATCTGACATGAAAGATCTCTCCTAAAGGTGCGTCTCTAATATTCCTAACAAACATATTGATCGCTACTCCATTATTCACAACATTATCGAAAGTGACACTAAAAATTTTATTTTGAATTTTATATTCCCTAAATATTTTCATCATACACTCAAAAATGGTCGGGCCATCATGAGGATGAAGAATCTCAGTGAATCCTAATATTTTTTTATTGATTGTCCATTTAGAATCTACATAATGACTCGTGAGACATGCATAAGAAGAATCATCGTGACATGTCCATATATCGGACGTCACGGACACCACTCTACTAAATGCCAAAAATTCCTTAATTATTTTTTGTTTTTCTAACTTATATATCTTTAGTATGTCACTCCTAGATGTGGACCTAGGAATCCTACGATAGGATGACTGAAAATAAGTCTGCATGATGCGCACTACCCTCGGATCTTCTGAAAATCTGATCGGAAGACCCATCAATGTGATGAGCCTGGCCATGCCGTCCCTACCCAACTCGCTGGAGTATACGAAGGGAGTAAACTTTGAGACTGAACTCGATCTAGTCTCAAAAAATGTAGTGCCAAGTTGGGTTTGCCTAGGATCTAAGGGTCCATGTTTTTTGGAGCATATTTCAGCATGCCTCTTGAGGTGCCCAGTCCCACATGTACTCTTGCATGTTAAAAGTCTCATACAATATTTGTACTGTGCCATTTCAAGTTCCTCACCCCTAACATCTACTTGTGTTATGATTTTAAAATGTGTCCAAACTACAGAAGTCCTCCTAGTTTTTTGTTTTTTAGAACTTTGAGCTGAGACGACAGGAGAAACCAAAGTTTCAAGAGCCACAGACGTCTGTGTAACACTAACATTTTCATTTTCCAAATTTAAATACGTGTCAGGTGTATTTGTCATTTTTTTTTTCGTAAGTTTTTCTAGAGAGAGAAGCTTTAGAGAGAGAAAGTACAAAAAAACGTAAAATATATTACCCGGTAAAAGCAACGAGGTCAGTCACGTGCAAGGTGCACCGCAGGAAGCTCTGATGTTCAAAACTCAAGTTGAGTTTCACGAAAATTCAAGCCGAAATCAAAATCACGAGTCCCGAGAGAGAGATGCACGGTTTATGTAAGAGAGAGAAAGTATTGAGAGCTTTTATGTTTTTGAAAAACATAAATGTTATAGGGAGGGGGGTTAGAATTTATAGGCTAAAGAATGTTTTTTTTTAATAAAAAAGATATTTTTTTATTAATTTTTTGAATTTTTTTACGATTTTTAAGGGGCAGAATCACGAGGATCGTTGGATTCTGCCCCCTAGCCGTTGGAGGTGAATCCAAGGGCTGAAAATTGGTGGAGTTTGAATTTTTTTTTTTGGCCGTTGGATTTTGCTTGGATCGGTTCTATGGGCGTCGGGACTCGGGTTTCGGCAGAAAAGACCGCGGGTCGGGTCTGTTTGGACCCGACCCGCGGTCTTTTTACCGTGGGGGGGGGGCCAGGGGACGGCCGGATGGGTCACAAGGCGTGAGTCGTGACTCACGACTCACTCCACGGCACGCGTGACACGCCGCCAGTGCCACGCGTGCCTGCGTGAACCGGCACGAGATGGACCCATGCCGGCGTGCCGGGCCAGGCACGGCACGGCTCGTGCCAGTCACGGCACGGCACGCGAATATCTTAACCCGGGCACGGTTTAAGAACGTGCCGGGCCGGCCCAGGCACTGGCTGAACCGTGCCGTGCCTCGTGCAGGGCCGGGCCGGCCCAGCACGTTTGACACCTCTATCATCCACCATTTGTACATTATCATTTAATTATTTAAAATTATCATAATTTCACTAGTCTTATAATTGATAAAATATGATAATATATTTTAATATCATACACAAGATTTAAATATTAATTAGGTAGAATTCTAATGATATTTGATATCATCATGATTTTCTTTTTAAAAATTAATAAGTTATATGACAAACTTTTTTTAATTTGTTAAGTAAATAAAAAAATTTAATTAAAGATAGGGTATTTATTAATGAAGGTGATATTACTTTTAAATTGGTTTGTACAATTGAATTATTTTTAAACCAAATATATTTCAAATATAATATTTATTTAGTAGATCTTTCCTATTATTCTCACAAATAAATTTATAAGATTTGTATTATTAAAAGGTAAGTCTAAGTATTCTTTTTTGCAAAATATTGGTTATATACTTTTTATTTTTTTTATTTGTTATTTTTTATTTTTATTATATTTGATGTGAGTACTGAATTTATAAGTTGTCTTAATCATTTTTGTTTATTATATAATAATATAGGTTGTATGACATTTCAGATTAAAAAATATATTTTTTTGTATTTCAACATGTAACATTGTTTTAAAGATATGATTGTGTACACGGATAAGTTTCCAAACTCTAGAAGAGGTGCACAAGAAACTCTAAAAAAGTGGGCAGAGCAGCCATGTTCACAATGTAGGCAAGTGCATGGTGAATAGCATACATAGCGGAGGCAGAGGTATGTAGTGGTACACACAGTAAGGAAAGTATCATCATGTTGTTTGCAACAATAGATGTGCAATGGAGGCATGTGATGTGTTGGCTTTTTCTAGCAAACCCTAGCTAGTGACGGTGTTGACTGGAAGTGATTGTCGTCTACAGAGAAAGGAGAAAAAAGATAGTGGAAGGTGGCATATAGTATTTTTTGTATATAAACCCTATATAGGTTTTGAGAGATTTGTAAAAAAAATTGGACGTGTTTATTTTTGTATTCTTTGGTGGAATTGTGTTTTTGGGTACTATTTCATCATTGAGAGGGACATACTGATTATTAGAGGCATATATGAGTTCTAATAAAATTTATCCACTATGATACTAATAATAATTATACAAAATTTATTTCTAATGCAAGTATAGATTTTTTTATTTTTTTAGGTATTATTAGTTTCTTATCTATATTCTTATTCCAAAATTTTAAATTATCGATATATGAACAACTATTCATATCACTAGTAATTGTATTTTATTTTCTATATATTTTTTTTTGGTTTTGAGAATATTATTGTCACCAGTGAAATATACTTGAAAGTTATTTGATTTTATTCAGCTTGAATTCTTGTTATTTTCTTATGTCATATTTATTTATGTTTATTTTATTAGTTTACTTTATATGAGTTATTTTTTTAGATAAATTAACTGTAATTTTATCATTATTTTTATTAATATTTATTTGTAGGAATCACAAAATTTTAAGAAAATTTTATTTGAAATTGAACATGCTGAATTGTATGTTTTTTCATTAAAAATAATATATATATATTTTTAGATATATGAGTATTTTGGACTCATTACTTGTATATTCTTAGCTTATGTATTTATTATTAACAAAGTTGAGAATACTGTATCTTAGTTAAGAGTATTTTAGACCATAAAATGCAAGACATGTCAATTATGCAAGTTTACTATATAATTTTTTATCCTACATGCTATTTTGTTTTGTGTAGAGACTCATTCGATCTAATACACTTAAATGTATGAGGACCAAGTAAAGATATGATTATATTGCGATTTAGATATCTAATCATATTTGTTGATAACTGCTTGAGATATACTTGTATATATTTATTTTGGGTAAAGGTATCAAAATTTTAGTATCATGCCGACGCATTCCATTTCAGTGTGACCTAGCCTTGGCACTGTGTCATGCCGAGCATGATATGGGTAGCCAAACATTAGGCTCGCCATAACCCATTTGGCTCACATCAGTGCTGGGTCGTGTCAGTTCATGACAGATCATGTCGTTTTAGGTAGTAATTGTAAATTCAAATAAAATTAAAATTTTTATAAATTTTAATCTTTTATTGAATTATTTATTAAAAATATTATACTTAAAAAATTAGAATGAAATACATAATAATTTTCTTTGACTTTCTGCAGTCTCTATTGCATTCTATTCTAATAAAAAAGTCATTCAATTAATGATTAATAATATTGTCTGAAGATACTGCTAGTAATGATGTCAATATTCATGATTTTTATTTTTTATGAATCATCATTAATTATCTCTTGTGTCTTATTTTTAATGATTAATTTTGAATCTTTTTAGTCCTTTACGAATATAAATATCTATATAATATCAGGTTGTAATCTTGATTTCATATCTAAAATAATATTAACTGTCATAGAAAATATAGATCTCAATGCTATGCTGAATACTATAGGGGTCAGTAAATCACATGCCATATTAAATAGTATGAGATAAGTTGATTTATATGATTTTCACTATGATAAAATATTTAAATTTTTTATTATTTTTATATGATAGGATGAAGTAGTAATTGATATCTAAATACCGAATTAATTTACTTTTATTTGATGGACTATCTTATCGTTTGCATCTAACAAACTGAATGGAGAAGTAATCGTGTTCATATCCATACTCAAAGGTTGACTATAACTATCATATTAAGTATCGTAACATATAAATATGTTAGTTAATTTTTTATAAATAAAACTCCTGGGTTGATGTTCTTGGTTCATGTACTTTAATATGTATGTCAAAATATTTCTATTCATTCAACTTTAATCCTATGATTCATATAAGCAGCTAAATAATATAGAGTTGGAATAAAAAACTAGCATTTTAAATACTTATTTTTTATCTTAACATCCATAGCACTAAATGCATACTTTATACATATTAAATATACTATTAATATTGCATATGTATCCACGTGCAATATAAGTGGTGAGAGTGTATACAAACGAATACAAAATTTTCGTTAATAAAAGAAATTCTTGTATCACAGTCTGAATTGTCAATAATAAGGTCATTTACTATTAATATAATTTGATATTATGCGTTATTAGCCAACACATGACTTCAATGTAAGATAAGTGTAATTTCAATGTCTCATATTTATTTGGAATTTTTTTAAGGCTCAGAGAATTATTAACTGCTAAACTCATATTATCTGCTAAGCATCTTAAGGTAATTTAGTAAATTTCTTATTTTTTCTATTGCGGGATAAATAATTTTTATTTTCGTCCGTATTATCAAGTTAATAACGGGACACATGTACTTAATATGAAAAATCTAATCTAACTACATATTTCTAATGTTATAATAAATATACTATTAGTTACTTTTTTATTACAAGTATTATTGAAATTAATATTAAATATTATATTATAAATATTATACTTCCTAAAGATTCTTATTATACTCATAATGATATAAAATCTAAGGAAATCATAAATTTTTTAATTAAGTTTTTATTCTGAATTAATATAGTAGGTGATAAGACCTATGAATGATGTATTTTCGTGGTTAGTTTAGATATTTGATATCATAGATACTAATCTATTATATTTTTTAAATTCATTAATTATTAATTATTAAATATTTTTCTAACTTATAATATTTTATTATGTTATTTATACGTGTAGACTTAGGAAATTTATAATAAGTATGCTAGTAGGTCTCCATAATATTAATTATCCCAGGATCTTTTAAAAATTTAATTGGAAGACATAATCTTAATTAATTTGATCATGCTCTTCCTCCCAAAATTATTGCAGTATATAAAAGGGGTCAATACACTTGATTCTGAACTAGATTCAACATGAAAGACTCAACTAGAGGTGTCAAATGGGTTGGCCTGGCCTGGCCTAACATGGTGCAGTTACTGTGCCATGCTTGGCATGACACGGCTTCATCACAGTTGACTCGACATGGTACAATTACCATGCATGTCTGGCTTGTTCGGGCTAGATTTGGGCTGGGGTTTGGGCTGGGTTCGGTCGGGTTCGGGCATAGTTCTGGCCGTTTGGAAAATTTTTAATCCAGAATATTCAAATTTTTAAAAAATTAAATTTTAATTATTTAAAACTTAAATATTTTATAGTTATTTGTTAAATTAAAATAAATAATTAATTTTTTTTATTTTTAATTTATTAAATTAACTAAAATATTAAGTATAGTATAATAAACAATTAAAATTTAAAAACTAATTGTATTTGGATTAATAAAAAAAATATTAATACAAACCAATGTAAATCACAAAAAACATAAATGAAGAATCAAGAATCAAGTCTCAAAGTAAACTGATAAAAAAATAAATAAAGACAATATTAATCCAAAAAAGATAAATTAAAATAAAAAATATTGTCAGCATTACAGCATATGATCAATGATGATATAAGATAAGTATTAGTGTCTCAATTGTCATCAGTCGTTAATCGTCAATTATCATCAAATCATCAATATTCCATGGATTATCATCAGTAACTAACTCATTCGTTTTTGCTTTAGTCTCAGCATGATTCTGGCTGCCTAAACTCGAATTCTTACAATCCTTTAAACATACTAATATCTCAATAATATCTAGTCGTAATTTGAATCTCCTATCCGAAATTATATTCATTGCAACTAAAAAAGCAGACTTCGATATTATGCTCAACACTGAAGAAGTCAGTAGATTTTGTGTCATCTTAGATAGCAGGGATAAGTGAACTCATATAATTTTCATCACGGTAAAATATCAACATTTTGATTATCGGAATATAATAGGATTGAGCAATAATTGGTATCTAAATACGGAGGCACCGTGCTCTTATTCGATGGTTCATTCCATTGTTTCTCCTTTGCTACTTGAATAAAAAAGTCATAATCTTTGAATATGGTATTTATGTCCATACTCAGTCTTGCTACTATCATCACCATACCTAGTATTGTAATATGTAAAGAACTTAGTCAATTTCTCGTGAATAAATCCTTTAGGTTAGTCTTCCTGGTTCATGCACAAGAATACGTATGTCAAAATATTTTCTTTTATTTTTATCTTAATCATAGGGTCCATGCAAACAGCCAAACAATAAAGAGATAGAATTGTTGATCAATACTTTAAGTACTTGATTTTTACTCTACAAATCTATCGCTAAGTGTTGGGTTTTCTTTAAATTTTTAAAATATACTACTAATGTTGCATATACACCTGAGTATAATGCAAGTTGTGAGAGTATAAACTGACAAATATATATTTATCATGTCATAAAAAATATTCATGAATTTCATAAATGTAATTCTTATAGCCCAGTCAGTATCGTCAATAATAAGTTTGTCATTCTTATTATTGACGTAGTCGAATATCACGTATTTATATCTAACACATGACTCTAATATAAGGTATGGGTAATATCAATGGTATATTACATTCGATTGTAATTTCTTCTTCTTTAGACTCACAGTCAAACAGAGACTACCGAACTCTTATTGTCTGTGAGACATTCAAAAAAATTTTAGTGAGTTATGTGTTTTTTAAAGTGAGTGAAATAACCTTTATTTTTTCTTGTAGTATGAGATTAATGACGTGACATATGCATCTAACATAAAAAATCTCTGCTAATGATCATTCTCTAATAATCCTAACAAATATGTTATCATTATTCTATTATTAGATGTATTATTGAATATGATACTAAATATTTAATTTTGAATTTTATATTCTTTAAAGATTTTTATCACGCACTCATAAATCTCTGAGCTATCATGAGGATGAAGAATCTTTGTGAATCTTAATATTTATTTATTTAGTATCTATTTATAATCTTTACAGTGGTCAATAAGGCATCTATAAGATGTATCGTCATGACTAGTCCAAATATCAGATGTCACATACATCATTTCACTATAATTTTTAAATTCATTTAATTATTTTTTTTCTAAGTTATAGTAATTTATTATGTCGTTTCTAGATAAGGATCTAGGAATCATACGATATGCAGGCTGAAAATAAGTTTGCATTATACTGACTACTCTTGGCTAAGAAGCACGGACACGGACACAGGGATACGACACGGCAGGTTACGGGGACACGGCAAATTTTAAAAAACTAGGATACGGATACGGTTAGGATATGACATAATAAAAAAATAAAAATAAAAATTATAAATATTAGGTATTTTATAAAATTTATTAAATTATATTAAAATAAAATATTTTATTATATATAATAAATATATATTATTTATTTTATAAATAAAAATATTTTATTTTATTTTATTTTATAATATAATATTTATATTTATTTTATTTTATAAAATAATATTTTATAATTTTATTATATAAAAATATATATTTTTTATTTTATTTTATAAAAATATTTTATTTTATGCCCCTGCCTCTCCTCTTTAGCACACCCGCCCGCCCCTGCCTCTCCCCTCAATCACGCCCGCTCGACCCTGCCTCTCCCCTCAATCACGCCCGCCCGCCCCTCTCCCCTCAATCACGCCCGCCCGCCCCTCTCCCCTCAATCACGCCCGCCCGCCCCTCTCCCCTCAATCATGCCCGCCCGCCCCTCTCCTCTCAATCACACCCGCCCGCCCCTGCCTCTCCCCTCGAAAACGCCCGCCCCTGTCTCTCCCCTCAAATCGCGCCGCCCTTGCCTCTCCCCACAAATTGCCCCTGCCTGTCGGACGTCGGGCACTATAGACGTGGATACGGCGCCGACACAACCATCCAATATGCCACGTGGCGTATCGGATATGGATTGTGCAATGATATGCTACGTGGCATATCGGACACGTATCCGTGCTGTATCCGTGTCGTGTCCGAGTGTCGGACACGTGGACACGGCTGTAGGGAGCCGTGTCCATGCTTCCTTGACTCTTGGATCCATAGAAAATATAATTGGAAGATTAATCGTGATAATTAGTCTGACATGTTTTTTCTTTCTAACTCGTTGTGGTATATGAAGGGGATCAACATTGAGGTTGAACTGGATATAGTCTCAAAGAACTTAACGCTGAGATGAGTTTGCCTAGAATTTAATATACCATAATTTTTGGTGCATGATTTGACATGTCTCTTAAGGTGTATTGTCCCACATGAATTTTTATAGTTTAAAATTTTTTTATAATATTTACATCATGCTAATTTTTCTTCAGTATCCATAATATTTTTTTGTTGTATTATATTAAAGTGAGTCTAATCTACCGATGTTCTTTAAGTTTTTTATTTTTTAGATGTTTGGGTCGAGTAAACTGGAGAACTCAAAGTTTTGGTGACCTCGGGCGTTTCTGTAGGATTTTTGTTATTTATATTATAATTAATTTCGTTTTTATAATTAAAATTATTATTTATCATTTTTATTTTTTATTTTTTTAATTATATTATATTATATAATATTTTTAAATTAATAAATTTATTAAAATTAAAAAATTTAAAAATAAAACTAAATAATAAAAAAAATACCCGCAAATCATAATGCGTGAAATATCTATCTTTTTAATGTTCACACCGCACACGCACCAGAATCAATACCTAAATCTCGAAAGTTAGAAGCTGATTGTGAGAGAAAAAAATGAGAGTTGAGAGAGAAATGTTTAAAACATAAATATTTGAATGAATGAGGGTTTATAGATATAAAAAATATAATTAAAATTTTTTTTCTAAAATTTTTTTGATTTTTTTTTAAAATTGGTGCAGAATCCTTAGGATTGTTGGATTTTTCCTTCTAGCTGCCGTTGGGTGTGAAATCTAATGGTTGAGATTTGAATTGAGATTTGAATATATTGGTTTATCTTTGGATTGTTGGGTTGGTTCAATCATCAAATCGATTCAAACGATCAAACTTATAGGTTCCAGAAGCTTTGGCTTTTGGAACCATTGGGCTCGGGCTCAGCTTGGGCTAGGAAAAAAAATTGACGGGTCTGGTCGGTTGGGTTATGGGACCAACGAAATTTTGGATTTTTCGGGCTCGGGGTCGGGCGTCATACATTGGGGTGGGGCAGGGTCAGGGTACGGTTTGGGTCATGTCAAATTCGTGTGCCCACAGAGCACAGACCCACGTATTGGGCCGTACTTGGCTTGGCACATGGCTCTGTAGACCTAGGTATGACACGAGCACACGCATGGGTCTAAACCATGCCATGCTGGGCCAGGCACCATCGAGTCGGGCCATGCCTCGGGCTAAGTTTGGATTGCCCGACCAGTTTGACACTTATAGACTCCACTGCTCAATTAGATTTTCTTGGGTTTTAATGTACCATATTTTTTGGTGCATTGATCGACCAACCAAAAAAGGTGGTTACTGGTTAGTATCACATGCATTTCTACATGTAATATTTTTTAATAATATATATATTGTGTCAATTTTTTTTCGATATTTTTAGAAAATTTATTTTTTTATTATTTTAAAGCATGTTCATACTACTAAAATTTATCTAATTTTTTATTTTTCAGGTGATAATAAGTATGAGTTGAGATAATTGGAGAAAATTTAATTTTGGCATTGGGCTTTTTGGTAGGGTTATTATTATTATTATTATCTATATCTATGTTAATTTTAAATTCATTATCTTTATATTTACTATTTGTAATTTTTTTAAATATTTCTATTTTATAAATAAAATTAATTGAAAACTCACAAAAAGTGAAAATAAAGTATACCTTAATCATTTTGTTGTAAAATATTATCATTGGAAATAATCTAGTTTTAGTTTTAGATATTTTGGTTGGGTTATCATTATTATTTACATCTATGTTAATTTTAAATTTTATATCATTATATTCATTATTTATAATTATTTTAAAATAATTTCTTTTTTATAAATACAATTAAGTGAAAACTCAAAAAAAAAATGAAAACAAAATGTACCATAATTATTATGTTGTCGAAATTATTCTTTGCACTTCACTGCATCATTTCTAATCTCAAGGTGAACTCAAATTTTTAGTTACAATTTGAAATTTACACTGTCTATGGTGCATACATAAAATCAATATTACAATAATAAAAAATTTATAAAATAAAAAATAGTTAAATTTTAAAAGGTGAGAGACAAACAAATAGCAAACAGGAGAGAGTGAACGATGAGAGGAAATTTAGAATGGAAATTCTAAATTTTCTAATTCTTATTTATAGAGAATAGGAAATAAGTACAAAGACTTATTTTTTTTTTAATTTTTTATTTATTCAGGCTAGAAATTTGATTGTCATGAATCTTTGGCATGTGCTCGTCGGAAATAATTTGACAATTATGGATTTAAAAAAAATATATATTTTTTGTTTTTGTAAGGAAGCGACAATGATAGGCTATGTCTGTCATCGACATTTTTGGTGCTCGTTGCATGAAAATGCAATTGGAAAGCTATGTAAGTCAAATTCAACTTATGTGGCTTGTTTTTTTTAAATCACTTTCATCGTGTAGTTACCTAACAGGGCGTGACACGTGACTTCTGATCCATGACCTACTCCTGCATGCTCATGGATCACCAGGTTAGTGGACTGTGCTATCATATTAATACGACACGAGTTATGCCTAGGGCAAGCATAATTCAGGTCTAGGCATGGTTCTGGATTGTGTTGTGTCGGGCCCTACATGGCCAATTCAGGTTATGCCTCATGCCGTGCTCGGACCATCCGATTCACTTGACATTTCTAATTTTGTGACAAATAATAATATATTCTTTATTTTTCAAAATTTTTTACAAAATGATAAAAAAATAATTAAATAAAAATATCAAAAAATTAAGAAGTGATATTGTATTAGAATATATATTAGATTAATTTAATGCATATTATTTGAATCATGAGATTATACATCGAACTTCTTAGGCGAATACATCCTGACATAATTGGGTGACTGAACAAAAGAATATATATCTGATTGAAATGACTTGAACATTTTTACTTGGAAATAGTATTTTTAAAATATTTTTATAGAGAGACAATTTTAATCACAATCAAACTAATCAATCGAATATTATATTCTACAATTTTTTAGCTAATACTCTTTCATATCCTACATCCAGGAGAAATATTATTTAGTTTGTCATCCAGAGTTTTTGAATTCATTTATTGTGTCATAAATTGATCTTTAGGATTGAATAAATTATAATCTATGTTCTTAATATGTATTTTTCTTGGATATTTCAGTACATAAAGGTGTAAATTCAATTTGAGTTGAATACAAATTCATATTGAGTTGACAATTATGAGATTTGATCATCTAAGACTTAGGATCTATGTTGCACGGACACGGATACGGACACGGGGATACGACACGGCAAGATACGGGGACACGGCAAGATACGGGGACACGGCAAGATACGGGGACACGGCAAATTCTAAAAAACTAGGATACGGATACGGCTATGATACGTCATGATAAAAAAAATAAAATTAAAAATAAAAATTATTAATTATAAATATTAGGTATTTTAAAATAATTAAATATACTGTATTTTAAAATAATTTAAAATTTTGTATTTTAAAATAATGTAAACAAAATGTTAGGTATTTTACTTCCCCCCCTTCCCCCCTTCCGAAACCCCCTCCCGCCCCCCCTTCCGAAACCCCCTCTCGCCCCCCCCCTTCCGAAACCCACTCCCGCCCGCCCCCCCTTCCGAAACCCACTCCCGCCCGCCCCCCCTTCCGAAACCCACTCCCACCCACCCCCCCTTCCGAAACCCACTCCCGCCCGCCCCCCCTCCCGAAATGCATTTTTGGATACAGATTCCAAAAAACGACGCGTTTTTGGAATCTGTTTCCAAAAATGCGTCGGATACGTCTCCGAACAACGCGTCGGATACGTCTCCGACGCGTATCCGATACGCCACGTGGCGTATCCCATACGGATTTGTGTCCGATACGCCACGTGGCGTATCGGACACGTATCCGACGCGTGTCCGACCCGTGTCCACGTGTCCACGTGTCGGACACGTGGACACGGCACCTCCTAGGCGTATCCGTGCAACACAGCTTAGGATATCTACCAAGAGAGGGATAGAGATATGTGCAGCCTTATTAGACCAAAGATGCGCCTACTGAGGAGCTAAATTTATTATGCAATCAATTCCTCTGATCTTGTTCTTCTGATTACTTTTAAAAAAGGACAAATGAGCTATACTTAGTATTTAATTTCATAGGTTTTGTTGGATTCTCATCTTGTACTCGTTCCTTTATTTATTTATTTTTCTCATCACAGTACTAGTGTAACCAACTTTTATTTTAAGACATTATCTAATCTAAGATGATGTCATATAATGATTGAATAGATATATGTTATTCATTCTAATTAGACTTCAGAACTAATATCACGACTTTCAGGAATATTTTTGGTCAATCGCATATGAGTATTCACTGTGAATACATGTTCATATGGGAAGATTGATTACTTTAAGATAAAATTTGTAGTGAGAAGATACACTCGTATATTAGGATTAGTCTATTAGGACACATATTTTCTAGTGGTCAAGATAATTTCAATATATATTTTTATTTTTCTTATGACATCTCGTAGTTAGAGGTTCGACTAACTAGATGTGTAGAATGTCTTTATTTATTGTGATATTCAAGAAGATGTGTATATGGAGCAGTCATCAAGATTTTGAGCAATACAATTAGGTGTAATTTTGTAAATAATGAAAGCTATTGTATGACCTTCA
Organism: Sapria himalayana; assembly: GCA_029783825.1. Taxonomy (NCBI): domain Eukaryota; kingdom Viridiplantae; phylum Streptophyta; class Magnoliopsida; order Malpighiales; family Rafflesiaceae; genus Sapria; species Sapria himalayana. Next base: position 789,208 of record JAREIK010003431.1, on the reverse strand, counting down.
GTAATTATCAAGAGGCTAAATTGTGAGATTTTTATCTTTTGCTCACTTTGTTTAGGTTACATAAATGAGCTATTTATTTTTTTTCTTCAGAATAAGTTTTTATGACATGATAATTTTATTAATTGTCTTCATGAATAATATTCTAATTACATGAGATTATGAGTTAGAAATTAGTTAAGTCAAGGATTAGTTTCAGTTATAGTCTTAAACGAAGGTTCTTAAAAGGCTCAAATATTTTATTGACATAGAAGTGATTTATTTTATGAGAGGTATCATCTTGTTATAGAAGAGATATACACTTGATACTCTTGTAAATATTAACTTTTTGATTGTATTTTAGTATATATTTTTATTAATCTAGGTATTGACTTCACTTATAATGTGTTACCTCTAGTTAACTTTACTACTTATATGAGAATTGTAGGAAAAATTAACTATTTGATATTGAAAAAATTTGATACAATATATGTTGTTAGTATAGTTAGTAGTTTTTTAAATTTTTCTCGATAGTTTCATTTTGACACAATTTTTCACATACTAAGGTGATAAGTTATGAAATACACTCATATATATGCCTAAATGAGATAGATATCCAAAGTTCAATCATAATTTTTATTTTTAGTTATTTATTTAATTATATTTTGGAATGTATTTGTTGGTTTTTGGGATGTGTCTGCTGGGTTTTGGGTTGTTTGTTTGATTTTAGGATGTATTTGTTGGTGTCTATAATTGTCATCATATAATATTATTCTGGAGGATCTTTGGAAATGATTTTGAAAATTATTTTCTCTTTTTAATTTTTTTGTTCTTTTAAATTTATTGTTATTTGTAGTTAAGTTATATTAATTTGGTATTAAAGGATAATTTCGATTCAAGAAAAGTTACTTCTATTTATTTTTAGTTTTTATTCTATTCTTTCACATCATGACACAACCATGACATAAGATTAGAGGTGTCAAATGTTAATAACCCATTGCACCACCACAAAATTATTACACAACCTAAACACAACCATGACACAACCACAAGAACTACCACATAAATAACCATATACCACTATACCAATACGACACAATCATAGGAGCTGCCATATAAACTGCGATGATACCATTATATCACCCCGACACAACCACCACATCACCATGACACCACCATGTCACACTGCACAACCTTTGCATCATCATGGCACCACCACACAAATTACCATGGAAACCACCACACAAATTACCATGGAAACCACCACAAAAACATAACACCACTATGACACTACCATGACACATTGTTCATAGAGGTGTCAATGGGCCATGTCGTGCTGGCTTGGTCCAAATTTTTGTGGTTAGTTGGGCCACAATTTCATGTTGGACATGGCACGAAATGGATGCCTAGGCCATGCTGTGCTGGCTTGGCTTTATGGGAGGTCGGTTCGGCACTGCCCATTAGTTTGCATTCCTCAACTGGGTTGGATCGGGTAGTGATGGGCTATGCTGGCAGTGGCATGGCACTTTCACTCTTTAATGGACAGTGGCACAGCACTGCCACTTTTTAATGGGCAGTGGCCATGCCAGTGCAGACTGCAGTGTCCATTGGGCAATGGACACTCGACACTGGCCAGGCCAGTCACCAGTGACCATAGGCCACAACCCAACTGATTAGTGGCTGAGTTGCAGTGTTGTACTGCCACTATACTTGTTTTCATTTTCAAGTTAATTTTAAAGTAAACTTTTAATTCTAAAAATTTAAATATAAAAATTATAATATACGACATTGTAAATTAAAATGAATAAATTTTAGAATTCTAAAAAAATATATATCTATTTTGACTTTCGATTTTGCAGTATGCTAAATAATTATAAATTAAAAATTTTAAAAATCATAGCAACAACATCAGTAATACGTATGTTAGTTCTCCAATATTCACGATCAATCTATGTCTATAGTATCATTTGAATTTTCATGTTTGATTCTAAGGTTAATATTATGGTCGTCTCAATATCCTCGAAGTCATATGTATTACAATAATTTTTTTACTTTATATTGAATAACTATTCTTGAATCTTTCTAATTTATTAAGCATATAAATGCTTCTATTATATCTGGATATAACTTGGATATAATATCTGAAATAATATTAATAGTCACAAAATAAAATAAATTCTGATATTATGCTAAATATTGGGGAGTTTAGATCATGTGTTATCTTAGATAGCATGAGATATGTGAATTTATATAATATTTACTAATTCAATATAATCATGTAATATGATTGAATAGTTATTCTTTTTTTACTTTTAATATCTAAATATCGAGACAATTCATTCTTATTTGAATGATCATCCTTTCATTTACTCTTAGCTGACTAAGCAAAAAAGGTATCATCTTTGATAAGTATTTTAATATGATTATCATCCCTTTCACTTTAATCATATTATTCATACAGATAATCAAATAATTAAGGGATAGGATTAAGACAAATATTTTAAATATTTGATTTTCATCTAGATAATCATGATATTATATTGAGGTATCATTTATATTTACTAAATAGCTTATTAATATTGCACATATAACTAATTGTAATAAGTGGTAAAAGTGTAGTATACATAAATGAATATATGTTAATTTTATCATAAAAAAAATTTAGAAATTTTAAAAATAAAATTTTTATCTCATAGTCTAAATCATCAATACTAATTTTGTTATTCTTACTATTGATATATTTGGATATTATATATTAATAGCTAATATATGATTCTAATATTAGGAATGTATAATTCTAAAGATGTTTGATAATTATTTGGAATTTTTTCTTTTTTAGGCTCATTGATAAACAAAATAAAAATTTTTTATTGTTTGTTAGGTGTTTTAATATATTTTAGTGAATTTCTTATATTTTTTATTATATGAGAAATGTCTTTCATTTTTGTTTGTGTTATTTGGTTAATTATATGATATATATAACTAACATAAAAAATATCTTCTAAGCCTATATCTCTAATAGTTATGTTAAATATGTTATTGGTAGCATTATTATTTGAATCACTATTACATATAATAATAAATATTTTAATTTTGAATATAGTATTCTCTAAAGATTATCATCAGGTATTCATATACGACGGGATAATCATGAGAATGAAAAATATCAAAAAATTTTAATTTTTTTTATTTAATTTTTATTTAGAATTGGCATAGCGGGCAGTGAGACGTAGGAATGAAGTGTCATCATAATTAGTTTAGATGGTGAATGTTAATGATTACTCTATTGTATTTCTTAAGTTCTTAATTTATAATTATTTTTATAATTTAATATGTTTTATACTGTTACTCCTAATGATCGATCTAGGAATTTTATAATAATCATCTTGGAAGTAAGTTTGCATAATATAGATTATTCTAAGATTTTTCAAAAATTAAATCAAAAAATTCATAATAATAATTAATTTTATCATATTTTCACTTGCACACTCATTGTGGAAAATCAAGGAGATCAAAAAACTTAAAGCTGATCAAATTTCAAAGGTTTCGTTGTTATGTTGGGTTTGTCTAAAATTTAATGCTTCATATTTCTTGGTGTATAGATCGACATGTAACTTAAGGTGATCATTCTCACCATTACTGCTCTATATATATATATTAATTTTATAATATATATATTATGTCAAATATTATTTGGCATTCATAGCATTTTTATTTTTAATTATATTAAAATACTTCTAAACTAATAAAGTTTGGTTATTTTTAGATTTTTTAGGCAAATTAGTGTAAATTATGAAATAGTATCTAGTTTGATTTTGAACTTTTTGGTCATGTTGTCATTATTATCTGTCTAAGTTTAACTTATTTTTATAAAATTTATTATTTCTCATTTTTTATCTAAGAGCCCTCAATTTTAATTTTTAATTTTTTAAATTTATTTGTTAATCAAATAATTACAAAATAAAATTAATTAATTTAAATGTAATCATATTGTTCACCTTATATTTATGTGTATAATAAATATTTTGGATGTTTCAACTTTTACATCATATTTTCTTACGTGGAAAGTGTAGTTCATCACAAAATAATATCAGTGTTATGCTATCTTTTTTTTAAAAAAATTGGCACAGACAGATTAAATATTTTTTAGAGTGTGAAGTGGAAATGAGATAAGTTTACAGCTTAATTATGAAAATAAAAATATATTAAAAAAGTATTTATAGATTTTTTTTATTAAAAATATATTTTTATTTTTTTAATATTTTTAGAGTAGAGATGTCAAATGGGTTGTGTCGTGCCAACATGACCTATTATTATGTGACATGGTCTTGCCAACGTGTCGTGCCAGACACTACATGGCATGGATATTGTGTCGTGCTAGAACGACACGACATATAATTTAATAGGTCCGACACAACACGTTTATCCTACAACCAAGCATATTCGTGTCTGATTGTGTTTGGTTATTTTGGGTCGTGCAGGGTCATGCCCAAAAAAATATATTGAAATTTTAATTTTATATTTATGTGTGGAATTAAAATATTATGAAATTTTAATTTTATATTTATGTAAAATAAAAATAAAAAATCACTCAAATGAAAAAAATAATCCGTAAGTTTAATATCAATATGATAAATAACATTACATGAAACATAACAGATAAAAATCAAAAAATAAGAAAAATATCATGTCTAATGAAAATAAATAATGTAAAATAGCATGAGTCATCATTATCAATTGGTGTCTATAGTATGGTAGTATGGATATAAATAGAAATTGTCATCTTCATGTATGTGTGTGAAAGTATAGTTAGTGGTGACCTTAATATCCTTAATTTTGATTTCGCACGAGTTATTATATGTCAGTAATTCTTTTGTCATATCCTGAATATTTAACATCAAATCTACTAAATTTTTTATGCATGCAAGTATTTTTATGGTATCTGGTCGTAGTCTCGACTTCTTATTTGAAACAATATTGACTATAATAAAAAAATCAGATTCTGATGTTATGCTCGATATCGGAGGATTAGTAGATTACATATCATATTAGATAACTTGAATATGTGGGTTCGTATAATTTTCATTAATTTAAAATCTTTAAATTCTTATTATCATTATTTGAAAGGATGTAATATTAATTAGTATCCAAGTGTTGAGATAGTTTGCTTCTATTTGATGGCCTACCATATCATTTGTTCCTAGTTAACTGAATGAAAAAAATCATCTGCGATATTATATTCATGTTTGTATCCACAACCTTATAATAATTATCATACTAGTGTTGTAATATATAAACATATTACTTAATTTTTTATGAATAAAACTTAGGTTCATATGGTTGGTTCATACAAGTATATACGTATCTTGATATGTTTATATTTTAATTTTAGGATCTATATAAGCAGTCAAATAATATATAGTTGGATTAGATCACCAATATTTTAAGTATTTAGTTTCTATCTTAATAGCCATGATATTAAATGCATGATGTTTTCTTTACTTACTAAACATGTTATTAATGTTGTAATTGCACTCAAGTGTAATGCAAGTAGTTGGAGTATGTATAAACGAATACATATTTGTCGTGTCATAAAAAATCTTAAGAAATTTTATAAATTAAATTTTTATATTTCAGTTTGAATCATTAATAATAAGTTAATTATTCTTACTATTGACGTATTCGGATATTATGTGTTGGTAGTTAACATATGACTCTAACATAAGATAAATATAATTTCAACAGTATCTCACATCTGTTTGATTTTTTTTTTAAGTCTTGTTGATAAATACAAACTATTAAACTCTTATTATTTGTTAGACATTATAAGATATTTTCGTGAATTTTTATTTTTTCTAAAAAAAGAGAATAACTTTTATTCTGCCGGTGCTATTAGATTAATTATATGACACATTTATCTAACAAATATATTAATGATTATTCTGTTATTAGATTTATTATCAAAAGTTATACTAAATATCTTATTCTAAATGTTATATTTCCTAAAAATCTGTCATACACTCATATATGGCAAAATCATCTTGAGGATGAAAGATGTCAGGAAATTATAATTTTTTTTATTAAGCTTCTATTTTGAATCTATATAATGAGTGGTGAGACATGCGAATGATATATTGTTTTGATTAGTTCAGATATTGGACGTTAGAGATACTGCTTTATTATATTATTTAAATTTATTAATTAATAACTTTCTTTCTAATTTATAATATTTTATTATGTCACTTGTACCAGTGAACTTAATCAACCTATGATTCAAACTAGAAGTTAGTCTATATAATATTGACGATCCTAGGATATTCTAATAATATAATCGGAAGATCAATAGTAATAATCACTTTAGTCATGTATTTTCTTTCAAAGTTATTGCAGTAATGAAAGAAATCAATAAAGTTGAATTTGATCAAACTTTAAAAGATTTTACTTTTCAGTTGAGTTTGTATGAGATTTAATATACAAAATTTTTTAGTATATTGATCGACATACCTCTAAAGATAGTCAGTGTCACATGTATATATACATATATATATAATATACATTATGATAATTTTTCTTCAAATATCATTTGAATTTTTATTTTTTATTATCTTAAAATAAATTTATACTATTGAAATTCATATAGTTTTAAATTTTTTAGGCAAATAATTTGAATCGACACTAATGGAGATAATTTAGTTTTGAGCAAATATTGACTATCCTAAGATATTCTTATAATCTAATCGAAAGACTCATGATCATAATTAGTTTGAGTATTTATTTTCTTTCAAAGTCATTGTAGTATATAAATGAATTAATGAAGTTGAATATGATTCAATTTCAAAGATTTTATTACTCAGTTGGGTTTTTTATGAGATCTAATACATCATATTTTATGGTATATTGATCAACATATCTCTTAATATGGTATGTGTCATCTGCTCTTATATATATATATATAATATACATTGTGATAATTCTTCTTCAACATCTTTTGAATTCTTTTTTTATTATCTTAAAATAAATTCATACTACTTAAAATCGTATAATTTTAAATTTTTTAAGCAAATAATTTGAATTAAGATCATTAGAGATAGCCTAGTATTGGATTCATACATTTCAGTTGGGTTGTCATTATTATTTAAATCTACATTAAATTTATTATTATTAAACTTAATATTTATAATTTTTTAAATTTATATTTAGAATTTTATATTATGTTATAAACAAATAACAATTTTTTTAATTTGTACCATAATCATAACCACCCTGCATTAATTTATTTGTGTAAAAGTCTGTGTTCCATTGTCCACAACTTTAGAAATCACATTAAGACTAGCTAGGAGTGAGGAGAGCAGAGAGGTGAGAGCCGAGAGGAAGAAATATAATATATGAATGGAGATGAGAGTAGGGAGGAGAGAGTTGAGGCCATGCTTGTCACTTTTTGTGTTGGGGTTCATTATTAGAAATCATAATGGGCACACACTTTTTTTTTTTTTAAAAAAGGTTGGACTAGATGGCCTGGACTCATGACTCGAGTTTGGTCTTGGCCATGTGTGCTAGGCCAGGTATGATTCTCATGCCCAGCCCTACACAAGGCATAGATGTTCATGGCCCATCATGAAATGAGCCAGGACTTTAGTTGGTGTATTCTCGGTCTAGTCATGATTCTAGACCGTGTCTTGTTGGGTTAGGTACGGGTAATTTGAGGCTTTGCCTAAACTACTCAGCCTACTTGACATCTCTATTTTAGGGTAGAAATTTGGCAGTTCAAAATTATTTAATAAAATTATTATACTTGATAGGACATTAGTGGTGTCAAATGAGCCGTATAGTGGCGACAAACTTGTTATAGTGTGGTATGGTCATGCCACTGTACCATGTCGAGCATGACTCGAGAGACTTATTGTGCTGTGCTCGACATGGCATGGAACCAGATTGGCAGGCCGACATGGCATGGAACTAGATTAGTGGCCCGACACGACACGACACGTTTGTCCTTAAAATTGCAAGGGCCGTGCCAGGCCTAGGGTAGGCTGTGTTGTTCGGGCTGGTTTGTGCCAACATGAACTATTTTTTTTAAAACAACCACCCAATTGTGATTAGCCATGTAAGTGGTATCAGGGCCATTTTTTTAAAAAAAATTGCATTGTCATCTGTCACCCGCCCATACTAGACTATTGACTCGAGATGCAAAAATAGCAGGTCTTTGGCATGAATCTGCCTAGACTTGGGCCATACGGGCTATGCTGGGCCAACCATTATTGAGTCGTGTCGTACCGTGCCCAGCACGACATGGTGACTCGACTGAGCCACCAAAAACTAGGTCATGCCGGCATAATACGAGCTTTGTCGTGTCGGCATAGTATGTGCTATTTGATATTTTTATGCTAATTGAATAAAGAAGTCATCATCTACGAATACAGTGTCAATGATTGTTCTCGGAGCTTGGCTACGACTACTGTCATATTTAGTGTCATAGTACATAAATAATTTAGTTAATTTTTGTGAATGAATCTTTCAGGTTAGTGTTTCTGGTTCATTCACATAGATATAAATGTGAAAATATTTTCTATCTCTTTCATTTTAATCATATGATCCATACAGGTAGTCAGATAATAATGAGATGAAATGGAGTAATATTTAAAATATTTGGTTTTCATCTTAATAGCCATGTCATTAAATATATGATCATCTCTAAATTTCTTAAATATGTCATTATTGCATATGCACCTGAGTGCAATGCAAGTTATGAGAGTGTAAACTGTTGAACACATGATTATTGTGTCATTAAAAATCTTTAGGTATTTCATAAATAAAATTATTATATTACAGTTTATGTCGTTAATAATAAGTTTGTCACTCTTACTATTTATATTATTAGATATCATGTGCTCATATCTAACACACGACTCTAACATCAGGTAAACATAATTTTAATAGTGTTTGATTTCTTTATGGATTTCTTCTTTTTTAGGTCCACAGACAAATATAGATCACTTAACTCCTTTTGTCTGCTAGACATCTAAAGATATTTTAGTGAGTTTTATTTTTTCTAAAGTGGGAAATATTTTTTTATTCTTACTTGTACTATCAGGCTAAAAATGTGACACATGTATCAAACAAAAAAAAATCTCTCATAATGACATATCTCTAATAGTCATAACAAATATGTTAATAACTTTTTCATTATTAGATGCATTATTAAATATGATACTAAATATTTTATTTTGAATATGATAATTTTAAATGATTCTCATTATGCATTTATATATAATAGTGTCATTATGAGGATGAATAATTTCTGAAAATTTAAATTTTTTTTATTAAGTATTAATTTAGAATCTACATCTGGGATGTGAGATATACAAAAGATATATCGTTATGATTAGTCTAGATATCAGACATCACAGATACTATGTCACTATATTGTCTAAATTCATTAGTTATTATTTATTTTTCTAACTTTTAATATTTTAGTATACTGTTCAATCATGTATACCTAAGAATCTAATAATATGTAGGCTAAAAATAAGTATGCATGATACTGACAACCTTATGATCTTCTGAAATTTTAATTAAAAGATTTATTGTGGTGATCAGTTTAACCATGTATTTCCTCAATAACTCAGTGCAATATATGAATGAGATCAACAAAGAAACTATACTAAATTCAGTCTCAAAGACTCTATCGCTCACTTGGGTTTGTCCAAGATTTATGCATCATATTTTTTGATGTAATGATCATCATGTCTTTTTAGGTGTTCAGCCCCACACATACTCTTACACATATATTTTTTTATAATACTTATATTGTGATGATTCTTCATCGATACTCTTGTATTTTTATTTTGTATTATGATAAAGTGAGTTCAACTATAAGTGTTCTTTTAGTTTTTTGTTTTTTAGATACTTGAGTTTGGGTTGAAATCATTATATAAAACATAGTTTCAGCCTTTGACTTTTTTGTATGATTTTCATTATTAATATTATCTATGCTAGAGGTGTCAAACGGGCTGTGTCGGGCCGGCACGACCTGTTTTTTCCAGGCCCAATCGGGCTTCCGTGCCGGGCCAGGCACGACATGGAACAGTAACCGTGCCGTGCTTGTCCCGACATGGTTTTTTTGGGGTTCTGCCCGGCACGGGCCCGCGACACGATTCCCCGGCTTCGGCCCAGTCGGGCCGAACCCTAAAAAAAAAATTAGGGTTTCGGCGCGTGCCTTCACGCCGAACCCTAATTTTAAAAAATTAGGATTCGGCGCGCCCGAAACCCTAATTCTAAAAAAAATTAGGGATTGGGCGTGCCTGAAACCCTAATTCTAAAAAAAATTAGGAAATGAGCGCGCCCGAAACCCTAATTTTAAAAAAATTTAGGGTTTCGGTGCCCAATAACCCTAATTTTTTAAAAAAAAATTCAGCACGGTACCGTGCCAAGCACAGCACGAGGCTCAGTTGGCCTCGGCACGACATGAGGCTCGGTTGGCCTCGGCACGGCACGAGCCCGGGTATGGGAAATTTCTGTGCCGGGCCGGCCCAGGCACGGCTGAACCGTGCCGTGCCTCGTGCTGGGCCGGGCCGGCACAGCCCGGTTGACATCTTTAATCTATGCTAATTTCATCATAATACGATTTATTACTAATCATTTTTAATTTTTTTTTAGTTTTATGTTCTAACTTAATATTAAATGATATAAAAAAAATCTACCCCATTGGGTGGTCTCCTAATAGGGCATGACCCATGACCCAAGACCTGATATTTGCTAATCTTAATTCCTCAGGTTGGTAGACCATGCCACTGAGCCAAGCATGACCTCGTGCCTAGCTTGACATGTGGCACGACTCGCATCAACCTAGTACTATACGAGCCTTGCCATGTGGTAGCATAGTCCAGGACCAGGCACAGTGTCAATCTGTGCCGTACTGGGCTAGGCATGGCTCAACTGTGCCATGCCACGGGCTATTCCTAGGATGCCCGACCCTTAGACACATTTACTTTGAACTCTATCCTTATATTAGATCTTAAAATAACTAATGCTTCTTACTCTTTCAAGAGATAATATTATTAGTAAAATAAATATAAAATTATGTTAAACACTTCTTGATGAATGTTGGTACCCAACTCGAATCTGACTATCCAAGTAACAGGAAGTATTCATAATTTCTAAAAAAGATCTCAAGTTCTAGAGATTTATTCATATATCTCATTATCCAAAGAGTTAATACTTAGATAATTATTAATGAGAATTTATGAAATAATTAATTATACTGATTGTATATGTTATATTTAGTTTAGTTATAATCAAATAATTATTTGTTCATATTATTCATTCTATAAATAGTAAAATCAATTGGATGTCATATCAAAAGTGAAGTTAATACTTAGATCATATTTCTTTTATGACAAGATATTCATAGAATAAGTCATTTCTATTTAAACAAAATATTTGAATCTCAAAGTTTTTGATTTGAAATATTACCTGAATGTACATTTTGTCTTGAGTGATCAATAACTCATCATCTCACATAATTAGAATGTTATTGACGTAGACAATCAATAAAATCATATGTAATCTAAATGAGGTGATTGCCTGTAAAAATCTTAAAAACAAGGCTCTCGGTAAATGCTTTGGCTCATATAATATTTTTTAAAATATATCTGATTGTACTGCTCAAAATTTAAGTGGCTACTATATATATATATATATATATATATATATATATATCACTCAAGGTTACTGTTAAATAATATAATTTTCACATTTAACTGATATATTCTTTAATTGTGAGATATTATTAAAGAAAAAAAATCAAAATTAAAGTTATTTTATTATTATGAAGTAAATATCTTAGTAGTCCACACTAAATATTTGGTATTAAATTGGATGTAGATTATAACTCTATCTTTTTAAGAGAGTAATCAGAGGGTTAAGATCAGATGAACTGATTACAAAATTATTTGGCTCATTGGTAGGGTTATCTTTGGTCTGAGCAAGTTAAGTCTGTTTCTCTCTTTCTTGTTATATACTCTAAGTTATCAATATTCAAGTATCATAGTTATCGATTCAATATGAGTATATACTGATGAAGACTTGTGGATTACTATGTTATTTAGATTTCAAGAAGATTTTCATACACAAAAAATCTCATTTTCTTTAGATTTATTATGATCTAAATTTATTTATTGATATGATTACTCAATGATAGTAACATAATACTATGTATCAATATGCTTAAATATAGTTAATAGTAATTATTGATTTGGGCAGGTATACATGGATGGAAGAAAGAGTAATGCATCAATGAGTAATATATGGATTCACATTATTCTTGAGTTTATTGAAAAATAAGTTAAGAGTTAAAAAAAATAATGTCTCAACTTATCCAATCTGGAGTCTTTGATAAAAAATATTTGTATCATTTTTGAGTATTGGTGTATCAATGGAAAATACATCTCAAGATCATAGAAGCTAATTTGTCTTGTCCTAGAAATCAATTGAGGACAAAATAAATCAATCTAAAAATATTGGAGACAAGCTAAATAGTTATTTTTCATGATGTATAATCTGAAAGAGCATACATTGAGAAATAGGGGTGTTCACCCTACCTTACGGGTAGGAAATATAGTTTTCCACCTTCCTACCTGAAATTTTGCGGAAGAAATTTTGTTACCCTACCCTATTCGAAAAGAAGTAGCATTCCTACCTGAAATCTTACCCGATTAATCGGGTAGGAAATTAGGGAAACATTTATATAGGTATAGCATTAAATTTTTTAAATATTTTAATAATTTAATTAAATAACATGCACTGATGCTGTGCCAATTTAATAACACGATACATCAATAACATTAATATCTAAAACAATTTCAACAATAATTATTATTCTTTTAGCCATCAATTCACCATAGTTCATAATTATTACTAAAACAAATCCACCATAATAGTTATACAAATATAATCCATCATAATTGTTATAAAAACACAAATGTCAAATACATTAAAATTATAATTCATAACTAATTAACAACTTTACCTGTTGTAGTTCACCAGTCGCCACTCACCAGTCGCTACTCGCTAGTTCACCATAATTCAATCCACAAATCAAGTAGCCTACAACCCTGCACAAAAAATAATCAATATTTTACTAATTCAAATATCAATAACAATAACAAATACTTTTATAATTACTAAAAAAATATAAAAAGAAAATTAAATAATACCTTTTTGTAGTGTCATTTAACTCTATTCACTAGAGAGAAATTAAAATTGTTTTTGATTCTCTCTGTTTGTAGTAATTTCTAAGAAAAAAAATTAGATATGGAGAATTCAACAAACATCAACAAATAATAAAAACATAATAATAAAAGTATACAAACTTGAATCTAGTTTATAGCTTTCTGAATTCTCCAAAACATCTTCAATGTCATTAACAATGGATGATGATTGAAGCTAATTTTGTGCACATATGAGACCCTCAACTATTTTGGGTGCCAGACAATTTCGAAATGGATCTAAAATATGATTCCTAGTGCTAAAAATCGATTTTGTTGCCACTGCAGAAATAGGAATTGTTAACATATCATGAGTTATTTTGGCAAGGATTGAGAATTTAAAACATTTAATCTTCTACCAATTTAAAATATCAAAATTGACGTAAAGAAATTCAACATCATCCATCAAATATCGATTCAACTTTAATTTTGTTGTCCACATTTCCTTTCTCAGCTCTATATTTGTGGTACCTATTCATGAAATTTGAAGGTACTTGATCTTGAACAGATATCTTATCCGAAGACATTTTTTTATGGTCAACACTTAACACCACTTTAGACCCCACACTAAATCTAGTGTATTGTTGCCATAATCGGTTAATAACCTTTTTGATATTTTCAACCAATTGAACCTTAACTATTTCATCCTCAGTCTTATAATTTTTATTGAGCCAAAATTCTAATGCATCCAATTTATATTGTGGGTCAAGCTCAATTGCAACAAACAACATCAAATTAATATTAATTAAATAATCTCAATACTTATCATACTTGCTTTTCATTCTCATAGCCATGGTACTCAAAAGTTAATCATCATCTTCACAATAATCTTACAAATGACCATACACAGTTGAAAATTTTTTAAGAAACAAGTTAGATGTGACGTACAATAATCTAGAAATGTGCCAAGTGACCTCATAAAAAAATTTTAAAATTTCATAAATACACGAATAATATTCCAATCATCAAATGTAGGTGGCCTTAAACCACCACCTCCCTCACTCAATTGATTTATAAATTGCTTATCATCTTCTTGCAACAAATCAAATGCACATTAGTACTGTTCTGTAATTTTAAGCATCAAATATATAGAGTTTCATCTAGTTGGAACATCAAGGCAAATAAGACCCTTTTCACCAATTTTTTGTCTATCAATACATGACTTAAACTTGTCAAGCCTTGAAAGAGAAGCCTTCACAAATTTAACAACATTGTGTACCTTCAAAATTGACGTGTTCATTTCCTTCAAATCCTCTATGATAATTAGAATTAAAATGTGTGGACAATACCTAATATGCATAAATTTATTTTCTAAAATAATACTCTTTCCATTATTGGTTCACCTCTTTAAATAATCAAGAGTATCATCATTAAAAATAGCATTAATCACTGTAATAGTAAATATGCTATCTATTCCACACTCAAGCATGCATGCTTCGAATTTCTCTTCCAATTGTTACACCCTTATGAGTTATGATTAGGAATTTTTAGAAAATTGATTATTTATTTTTGTAATTTCTAATTTTTATGATGAAATATACAATTAAAAACATAAGTTAATTTTTGAATAGATGCCTATGTATTAGTAGTATGACAAATCCTTTGACTAGATGAGATAAACATATACTTTAATTTTTCTTTTTTCATCATATATAATTGCAAATAATCCCTCATCATAGTGATATGGGACGGTATACGAAATCTAGGTTTAACACTTATCAACTCTTAAAATTCTTGTTTTTCAACAAAATGAAATGGTAATTTATCCACTATAATCATAGTAGTAATTGCTTCCTTAAATTTTTTTTATTGAATTTAGCGACATTAAGGTTACTAATAATATTATCTCTATCTTTATTGAATGCACTGATTAATTTTAATTAAGATATATCATTCTTATTCTCACTCGCCAAATAGGATCTACAACGATCTAAATGATAAAGCAAAGATGAAGTACTAATTTTTCTTGCATGATAATTATAAATCTTACTACAATACTGATATTTAATTTCATATACAGCTTTAATCTTTTCAAAATGCTCCCAAATTCTAGATCATTTTTTCGTATCTTGTTCCTCACATATAATGTTATCAATAACTTGGATGTTACTATTAGAATCAGCTTGAACAAATGTTTGTTAAATAATTTTATCCATAAAAAAATATCTGTGGACAATACACATTATTCCAATAAGAAACAATATAAACTTATCAAAAAATAAACAATTCACTAAATTTATCAAAATAAACTTATCAAGAAATAAAAAGAATCAAGTTGATATTAATGCATAGTAATATATACTTTAGAAAATGTGTTGTAAATAATATCTAACATGTCAAAGATGTCACATATCTAAGATTATAAGAATATTTGAGTTAACAATCTAGAATATTATAGTTATATCATTAATTATTATTGTTTATCTTTTCACTTAGTTTATTCTATCTAATAAGTGACAATTTATTGCTACAAAGTATAAATTATGTATAAATGCATTACTCATTAGGTAAATATAAATTAATTGAATTATACCGCATATGCACCGCCCATAGAGTATTCTCGACAAAAAAATATTAAATTTTCATCCAGACCATAGCTATCAGCATACATGACTGAAAAACCTAAATCAATTGATTTTCTCTATATTCAAGTAGTTATCACCAAGCAAAGAGTCATATGCACTACGAAACCAAAATCAGACTAACTTATCAACAAATTACAAAACTTAACTTAAATCGTGATTAAAAATTCAAAATAGTTAAATAGGTTACTGTATCACTGATTGGAAGTGGGAATGCATGCTTTAATTCATAATTACTAAAATTGCTCTATTATTTGCTAACCGAGAATATAAATGACTGATCTAAATAAATATAATTTCTTACCAATGCACTGAAATATGACTAGAAAATCAACAAAATATAGTTGGGGAACAAAAATTAAAAAAAACAGCCTAGCAGAGTGCAACAATGACAAAAAAAACAAAGGGAGGCGGTAGTAGGGCAGGCGGCGCGTGTAGTGCAGGGTTCTGTCGTGATGAGCAGAATCATTTCGCAATGCAGTCGGAACTCGGAACTCAGCAGTTCGCATTTCATAGTGCAGTCGACAGTCGATAATCGGCTCGTCAGTTCGTACTTCGCACTTCGTAGGCTTTACTTCTCAGCATTCAGCCTTTCAGAGTCATATTAGGGTTTGAGTTTTGGTTTTTTAGTGTTATAATTAAAAATTATAATATATATATATATATATATATATATATATATATATATATATATATATATATATAATTTTAATGTGGGTAGGGTCGGGTCGGGTCGGGTAGGAATACAAAAATGAATTCTTCTCCTACATTCCTACCCAAATTTATGCGGAAGACTAAAAACTCTTCTGCATTCCTACCTAATTTTTGTGGTTAACCGCTCAATCGGGTAGGGTAGGATCGGGTAGGAGGAGAAATTGCGGCCAATCAAAAATTTGAATACCTCTATTAAGAAATGACAGAAGTTGACAACTGATTGATAATATATATTTTGATTAAAATCATATATTCCAACAAATATTTTAGAATACTTCTCTCAAGTATGAGTATTTGAGATATCTTAAATAAATATTTATTTTTCTATTTAGTAATCATATTATGTTGGGAATTGTCTACACACAAAGTATAATTTATAATTTAATAATTCATATAATAAATATTAAATTAGTTTGATATATATTATAATATATTTTCATTTCTTATTTTTAATATTTTTATTAAAAATGTTAATAAATATTTTTAATTATTTTCGAGAGGGGGGGAAAATGTTCGGGAGGGTGGGAAAGGTTCGGGAGGGGGGGGGGGGAGGTTCGGGAGGGGGGAGGGTGTTAGAGGGTTTAAATTTTTTTTACATTATTTTAAAATACAGAATTTCAAATTATTTTAAAATACAATATTTTTAATTATTTTAAAATACCTAATATTTTTAATTAATAATTTTTATTTCTAATTTTATTTTTTTTATCATGACGTATCCTAGCCGTATTCGTATCCTAGTTTTTTAGAATTTGCCGTGTTCCCGTATCTTACCGTGTCCCCGTATATTACCGTGTCGTATCTCCGTGTCCGTGCAACATAGGTAATGAGTATATTGAATTGATGTTCTCATCCATTTATTTCTATTATGATAATGTCTCTCTATACTATAACAATGTCTCTCCAAACAAACAACAAATAATACTACTCCAAATTAAAATTTTTTAAAACATTAATTTTTATTTTTTTCTTAATCTTCTGCCAAAATCCTAATTAGGATTTCTGCCTCTTCAATTCTTTTTTTTAAAGCACCCTGTTACGTGTTTACTTATCAATCATGCATGCCTACTTTTTTTCATTTGTGCGCTCCTTTGTTGCCTCTACCATGTTTGGCTATTGTCACCATGACACCACCATGAGAGTTTCTGCTGCCACCATTGTCTGTGACTACTATAAGTCTATAATAATTTTTTTTTTTGATTTTTTTTTTCTAACCTTTGATATTATTTTACAACAAAAATATTAAAAACAAAAAAATAAAACTATAAAATGTATGCATCAAATGATATATACCATGTGCTCATATTAAAAATAATAAAAAACAAGAAAATATTAAAAGAAAATCTGCAACACAAACATAAAATGTATTGCTGATTTTGTATTCTTCTGATAGATAATTCTTTTTTTTAGAATTGTAGGATAATTTTTTTAGATGGAGTAAAAATAAAGTTTATTATGATAAAAGTTGTGAGTTTTTTTTTTTGGATCAGATAATTGGTAGATGAAATCAGTATTTTAGTTTCACATTTTCTAACATAATATTAGACTATGTGACTTTTATTTCTTTCCAATTTTATGATAACTCAATATATTTAAATTGATTGACTTCATAAGGAATAATATTTAGGATAACTCAATTTCTATAGATTATGTGATTATCAATGATCGGCTAGTGGACATATGTACAAATTGTCATATGAGGGGGTGTCTGAATTAGTTTTTTTGTATCTACTTAGATCATGTCTTATATAATAAGAACAAAATTTAATGTTTATTTTTTAATTTATATTCTATTAAATTTCATATTAATAATATAAGATAATGAGACATGTAATATGTTTTTGGAATCAACTTGCTCATTCAATTTTATTTGAGAGAAATAAAGTCATCAAAGCAAAAATGTATTAACTTAAAAAATGATAAAAATATATAAATAAAAATCTAAAAGCTTATAAATAAAAAAAATATGAAATACAAAGATATCACATAAGTTGGGCATTCCCATCAAAAGTAATTAATAAACAAACTACAATACTCTCCATCAAACATACACATAACATATCCAATATAGTAAGTTTGGAGAAAGTAAAACTAAGTTGATACTTTTTCATATCTTTTGTGAATATATTGATTGACTTATTTGCTATAAAAATATAAATTGTATCAATTGTCTCATGGATATTATTTCTAAGAATGAAATGATTTATATCTATGTTTTTTATTCGCTTATGAAATATTTTTTTGAGACTATTCTTGCAAACTAACTATTATTATGAAGTATAGAGGTATCAAATGAGTTGTGTTTTGTCGACATGCCCATTTTGTTGTGGCCCAGTCAGGCTATTGTGTCGTGTTGGCATGACATAATGTCTAAATTAGTTGGTTATGCATGATCCATTTTGCTAGCATTTGGGCATTATAGTGTTGGGTCGTGCCGACTTGATTCTAATTTGTAATGGGTAGTGTTGGGTAATGCTAATTATGTTTAGCTTGGATATGGCTAATTAAAATTTTTTAAATTTTTAATATTTAATTTATTCATAATATTATATTTATATATCAAAATAATATAATTAAAAAGTGTATTATATATTTATATCATATTATAAATTAAAATGAATTAAAATTAAATTAATAATTAAAAAAATTTATTGACATTCGATCAACTCAACTCAAAAATAATCTATTATATAATATATAATATAACCAATAATAATTAAAAAACAAACAAATATTATTTGAAAAAAAATAATTCAAAATTAAATGATTTATCAATGTGTATGTAGTATGTTAGTATATATGTATATCATCATCATTATGTATGTGTCTGAAGGTAGTGCTAATAGTTATCATGCACCAATAATTCTTTTATTTTATCATGAATATCTAATTTTTAATTTTTCTAATCTTTCAAGCATGCAAGTATATGATATCTGGTAATAGTCTGGATTTTTTTATCTAAAATAACAGTGACTATCATAGAAAAAGTAAATTCCAATGTTATACTAGATATTGGAGGGGTCAGTCGATCACATATCATATTAGATAGTTTTAGGTAAGTGGATTCATATAGTTTTCATTAATTTATAATATTCAAATTTTTATTATCATCATGTGACAAGATATACTAGTATTTATTATTTAAGTATCAAGATAGTTTGTTCTTATCTAATAGACCACCTCGTCAGTTGCCATTAACTAACTAAATTAATATGTCATCGTATTTAAATATGGTATTCATATCCGTACTTAAAGTTTTGTTATAATTATCATTATTAGTATCGTAAAATATAAATATGTTAGTTAATTTTTCGTGAATAAAATATTTAGGTTCATCTGTTTGGTTCATTAAGTGGGTATATATCTTTATATATATATATATATATATATATATATATATATATATATTATCCCTTTTATTTTAATCCTATTATTTTATAGGCAACCAAGTAATGCATAGTTGGAATTGATGATCAGTATTTTAAATTTTTAGTTTTTATTTTAATAGTCATAATACCATAGTTGTGAAAGGCGCAAGACGCACTAAAGTGTAAAGGTCTCTTGGAGCCTTAAGGTGCAAGGTGCCCTTAATGCGTGAGCTTTTTTATGTAAGGTGCACCTCATTTTACATATATATTTTTTTTTAAAAAAAATAATTAATTATAACAATCATTTATCATCAAATATCATTAAAAATATCAATCTAATTCATAAAAACACAAACAAATCATGCCATCCTAATTTTTAGGCATGGTGATAGGCATGGCATGACATGACACCCATACCATTTCATGCCCAACATGACATGGTGGCTCAGATGACCACAAAATAATAGGTCGCACTAACTAGACATGAATCATTCGCCATCCCTACTAATAATAATATCAAAAGGATATTAAATTTATCAAAATTAATCTTGTTAAGTAGATTGTTGTTTTTAGTATTTTAGAATTTTATATGTTGAAAAGTCATTTGATATAAAGTTCTTCACCTCTTGCTGAAAGAAAGATCACTAAAATCAGATCTTGAAAACTACCTACAAATACGGTATTAAGTTTTCATTTTTCATTTTATTTTTTTTAACATTAAATTTTAAAATAAACTTAGGATAATAGTATTTACATCACATATATTATATATTATATAAGTAATTAATTAATTAATTATATATATATATATATATAGCAGCCCATAGACCTAGACTAGTCCAGACTAGTGGCTAACTTAGAGGATTGACCAGCCCACACAGCATGGACCACATCTCCAAGCTAGTTTGTTCAAGATTTAGGCTAGCTTGGACTATATTCAGGCTAGCCTAGGTTAGGCACAGGTCAAGCCAACTAGAAACTATGCCCACATGCTAATTATTTTTGTGTTTCAAAGAGAATAGCCCAACTAAGAAAGCCTGGCACAATTTAAGTTGAAATCAAAAACCTATGGGCCATGTCGAGACTCCACCTCTGTGTGCCTGACGAGACGACTTCCTGGACAGAAGCGTGCTTATAGAGAGCTTCTCGCCTCAGGGAAGGCGTGTGCCTTTGTCATTTTTCGTGCGTTTGCATGAAGGAGCCTTGTCTCGTCCCAGGCGGGGCGCCATGGCTGTGCTTCTCCTGTGCTTGAGCCTTGGCGTGCCTAAGGCACACCTTTCACAACTATGCATATTACTAAATGTAAGATGTCTTTTATACTTATTAAATATATTATTAATATTGTATATGCACATAAGTATAATATAAGTCGTGAGAGCACACAAAATAATATATATTTGTCGTGTTCTAAAAGTTTTGTATAAAAAATTTGTTACTATTACTATTGACATAGTTGAAATTCACCTATTAGCATCTAACATATGACTCTAATATTAAGTAGATATAATTTTAATGATATCTCATATTTATTTAATTTTTTTTAGGTTTGCTGACAAATAAAGACTACTAAACTTTTATTGTCTACTATGTATCTTTAAATATGTTAGTAAATTATTTATTTTTTCTAATACGAAAGAAATATTATTATTGCTTATAGTATTAGGTTAAATATGTGAAACATTCATCTAATATGAAAAATTATACCTAATGATTTATTTTTAATAGTTTAGGCAAACATACTAATGATCACTATATTATTAGAAGTATTATTGAATGTAATACTAGAATTTTTTTTTTAATATGCTATTAATATTGCATATGTACCTAAATATAATATAAGTGGTGGGAGCAAATAAATATAAATATATGTTCGTCATATTATAAAATATCTTTAAGAATTATATAAAAAAAATTCTTGTATTTTAGTTTGAATCATTAATAATAAATTTGTCAATTTTATTATTAAAGTAGTTTGATATTATATATTCGTAGCCGACACATGACTATAATATCAAATAGGTATAATTTTAATAGTATCCCATATTTATTTGGATTTTTATAAAGTTTACTGATAAAAGAGTACTAAAATTTTATTGTATGCTAGATATTTTAGTAAATTTTATATTTTTTTAAAATGAGAAAAATAATTTTTATTTCTGTTTGTACTATTTGGTTAATTATGTGACATATTCATGTAATGTAAAAAAATTTTACCTACCTACCTATTTCTAATAATTCCAATAAACATAATGATGACTATATTATTGAAGTATTATCAAATATAATATTAAAAATTTTATTTTAAATAGTATATTCCCTAAAAAATCTTGTCATATACTCATATATAAAAGAATCATGATGATGATAAAGAATTTTAGGAAATCTTAAATTTTTTCTTTTAAATTTTATTTTGAATCAATATAATACATGATGAAACATGTGAATAATATATTATTATAATTAGTCCAGATATCAAATATCATAAATATTATTTTATTATATTTTCTAAATTTATTAATTATTAATTTTTTTTCTAAATAGTAGACATATATGTATATTTCATAAAATTTTTAGAATATTATTATTATTATTATTATTATTATTAATAGACCTATGAATCTTATGATAAATAGGATGAAAGTGTGTCTTAATGATGTATCATTCCTCACAAAATCATTATAATAAATGAAAGGGAATCAATGAGGCTAAACTTGATCCAATTTCAAAGGACTCGCTGCTTAGTTGGGTTTGTGTATTATCACATTTCTGTTTGTTATCGTTCGTAAAGAAATCTGATTGCTATAGATTAATAAATATAAATTTTTCTTTCTGATATGAAAGTGACAAGCATGACATGTCATTTTCCATGTCAGCGCCCATCACGTGAAAACGTAATGGGCATTGGTTGTCGGGGTGCTGAATGCTGATGGGGTGGAGGCCATTTAAAAAAACTCAGTCTCATGAGTATTTGACCCATGACCCATGGTAATGGGTCATTGTGCCTGTGAACTGTGCCAATGCGCTAGGAATTCGTTTATATCATTGTGCATATATGATGAAAATAAATATCGTCACCACTTTCTCTCTTTCTTTAGGATTTGATCCGATACCTCATACCATGAGATAAATAAAACTGTAAATGCAAAAAAACACAACTCAAAAAAAAAAAAAAATTCAAGTGAAATCCTATAAGATTATAAATAGAAAATTATTATAAATCAAAATACGTGTTAAATACTCATCAAAAATAAAGATATCAAAAACATAGATATCAAAAATAAATAAATAAAGAATGACAACATTGATGTTACTGAATGTGCATCATTCACCTTCAGCAAGATTTATTTTGTTAAGTTAAACAAACATATGAATAGTGATTCAAAGCAATGTCATTGTTTCATGAATAAATGATCTAATTTCTAACACAATTCAATTAAATTTTGAATCTATTTCTAAGCGGCCCTTCCAATTTGTTACTTATTATATATTTCTTTATTATAAAATTAAAAATGAAGTTAATTAGAAATATTATTAGAATAATTTCTATAAATAATATTACAAGGGAAATCCATTTGATATGGTTTGATTACATTTAATATAGATTTTTTTAGTAGGTCTGTTAGGAAGTATAAGTCTATTAAAGTGAATGGTGTAAAGAGAATTAGAAGTAGATTTATAAAAATCGAATATAAATTTATATATAAGAATTTAATAATTAAAAAACTGAAATTAGACATGATTTTTAATAGAATAGATTAAAAGATCACGATTCATATAATTGGTTTGAAGTAGTTGAGATAATATTTGATTTAAGTTGATCTGATATGTCTTGCACAAATCTTTCATGTAAATGATGATTTTTTTTTTTATTTTTTTTTTTTTGATAAACATCAAGTCAAATTACAAAAGGATAGATGCCTAGTTCCGTATTTCCTTTTCCTCCTCTAATGCCTACTAACAATTGCAGTATGGTGTTAAAATCATTGTAATAACGTCTTTCAAGGAGACTTGCTGCATTGAGATACTTCCTGATGCTCAGAGATCAAAACGAGGTATTACTTAATTGCTTCTCCTAAAAGCTGATATCATATTGTGTCTGCTCGTTCATAAATAAACAATATCAGGATCGAGTTAGATAGGAGCCTAGACATAAGTGAATTATTTTAACATAGATCCCCAAATAGGTAAACGAGGAAGGTTGCTATCAGTTAATAGCCATTTGAAAGCAATACAAAGGGAGATAGCTCATGTGGTTATCCCTAATGCCTTGCATGAGCCATAATGTTTTGATCAGAAAGGATATTGAAAAAATGAGCTGAATGCTATTCACTTTTGGCAGTGATTCTTCTGAGTTTCTGGGCTGAGGTGCATTACAACTCCATCTTTCCAAGAGATGGTGAGCACATCTTGGATTTTCATCATCAGCTTGCTCTATTCCACGCCCATGTTTTGTGCTGAATTTGGGGTTTAGAATTGTGTTCTCCCTGATCTCATGCTCGATTCATTTTCCCCAGATCTGCCTGCTTATGAAACCAAACGGAAGAGGTGGTGATGATTGTTTCGAAACACACACACACACCTGGAATATCTGCAACAGTCACTGATCACGAACTATGGTTCTCGTTCTCCTTAACTGCGTCCTGATGCTTTGATGACGCTCTTTTGCATGCTAACAATGTTTATTTTATTCTAAAATAAATTGTCACCCTGGTGTTTTCCTTCTGCTCACAATTATTCTGTTTACTCGTACATAAATGCAAGCTGCATTAAGCTTCATTTTTGGTAGATTACTTAGACAATGAATTTAGAACTTTTTTTTTCTTACTGTTTATTGTTTCTTGGTAAACAAGTTCCAAAAAATGGTCAACAACAAATTATATATTGGCAATAACTAATTGCTAATAACTAATAGCTAAGTGCCGTGAGCATAAATGGTGGATTTGATAATCAAATGAGATTTAATGCAATTATTTTTAATTGTTGCTGGTCATTTTAATTATGTTGAGAAATGATATTTTTAATCTTCTCTCTTTTCTTTCTTGGGAGAATTATGGTTTGGTGCATCATTTATTTTTAATACCACAGTCACTTTAACTTTATCCTTAATTAATATTCATCCGTCCCTTTCCCCTTGCCCCTTGCCCCTTGCTGGAGCTCGACCTTTGCTGGAGCTCCACTAGTTCCATCAAGGAGCTCGTGGAACTCCAGTGAGCTTCATGGAGGAGCTTAGAGTCGGGTTAGTTTTTAAAATAAGGGTAATTTTGTATTAATATAAATTACTATGCCAAAACTTAATTATTTAAGAGTTTTGTTCACTCATTTATTCTAATACCAAAATATCATTAACTTAATGCATAGTTACTTTAACTTAATCTTTTATTAATATTCATCCTTCCCTCTCCCTTCGCCCCTCACTGGAGCTCCAACAAGGAGCTCCAACAAGGAGCTCCAGGGAGCTCGTGGAACTCCAATGAGCTCCACGGAGGAGCTTAGAGTTAGAATTTAAAATAAGGGCAATCTTGTATTAATATAAATTTGTCTGTTAAAACTTAATTATTTAAGAGTTTGGTGTATTTATTTTAAATATTAAAACTTAGGTTTTTTCATCAAAACATAATTTATCATTTTTTCTTGAAGCTTAGGCAAAATACATTGTAAAACTAGTATACAAATATTGATAAAACTCTCTGGTGTTTGGTAAATTTTGTTTTCTTTTGTATGTCATTTTCAAACTCAAAATAAAATAAAAACATGTACATTTTTTTAAACAAAATTTGATTGTTTTTATTGAATGAACAATCCTAATATAGTCCTACTAATATGTCATTTTTCTTTGCTGGCATGTACTCTATATTTTGATTATCATAGATTTCTAGAGTCGAGATATAGTTGTCATGAAACAACTGAATTTTAAGACAAAAACAAAAAACAAAAATAATTTAAAATAATAAATTCTGATAAACATTTTTAAACAATCAAATTTAATGAGATTGCAAATGAGTAAGGCTGCTGTATTATCTTAGAACATTTTGTCAGCATTTGCTTCAATCAATTACTAATCTTTAGGCTCTTATTGAAATTACCAAGTTTTCTATATTGGTACTCTTTTAATGTAACCATGAAACGACTGAATATTAAGAGAAATACAAAAATAATATAAAATAATAAATTCTTATAACCATTTTAAAACAAGCAAATTTAATGAGATTACAAATGAGTTTAGCCATTTGTATTATCTTCTAACATTTTGTCAGCATTTGCTTCAATCAACTACTAATCTTTAGACTATTATTGAAATTATCAAGTTCTCTATATTGGTACTCTGTTTTTATGTACCTTTCTCATTTGAATTTCAAAATTAAAATTTTTTAAAGTAATTACAAAATCTCATGCGATTTGAAATGGGGACAAGCAAAAAAAAAAAAAAAAAAAAAAAAAAAAAAAAAAAATCTATATAATTAGATAAGGTCATTACAAGATGTTTACATTTAGTTGTGTGGTTTGAAATAACTTTGAAGTTAATAATGTTGAACGTCAGAAAGTTTAGGGATTGTTAGCCATGAAAACTTGGAAGCCAAATGACCAAATAACCAAATCATAAGACTTATGTGGTGCACACCAAATAATTTATTATGCAATTTGATAGAAAATACTATCAGGATGCTAGGTATCAAGTGGAGAATATTGTAATAGCCAAAGAAACAAGTGTTATTATGAAAGTTGTACGTAACCTCTAATGGAGCTAGAGTCTAGAAAATGAGTTATTTCATAGCGAAGAAAGAACATTATGATCAGTGGTATACAAGCACAAGGCCACAAGCTCTTATAAAATCAAAATGATATGTTTTTAAATATGATTGGCTCTGTGGTTTGAAACAACTTCTAAGTAATAATAATTTCTTGGGGCAATTCGTGGGAGAGTGATTTATCTTAGAAGTCTCACAAACTATGATGCCAAGCTACAAATTCATCATGCTTAAATGACTCCAAATTTAAAAATTTATCAAGTGAGTCTCTCTATTCGTTATACTCTTAAGCCCCAACTAATCCTACAACTCAATTAATACATGACAAAAATAACTATAGAAAGAAAACTTAATATATGAATTATAAAATATGTATGCTAGACTTTGGTAAAACTGAAAATATGGCTATGTTGTAATATCATTAATGTTTAATTAATGATTTTTAATGGATGAATATTATTATGAAGAAAATGGTAATTCTTGTATTTACATAATTTATTTATTTTGAATTTAACACTTCTCTTAGTTGGCCACCAAAACAAAAAATAATATTATGATTATATGAAAAGTTGAAAGGTGAATTATAAACTGCACTATATGGGTACCAACTCATTATCGGGGTTCAACTAAAATTTCTAAATTTCTGAGGACCAACCAATATTCAGCCCAAAAAGCAAGAATAGTGTTGAAACTCTTCCTAGGTCCAATAATAGGCTAATTAGTTTTTATTTTGTGATTTTAAATCTTTTAAAAAGTATCTAATTAACTTTATCAAAATAGGCAATGGATTCCAAGCCATTTTAATTTCTAGATTTTTATTTGAAATACATAAACACACACACACACACACACACACACACACACACACACACACACACACACACACACACAAATATATATATATATATATGGATAGATTCATAATTTATATACACGTGTGTGTGTGTTTATGTATTTCGGACAAAAATATAGAAATATGAGATTGTTTGAATTCGTGGTGTTTGGTAAAGATTTAGTAAAGTAAAATAGATAGTTTTTAAAAGATTATAAATCATAAAACCAAGACTAATTAACCTATTATAGGACCGAGGAAAAGCTACGACATCTTTCTTGATTTGAGCAGAATCTCGGTCCCCAATAAGTGATTTTAAAGCAATGTTAATTAACTTTGGATGATTAAATATTTTATTTGTCAAGATAATTAAATTATTTCTTTGGGAAAAAAAATAATTACTTATAAATATCTACAAAATAAAATATAAATCTTTAAAGATTATTTGATAATGTTAGTCATGAATATAACTAATGACATATTTGGCGGTCAACTTATGCATCACTTTAATCTTGATTGGATTATGTCTAATTTGCCTTAAGACAAAATTATTTTGAATGGGAAAAGGAGTGATGTTTGTGCTTGGGGACTATGAATTAGTCATATTGGGTATTAACAGGACATTGAATTTGTTTAGCAATAATGAGTTTATTTTGAGATAAATATTTCGTTTCTGTTAAATTCAGATATCTTGAATATTTGAATGAATGTATTATCTATAGGAATGTTGGATAATATGAGTCATGTAAAATTAACAATCAATATTGGGTCTCTAGATAAAAGTGAAGGGTAAAAATGATATTTCAAAGATGATTTCTAATCTAAGGTTAGTTTGGAACAAGAAAGTACCTTAGGGAAATTGCAAGCACAGACTCTGAGCTACATAAAATTCAAATATATTCGTGTGGGAAAAATGGGGTGCCAGTTAATATGACTTGAGGGAGATATATAACAATGTTGATTTTTTCTCATTCATTCGAGGAGATGAGATTGATCGATCTAGATATTTAGGTTTTTGTGTCGAGATAGATATGATTCTCTAAGGAATGATGTTTTGATATCACTTTTATTCCAATTGCTCTCAAAGTTCATGCAAATCAAGGGGAGCTGATGTATTATAAGTAAATGATGGGTTTATATCATTATTTGCTCTTGGGGATCTGTCAGATTAAAGAGAAGCTTATGACTCGAAAGAAGAGGAGATTCAGAAATAAGTGGGAAAATTAAATTTTTGGCAAAGTTAAATTTTTAGGGAAAATTAAATTCTTAGAAAACTATCTCTTGTGTGATGAACAATAATTAGAATTGGTGTTTATAGGTGAGATCTCTTTATGATTGTTTTACATTTAAACCAAGAGCATGTCTCATTCTGCCCAAGAAGGATAGAAGAAGAGATTGTTGGGTCTGCTTGAGTTGGGCAAACTAGTCTTTTTTTTTGATGTAATTAAATCATATTTTGGTTTCTATTTTAATGTTGATTAATTTAAATGAGAGTTATAGGCACTCTCATTTAATGTGAGTATTATCAACAATTTAAATGAATGATTAAGTATTTTTAATTATAAAAACTTGTTTTTTAAAATAAAAATGAGTGCTCAACTTGAAAAAGAAAGGGGGCGGGGTGGGATAGCCCCCTTTCTTTAATGAAAAAATTAGCCCATTTTTGAATATGAGCTATATGTTTTAAGGCTGGTAGCACTAGCATGGCAATCATGGCATGGCTTCTGTGGCTACCAGACATAGTTGCTATGGTGTGCATAGTGCCAAGCACATCTACCAGGCATTGCTACCATGACATGTGCGATGCTAGGTGTAGCTGTTGCAGCAAATGGCATAGTTATGGCTGGTGGAAACTCACACCCATGGCATGTCTGCAATGGCATGAAGGATAAACATAAAAAAAGACAACCCAATCCCAATATGGAATGTTTATTTTGGTTCACACACAAAGGGTACAATCCAATCCCAAAATTAGATGGCTTGTGGAAACTCTTCCCTATTCCTTTTTTCAATTCTTTAAGGTTTGATAAGGTACCATCCTATTTTTTTTTTTTTGGGATTGGACTACCCCTATGATGTGTGTATTCTTCTAATAATTTTTGTACATGAGGGCTTGCTTGATGTTTGTATGGAGTTTGTGTGGTGTTCATGCGGAGGACATATAGTATCCATGAAGTGTTCATGTGGAGGATGTGCTGGTATTCATGTTGCGCTCGAGTGCTAAAGACTACTAGAAACAAAAATTGAATATCCAAGTATTTTTTTTTTAGATTTTACACTTTGTGTTTAATTTTATAGGTGTGTGAACATTAGACTTTTTATTAGTATGTTTATATATTATGTGTTTGGGTAGAATATATTGTTTATATTTGGATGGACACATGCTCACACACACACACACACACACACACACACACACACACATGAAATGTTTGAATTTATAATGAGTTGGATATTTTATAAATTCAGAATATATATATATATATATATATATATATATCGGACAAAAATCTTGAAATCCAAAATTGATTGAATCTACTGCATGTTTGGTAATATTTTAGTATAGTTAATTAGATAATTTTTAAAAGATTAGAAATCTCAAAATCAAAACTAATTAACTCATTATTGGACCGATGATAAGTTTTGACACCATTCTTTGTTTTTGGGCTAAATCTCAGTCACTCCAAAACATTATATATATATATATATATATATATATATATATATATATATATATATATTTCTTTTGATACTTCTCTTAGTTGGCCAAAAAAAAAAAAATAATATTATGATTATATGAAAAGTTGAAAGATGAATTATAAACTACACAACATAGGGACAAACTCATTAATGATAAAAATTAAATTAAACCCCATCAAACACTATGCTAATGAGTTTCACTAGCTTGTAAAGAACATCTGGCTCTCATATAAAAAAAATATCAATTTATGTTTTAAAATTTAAGATCAAGAAAAATGCACATTTTGAATAAAAATGGCACCTAGATGTATTAAATGAAAATGTTTTTTTTTTTCAAAAAACAACCTACTATGCATATTCTAACATGTGCCTTTTTTGAAGTTGTTGGCATCCTATGAATAAGAAATTTATAGCATTATTATTGTTCTCATCAACTTTAATAAATTTTTTTTTATGAGGACTCTCATCCCTCCTTTGTGATGATCCATCACCACCATCATTATATGATTCCATGTCTTTAGAATTTTAATCAACTTGATGAATAGAAAAACATGAATATGAATTTACTATTTCATCATATATTAATTTGATGAATGAAAGAAGGTAAAATGTGTACTAAAAATACATAAATAAAAAAAATTACGAAGTTTGAATTGATTAATTTTTCCGAGTTTCAAACCAATACTTATTTATAATAAATAGTCAAAAAACATCTGAAATTCGCACAATCAAACCACAAAGAACAAAGATAATTATAATTAATATAAAACAATGTTTAATGTATTCAAACATTAAGAGTTCATACAACTAGATGTGACGAGTTTATAATCTTATGATATGGTAGTATTTAGGCTTCTACCCAATTCTCAACATATTAAAGTTTCACATTGTAACAAAAACTTTATTTTTTTCACGTCTTCAATGAAATTAGTACAAAACTATGCATTATCATGATTGCTCAAAAAATATTTCTTTTTTTTTTTAAAGAATATCATTTTGCATTCACGTTGAACAAGTGTAATCTTCAAGAGATTTATAATAATTTGGAATCCAAAAATATTGATACAAAAAATATTGATTTTAATTTTTATATGAATAATGCACTATTGGAACTGATTTATACTAAAAGATATTTATGACTATTTTCTTGATTTACATCTTCTTTTTATTTTAAAAAATGATTTTATAATGAGCTAAATTTGTAAAAATGCATATTATTTATTCTACATTGTAGATTATTTTGTGTAGGCTTATGCATAGAAGATCGAATCATCGATTCTTGTAAAATATAAGTTTGTTATTCATAATCTAGATAGAACTAGACAATATATCGGTAAGATTGTAATATTAGATGTTGGTTGGCCTATCTTGACTATAATAAATGATGAAATTCTAACTCCTAGGGCTAGTACACTTGAGTGTATTGAACGATACTAATGCAGTGTAATTATTCTATACTAACTTGTAAATTAAAATACACTATTGTTATTATAAACATTATTACACTCATTCTTCAAGTAATTATTATTTACGTACTCTTGTTAATAGTTATTTTGATTCATAAAGAGTGTGATCAAGAAATAGATTTGAGAACTTTAAGAATTAGATAAATTTATCAAGAATATGATAAATATTGATTATTGTTAGAATCCATATATTGTCAAAAGGATTAATGATACCCCATTGAGAAAGCTCATAAGTTTTGATATTGTCAAACATTACAGGTAGATATTCATCTAACAATTCAACTAAGTTAAGTAAAAAGTATCAAAGAAATAATTAGAGATTGATTGAGTTGGATTAGCAGTGATTTGATTTAATCAATAGATACTTATAATCTTAATATGAGGAGTTTAATTAGTGATAAGTAACAAGAGATAAAATATTTTTAATAAGTGAGAGAGTATAATTATAATTTTATAATAGTATGAATTATAATTAATATAAATTATTATGTGAAATAATTTACACTAGAAACCTAAAATCTTAATATATATATATATATATATATATATAAAATATTAAATCATTAATAAGATATTTAATATAATAACAAACTGAAATGCATGATTTTAACTATGCATTAATTATTTGATTTTTTAATTTTTAAATATAGCATCATCATCTTCACAAAATAGGGCTAGAGGAGGTATTGTTGAAGATGACCAAAGTAATCCGTATAACTACAATTAAGTAATTTCTCACTCAAATATGTTCGAAACAACTATATAACACATTCCATGAGTATTATTGTCATATTAAATTTTTAGTTTATGGCTCTTCACCAATGGTATCAAAGGGATGGGTGTTTAAGCAATAATATGCATGGATGTGATAAGTTCTTAAGAATATCTAAAAATTCAACTAAATAGATGCGTTCTAACCTCTATTGATTCACTTTAATATTGAGGTTGTTTATTATGAATTATGATAATGTGTTTGGATGAATTTTATTCATTGGGCATAATTTTTTGTTTAAATTTTTGATTGGAGTGTATTCTTTTTTATGTGAATCTTACGTAAACCACTACCAATGACAGTGCATGTGGTAGTTTTCATGATGAATGGAAATGTCAGAGATGGTGACTATTGCTGGTGACAACACTTATGGAGGTTGTTGTAATGATCAATAATGCCAGAGATGGTGATTGTTGACGGGGATGCCACCTATGGAGGTTGACAGGGCAATCAGCAATGACAGAGATGGTAACTATTGTTGGCAATGCCACATGTAAAGGTTGTTGTGGTGATCGAAAATACCATAGATATTGTCTATTATCGGCGAACCACCTACGGAGATTGTCATTTTGTGCATTGGCGTCAAAAGTGATAACTATTGACAATGATATCATCTTTGAAGGTTTTCATGGCACATTGGCGATGCTAGAAGTGATGATTATAACTAGAACATTAAATGCAATGATATGCAAAGCCAATAGTGTTGGATTTTGTAGTGACCTTGAGCAAGAAAGGAAGTAAATGATAGAGTTCAGGGTGGTAGAAGTAGATGATGGCAGATTTCATGGTGATAGATGCAGATCATAGCGGAGTTCACCGTGGATAGTGGTGGGATGCACAACCAATTTCTGAAATTGAAATATATTCCATATCTATTTTATTATGGGCACTAAACCTAATTTTTGAAAAGTCTTAGGTTGTAAGTGTCCAAACCTAAAGAATTGAGGTGTTCAACATTCATATATTCATGATACCTTGTCATTATGTATTCGTGGCATGGACATGTGTATGTTGTAGCATAGAAATGTGTACGACATGGAAATGTGTCTGTTGTTGCATGGAAAAATATCTTTTGTGGAATGGATATATAAATATTGTGATGCCATGCATGCATATGCATGTAAATACATGAAAACTAAAATAATAGTTTTAGGCCGAAGGAAAATACACATATTTAAGATAACAATCCTCAATTTAATAATATCTAAATGAGTGAGATAATTCATACATGATACCTAGTCATTATGGTCTTCATCATTGGTTTCAAATGTTATGCAAGTTGGTTAGTATTTTGGTCTTGGGACCTTCCCCATATCGGACTAATTGGCTTGCATGTACACTTAGCATAAACCACAATTGAATAATTCTATAGATTATTTAAATGAATCACTTATCCATCTAAATGATTCATTTAATGAATAATTATTTTAGAATTATATGATGATTTACACTTAGTTATCAATTATATTATGCTCTCTATCTGAGCCACAACTATTATTTATAGGACCAATGATAAGTCATCAGTTTAATCTTGTTTGACACGACCTACTACATAGATAACAAGATTAATAAGAATTAACTTGTATGAACAAATAATGAATAGTATATGTCCTCTCATTGAGGCATATTATTCATGGTATCAAACTATTGATGAATTTATTCAAGAATTTTTGGAGGGAAACAATTCTTGTAATATAATTCAAACTAATAAGCTCACAATAATTTTTTTTAGGAAATTATTTTTAAACCCACTCGCCACCATTCTTAAAAAGAATAAACTCGATGGAACTAATTACATTGATTGAAATATAAATCTCGATATTATCTTGATTATTATGAACCACCACTTTGTACTCATAGATATGTGACTGGTTAACGTCATCAAGGGGCAACTGATGAGGAAGCCAAACCTTATGAGAAATGAGTAAAAGCTGATTAGATGTCTAAATGTAATATTTTTGATTTCTATGTCAATTATACTCTAACAACAATATTGGTCCATGGCTATTACCTCTGACATGATTTCTAATCTCAAAAAAAATTTGAGAATCAGTCTCATTCTGCTAGGCAAAAATCCACGAGGAAACTTATGAATAATACAATGATTGAAAGAATCATAGTGAGGGATTATATTCTCAAAATGATTGGTCTTCTGAATGAACTAGAGATTCGTAGAGAAAGATTGATATGTATTCTCAGATTGATATTATCTTATAATTTTTGTCAGACTCTTATAAGTAATTTTGCATAAATTATAATAAGAACAAACCTGATTGGACGTTGGCACAATTTCTAAAGGAATTAGTATTGGCTAAAAGTATTTATTAGGAAACTAGTAAGAGTATTCATGGATGAAAAAACATCTTCTAACCTGAAAGGAAAAAAAGAAGATAAGGTTTCAGGAATATACTCAAGCTCCATCGATAGTTCCGAAATCACAAGTGAGAGTTAAAAAGCCAAAAAAAAAAATATTTTTATTACAACCAATTAGGACACTAGAAGAAGCAACATATGATTTATCTCAATAAAGTGAACAATCAAGATAAATATTAATTACTAGTAGTTAAAATATGTTTAACAATGGTATCTAAAGACACATAGTGTGTAGATACGGGTGCCACTAATCATGTATGCAATAATTTGTAGTGGTTCTAAGAAACTAAACAACTACGTGATAGAGAAATTGATCTTCAATGAGAAATAGTATTAAGACAATGAATGTTGTAGTAGGAGATTGCATGCTTCAAAATTGAGAGAAATAATGTTTTAATTTTAATAGTTGTTTTTATGTACCATCGATCAAGAGAAATTTGATTTCAGCTTTCAATTTAGTTAATGTTGGATTCTCTTTTTTATTCAATAAATTTGTCATAATTTAGCTGAATAAAATGATTTTCTATTTTGGTATATTAAAAGACAATCTTTATGTTATTAAAATTATTTCTACTCAACTACAAGAATGCAAAACGAATAACCATCAACACCATACCACTTATAATTAATATTCTTTTTATATGAACCAATCTTATTTTTGGTACTTATGCCTAAATCATATAAATTTAAAATGGATTTCAATACTAGCTAAAGATGGTTCTTTGGGTTCATTAAAAGTGAAAACACTTCCAACATGTGAGTCCTATAAAGAAGAAAAAATAACCAGGTGGTCTTTTGTGACCAAAGGCTATGGAGTCAAAGAGTCACTAGAATAAGTTCATTCTAATTTATGTTGGCATGTGACTATCGAAGAAAGAGGTGGTTTTGAGTAATTCATAACTTTCTTTGATCATTACTCATGATATTGATAAAATTATTTGATATGCCATAAGTCTGATATCTTTCAGAAATTTAAAGAGTATATGATAAAAATGAAGAAACATCACAATAAATGTCTCAAAACACTCTAACATGGTGGAAAATACCTCTTTGGAGAGCTTAGAGACTACTTTTTGGATTATGGAATTACAACCCAATTGTCCATACCTAGCACTCCATAGTAGAATGATGTGATAGAAAGAATGAATAGGATTCTTATGGATATAGTAAGGTCAATGATGAGTTATCCAAACTAGAGATATGTGTTATAAATAATAACATATGTTTTAAACTTAGTTCCAACTAAGTTGGCACATGCAACTCTCACCAAATTGTGGATTGGGCACAAGCCTAGTCTAAAACATATTCATTTGTGGGGTTTCCCCGAACATGTATGGATGGAGAAGATAGATAAGTTGGAAATAGGAATATAAGTTTGTTTTTTGTAGGATATCCTAGGAACTAAAGGTGGTTTGTTTTATAGTTTAAAGGATCAGAAGGTCATTGTAGTGCCAATGACCGATTTCTTAAACATGACTATATAACAAACCATACTCCTAGAAGTATAATTATTCTATAAATGTTAAGAAGAGATAAGTTAGTCTACACTTTTTCAATACCAGAAGGAACGCCATAAGGTGACATCTCTGATACCTCATTGCCTCATTGTAATGAGAAAACTATTTATGATAGTATTTATACTAAACCTTGTGAGTCTATCATTGATATGATAGTAGTACAACTAGAAGGAAATGATCATAATGGTTCATAGGAATCAATATCTATGTAGCCTATCACTTAAAGTATACAACCAAGAGAAGTGTCTCGTAATAGTAGGAGGATTATTTGTCAACCTATACAATATATACTCTTTGGAGAGTCTTATGATAGAATCTTTAATGAGCTAGATATTGATCCCCAAAACTATAATAAAGCACTTCAATATAAAAATGCAGAATATTGGCAAAGAGTAATGGAATCAGAAATATAATTAATGCATTCCAATCATGTTTGGGATCTTTGGAACCACCTATAGGGATAAAACGCATAAATTACAAGTGAATCTATAAACGAAAGAGAAGAATAGTTGGTAACATTGAGACTTATAAGGCTAGGCTTGTTCCAAAAGTATGTACTCAAAAATACAAAATTAATTTTGAGTAAAATTTTTCATTTGTAGCCATGCTGAAGTCAATCCATATTCTCTCGTCCTTTATAACTCATTATGACTATAATATTTCTAAAATGAACGTGAAAACTCTATACTTTTGAATGGACATCAAGAAAAATATATCTATATGATACAACCAAATAGTTTCATTGAAAAATACCAAAAACACATGTTGTGTAAGTTGAATATGTCCATTTATGGAATGAAACCAACATCTAGATCTTGGAATACTCACTTTGATCATGCCATTAAATCTTATGACTTTGAATATGTACATGATGTGGTATTCAACATATTTTCTATTAAAGAATGGTGCATCATATAAAGATATAATTTCTATTTTTTATAATTGAAAAATGGGTTCACAAAACATAAATAATTTTAATGTATATTTGTTAAAAAATATTTGAATCCTAAAATATTTTTCATGAAATGCTCTCGCATTATTGAATTAAATACATCATATGCCCTATCTATTTATAAAGATTAGGAAGACAAAAAAAAAGGAAAATAATAAATTCAGAACAAATAAAAGAAAAATAATATACAAGAAAGGTAGGGAATAAATCAAAGGATATTCAAGAATATATTATGATTCTCAACACTTCCCCTCAAGCTAGTGCATATAGATTATATGCACCAAGCTTGTTACAAATGAACTGAATTCTTGCACCTCGAAGAGACTTAGTGAAAATATTTGCTAGTTGGTCAATCAAGTTGACGAAACTAGTAATTATGCATCTTGAGACAATCTTTTCTCGAATAAAGTGACAACCCACTTCAATATGTTTGGTCCATTGATGAAAGATTAGGTTGAAAGCAATGTATAAAACTGCTTGGTTATCACACACACAAGTGTCATTTGGCCATCATTTCCAAATCTTAGTTTTTGAAGAAGCTATTTGAGCCATATAAATAACAAGTTGCCAAAGTCATAGCTCGATACTCAGCTTTAGTACTAGACCTAGCCACTACATCTGATTTCATACTTTTCTAGGATATTAAGTTACCTCCAATAAATACACAATATCCTGAAGTTGAACATCTATCTACGAGTGAGCCTGCCCAATGTACATCACATATCTAATAATCTTGGTGTGACCTTTGTTTTTATATAACACATCTTGACATGGTGTTCCTTTGTTATAGCGAAGAATATGGATCATAGCATCCTAGTGGTTATCACATGGTGACTGGAAGAATGACTAACTACACTCACATGAAAAGAAATATCTGGAAGAGTGATGGTAAGGTAGTTTAGTCCTCACACTAGTCATCGATATCTCCCTGGATCTTCATAGAGGCTTCTCCTATCCAGGTACAAGCTTGACATTTGAATCCATAGGAGTGTCTACTAGTTTACAGTCTTGCATAACAATTTGTTCAATATATCTAAGACATACTTCCTCTGAGACATGACCACACTAGAACTAGAATGAACTATCTCAATTAGGGGTGTCAAACAAGTTGGATTGGGTTAAATGGTCGCAGGTTAAACGGGTGATGGGTGAAAAATATGTAAACCGATACATAACGTGTTTAATAAATGGGTAAAAAATCGAAACACGAATATTAACCATTTAATAAATGAGTAACACGACACAACTCATTTAACACATCTAATTTTTATGGGTTGGGTTGGGTTGGATCGGGTTAACATGATATACAACTTATTTGACCTATTTACTTGTTTACCACACATTTGACCTATTTAACACGGTAAACCACCCGTTTAACTATTTATCCATTTATTTAAATGGGTAAACGAGTTATAAACGGGCTTGCATGTTTCACCCGAACATGACCCATTTATTAAATATATTAAACGGGTTGACCTGTTTATCACCCGAACCCATTGATGTATCACCCAAACCCATTTAATCAGTGGTTAATCACGTCGATTAATCATGTCGTGTTAAATTTTGACAGACCTAATCTCAATCCCTAAAAAATACTTGAGTTTTCCCAAGTCTTTTGTTTGAAACTGGCTGAAGAGATGTTTAAGTTTCTGAATATCATCATGATCACTGCCTGTTATAACAATATCGTCCACATAAACAATCAGATAGATGCACTGTCCCAATGATGTATGATGATATAATATAAAGTAGTATGATATTCTTCGATGCATACCGAATTCATGTACCATAGAGCTAAAATGGCCAAACCAAGCCCTAGGGGACCACTTTAGGTCATATAAGGAATGACATAGCCTACATATCAAA
Organism: Sapria himalayana; assembly: GCA_029783825.1. Classification (NCBI taxonomy): domain Eukaryota; kingdom Viridiplantae; phylum Streptophyta; class Magnoliopsida; order Malpighiales; family Rafflesiaceae; genus Sapria; species Sapria himalayana. Next base: position 750,079 of record JAREIK010003431.1, on the reverse strand, counting down.
CCAAACTTTTCATGAGCAACAAATCCTAATAGTTGCTCCATATATAATTCCTCAGCTAGGCCACCATGGAGAAATATACCCTTGATGTCTAATTGATATAACAAGGGCCAATAGCTCATAGTAGCCATAGATAAGAGAAGACAAATGGAAGTCATTTTGGTAAAAAAAAGTGTCATAGTAATCGGAACCAAAATTTAGAGTATACTCTTTGGCAACCAAATGAGCCTTAAGATGATCCACTCGACTATCTAGACCAATCTTAACAATATAAACACAAAGGCAACCAACAAGGGACTTGCCAACAGGTAAGGGGATGAGGTCCCACATGCTAGTAGAATACAAATCAGCCATTTTATCAACATTTTCCTATTTCTAGCCCAATGAGAGAGGTACTCATGGACAATGTGAAGAATAGAAACAAAAGATAAAGTGGAAATAAAAGTAGAATGTGGTGGAGATAAATGATAATAAGATAGATAAATCTAAATAGGATAAGGATTGCGAGATGAATGAGTTCCTTTCCAAATGGCAATTGGAGAATCAATGAGAGATGATAAGATCGACAAAAGGGGATGAGTCATCAGGAGGCATGTCGATGGTACGCAGATGAGTATAAACTTGTAAAGGATGAGGTGGAGTAGCTTGAGAATCAGAGGATAAGGACAAAAGGGGGGAGGATGAATGACATGGATAAGACCTCTAGACTGAGAGGTGATGGGGTAGAGGAAAGAGAAGTATGTTCAAAAAATATGACATCAGCAAACACAAAGTTCAATGTGTATTAGGAGAATAGTAGTGGTACTCGCATTGAAGGAAGGAATAGCCAAGACAGATGCACTTCATTGCCTTAGCAGAAAATTTATCTTGGCTAAGAGTAAGGATGTGGACAAAATAAGTGTAATTAAAAAAATACAGAGGGAAAAAAATATAGGTTGATTAGGAAAAAGAAGAGAATGAGGAACTTGATCACTTAGGATGGAAGAAGACATGCAATTGATTAAATTGCATGTGACTAAGATAGCATCCCATTTTGTTGTGGAGAAGACTGCTTAGCCGCCCCATTTTGTTGTTGGCCGAGCACTCATTGTTTATGGTGGAGAAGAGTGTGAGCTATCTCAACTAAGTGATGATTCTTGTGCTTAGCCACCCCATTTTGTTGTGAAGTATAAGCATAAGAAGACTAATGAAGATGTGAATAGAAGCATTAAATTGATTGTGAATCTCACCAAAAAATTTTGGAACACAAAAAATATCTCAACTTGACTTTTATTTAGAAATAGCCAGGTACAATTGGAAAAATTATCAATAAATATAGCAAAATAGTAAAAACCTAAATTAGACATAGTTCAGGATTGACCCCAAACATCAGTGTGGATGCGCTCAAAAAGAAATTTGTCCGAGACTCCAAGAATTTGAGGAACAAAACATGAGTATATTTTCCAAGCTGACACGACTCACATTCTAGTGAAGATAAGCTATAAAAGCAAGAGAATATCCTTTTAAGCTTGGAAATGTTGGGATGACCAAGTTGATGATGGATGAGAAGAGAGTTATCTATTGACATGTAGATGATGGAAGATGAGATTGAATTGAAATGATAAAGTCTATGAGACTCATGTCCTATGCCCGTACTCCATGTAGGGTACCAGTGATCCAAGTGTATACAATTAAACATTGGACAAGGATGTTACCTTTTATAGTGCAAAAAACTTTTAATCTTGAATGGTTCGGTCAAATTCTAACACAGTCAAGTGTCCGTGGCTATAGCGGCATCCACACAAATATATCTTCATTTTTTTTGTTTTTTTTCCTCCCATTACATTTTTTTTAGTTTTTCACACACCTTTCTAAAAGGATGTGTTATTAATTATAATAGAGAAACATGAGCTTTAAGTTTGGGCTCTTTTTAAAGGACCAAACATTTACTAATTGGATTAAATTTTTTAATCCCATTAGCTTAAGATCTAAAATGAATTTTAGATTTAAAGATTAGACCTAGTTTATTTTAGTCTAACTAAAATAAAACAAAATCCAAATATATATACATTTTTCGTGTGTGATCTAATAGGTTCTTGTATTGTTGGCAGTGACTTTAAAATCTCATTTTAAAGAAATAAGTAATGAGTAACATCTAGAAATATATCATTGCTACCCAAGTGATGAGAATACAATAGATTCAACTTAACCTATTTTCATGACTTATTTTATTGTATGATTTAGTTTTTTTTGTCAATGATATCTAGATTGATTTATGAGGCACTGATCATGTCATCCTCACATCAATCAATATATTTCTTAATCTTTGAGTAGACTAACTTAAACAAATAAGCTCAATAATATATCATTTTGACTTATTTCAGCATGACTATACATTTTAGTAGTCCTACTCAATCAAGGGCCTTACTGATATCATTTCCATTATATAGAAGGAATAAATTCCATCTGCATCAATCACATACCTCTGCACAATTTATTATATACCTAGTAAACAAATTTATAACCAACCTTGTTACACGTGGTATTTACTTAATCTAAAGTATACAACTCCTTATGTAGAGAACCATTATGACTTCAGGTCAAAGAACAATTTATACTAATAGTTACTATGAGAATATGTATGATACTTATATAACTATCCATAAAACATTCTCATAGAGGATTAGTTTTGTATATGTTCTCCAATATATACCCAAGTGTTAACTTAATAACTCATATTAGTGAACCTACATTCCAGTCTCAATGTATTAATATTGCTATTAAATATTAATACTTGACTAAGGATAATTTAGAGTAGTATTTCATAGAATATATCACTCTAGGATATTATTATATTTATCTAATATTTGCATAGATCTAAATAAATATAATAATCATAAATTAATGTATTTTATTAAAATAAGATATGATACAAAAGTCCCAAAAGAATTATCTAATGATTGACTTTTAGGGCAAACACTAACACTCTGGCCCTATAATGTGACATAAGAGTGAGAGAAGGTAATAAAAAAATGAAGGTCATGAATTAATTTGTTGATACATATAATATTAAATGAAGAAGCAAGAACATAAAGAATAGAAGTAAGATATAAAGATGGTAGGGAATAGATAAACTCAATATTTGTGGCCATGGTTTGAATCACATTAGCCAAGGTAATCATAGGTAAGAATGAAGTGATAGTAAGGGAATAAAAAATATTCTTATTACTAGACAGATGATTAGATGCACTAGAATTGAGAATCCATGGGCCAAGACATTATTCAAGATAAGCAGAGGAATTACAAGTCTAGGCAACATAAGCAATAGAGGCTGATTTGACAGCATGAATGAGGTGAAAAAACTCATCATATTCCACATGTGTAAGAATTACACTGTGAGATGAAAGAAGAGGCTGATCCTTAGCCGGAAGCGGATGTGGTTTAGAAGAATGGGCCCCATTTTTAGTGTGAGGTGGGCGACCGTGCAATTGATAACATCTATCTCAAAGATGACCCAATATATTATAATAAGTACAATAAGGTCACTGGTCTCTACCTTAGTGTCTACCATGAAAACTATCAGAATCACAATGAAGATTAGATGTAGCAAACATTATTTATATGTCTAGGAAAGTTTGGTCATGGAAAAAGGAGTGAAAACACAAACAGTCTAGAAAACACTAACATTACTGAGGTCATTTTGGCTACATGAATAAAACTAACATACTTTTTTAATGGATGAGGTATTAATTCTTAGGTTCCACAAAAGTAAATGGAAACTTCTTTCCCCATGGCTTATTGCCATCCATGAAGAGAATGTAATTTGGAGAGTGGTTAAGGCATCATACCACTATCAAGTGAATATACTAATTAATGAGTTATGAAATAAAATGTGACTTTATTAGATTGATTAGTAGTACAAAATAAAATAACATATAATATACAAGAGCAATAAAAGAAAAATAAAGAATAGAATAAAATAAAAGTTATGAAATAAAATATTAAATATAACTCAATAATTTCTTCTAGAGTAATTAGAAAATTAAGTCTATTGGAATCACCTACATGATTATGCGACTTCATAAGAGACTATTAGTGAATTGAGAAATAGCCCTTACTATATACTATGGCGAGATGTATCTTGTCTTTCAAAAATATGACTAGATAGATTATGGTATTCTAAAATAAAAATATATAAACCTTGATTGGTTAGAAGAAGTAATACGAAAAAGGAACTTCATTAGAGGTTCCTTCATCCTATTTAGATTAAGACTCGATATTTTGGGATACTACTAGAAAGATAGAGACATTTGAAGCTAAATCCTTCTAATAGAGAAATCTAACATCTTCTGATGATGCTAACCTAAGATACTCATTTTGTTGGAGTTCCAATTTGAATGTAAATCATCCTTAGAATAGTCAGAATTCTCAACATCTCCTCTATCTCAACAACTTGTATTAAATGCCCGAGCAAACAACACATCTCAAAATGGTAATACATATGAGTGATTAAAGATAACTATTATTCCTCTTCACAACTTCATATTGAGATATAATTCTAATAAAGGATGTCTAATGAATCATCACATGATTCAGAAAGTAATTATGAAATTAACTAGGTGCAAACTCCCAATATATTGTCATTTCCTAATATTTTAATGTCTTGATTGAGTTGTATTTTTATCATTCTATGAAAAAAGACAAATATAAAAATATCATTAGTTGCAAATTAAACAAACACAACATAAAAATTTGGTCCATCTTAAATGAAGATTATACAATATTTATGTCTCTAATGAGTATCACATTTAATGAGTATCCACACATTTATATGAATTAAATGAAATGCATCCTATATAACACTAAAATGACATGTCATACAGGAATCTTTAATATGCCTTTCTAACTAATATTTCTCACAATCAAGAGAGAAAACTTTCATTATGTTTGGATTGATAAGTCTCATCTTAACTAGTGTAAGATAATTACACTGAGAATGAACTAGTAAGGGGAAAAATGTAGCGAAACATGTGGTGGGTCTCCTCATTGCAAAATAATACAATAAAGGTTTAACTTAGTCCCAGAGATAATTTAAATAGTTACACAGTCTTGAAAAATAATATTAAAAAAAAAGAAATATTTTAAATTGAGTTTTTTATAATATAATCCATAGACAATAAACTATATGGTAGGTTGGAAGCATATTTAATACAAAATAAAGTAGTAGGACTTAGATTGATGTTTTAATAACTAATATCATGTGAGACATCACTATTAACTATAATAATACCAACATAAGCAAAGAAATTTGAATAAAAAAGTAAATACAAATGATTTAACTGTTAGCTCTTGGATTGATCACCTAGAAGATGAGAGAAAAAGTAGTAAACGAAAGAAATAATAATTAAGATTAAGCCATAAGCAAGTATAATAAAGATTTAGAGAGATGTTTATCAAACTACTCTCTATATATAGTAATAGCATTAACATAGAGACAATGCATGGACCCCTATATGGTTGAGTAGTCAGACCTTCAAATTCAAAACTTTGAAAATAGACCCCTCTTCTTTGGATGCAAATCTGACAAGTATCATAATGTGTCCTATTTTCTAATAAAGAACACTATCCATGCCAACATGAGTAACTTAAAATTTAGTGATGAATTTTTGATTGAGAAGGAAAAGTAGGCTCACCCATAATTTAGAATCTATAAGCTAAATTATTATCTCCAAGAGTGTATAAGTAGAACATCCCAAGATGTTACTCTTTCTATCTAACTATAACAAATAGATTAACTTCCACATGAAAATTTTCAATAAATTATGTTGTCAAATAAGTAATGAAAGATATATTCAAATTAATTTCTTTTACCTAAAAGTCTTAAGCTCACTAATGAAACTATAATATCAAACATTCAAGTGGGTTGGGATGAGTATAGAAATGTAACAAGATCCCAAACATTCATGTGGTACATGAAACAAACATTGTAGAAGTATTGAACTTAAGTAACTATCATGCAAAGTTAATAAATGAGAATAAACTTGCATCTTGTCATATTATCTATTATTAGTCATAGGATTATTCAATACTCAAAATACTAAATAAATTGTGTCATTTTGTGAAGTAAATTAGCCGTATTTGCATGTATATTGGTATGTAAAGAAAAGATATTACAAAATTCCTATTTTGAAAGGATTTGATGAATGCTAATGAAATCTTGGTGAATTTAGTGAAATTAGCACAGACTTAGTTGAGAAAAGGCTTTTAGGTAAGAGAAGTGATCGAAAATAATGATAAATCTCTCATCACGACATATGTACATCTTTTAAAGTATCATGAAGTAATTACAACATCATTTCTTGATTGTAACTATGCCAAAATAGTTATGACTTTCTTTGTACATCATGACTCTATCTTTAAGTTGACAAAATATTTTTAATATATAGCATAATCATTATGGGTAAGATATTTTTATAGAGTCATGGTCACACCAGATCTAACCTACTTAATGGCTATAACATTATTTTCATATCATGGCTTTTGAGTACCCCAATGGTACAAGTTGTCATGACATATTTTATAGTCATGACTTAATTCAAGATAGAGCCAAACATCAAGAGATATAGGCCACAACACAATTTTTTTTTCTTGACTTTTCATTCTTGAAAGAAATTACTCAATCACAATTAATTCTAGTGCCATGACATTTTGTTCAACAAACCATTACCAAAGTCATGACTAATTCTGGCACTATGACTATATATTCTAGAATGTAGTTAATTATTCATGGCCAATTCTAGTGTCATTAAAATTTTATTCATTGAGTCAAGATCAAAGCTATGACTAATTCTTAGTATTGTGACTTTGTGTTTCAGATAGTAATTACTTCATCACGACAATCCCATTGCCACGAAATTTTTTCACAAAGTCAAGACCAAATCCAATACCATTTCTAGTGTTATGACTTTGTTTTACAAAGAGTTAAATATTAGTCATTATCATTCCTAGTATCATAATATTTGTGCTCCAAAAAAATTGAAGAGATGATAGTCATTATCTCAATTTTATGTTATAATTTCCAACTTAAAATATCACATGGATTCCTAAAGTATAAAAGCTATACTTAGAGAAGAAATAAAAAAGAAGAGAGAGAGAAAGAAAGTTAGAGAGAAGGGGAACAACAAATGATGCTCTAGGCTATACTTAACCAACTTCAATTTAGAGCAAATCCAAGATGAACAAAACACAACATTGATTGGAATTAAAGCTTTATACTTAAAAATTAGTTTGAGCTACAGTAGAACCCATGAGATAATTTCTAATACATCTTGCATTATATTACCCCCAATATCCAGCTAAAATTAATTATAGGATTGATAATATATGTGTTGTAATGGATATTAGAATTTATGAGTTTATATTTGTGTTAATCTTGTGTTTGGATGTTGATCGACATTGATGCAATTTAAAACCAACAATTAGGGTTTTCATGAATTAAACAATTTGTGCATGTCAGTCATGGTGGATATTGACAAGTAAATCATGGGACACACTCATATGATTTGAATAGTAATTAGTGATAGCCCTTCTAATCTTTATACATGAGAAAAATCAACATGTGAAAATTTAAAATTAAGGTATGTAAATCATTATAAATATATCGCTCATGAAGTCAAAAGCATAAATATATTTGAACTAATTTATTATGTACAACACAAAACATAAGGTGACAATAATGATGTTGTGACACCACAAAATATGGATCTGATATTATAGCATATATTATAGCTTAAGTTGAGTTGCGACATAACAATTCCATGTTGTGACTCCATAACACATGTTGTGACTCAAAAACATAACTCTCTAGTTGCAACAATACAAAATAGATCACAACAATTTCATTTAGGCTGCAACTCAAGATCCAAAGTTGACTCTAAACTTTAATAGATATTATAGCTTTAGTCTAGCCGTGACTTCCCAAAACATGGCCACAATTCCTCAACAAATATTTTAGTTTATTCTAATTTCAACTCCAAAAAATGGGGTCACTACTAATCAATAGATATTCTAACTTTTAATCCAATTATGAGACTACAAAATAAGGTCACAACTCTTTAGTATAGGAAACAACTTTAGAATAAGAATGAGCTAATCATAATATTCTTTCATTTGATATAAGACTTTTTCTTCATCCCTTCCTTCTAGTATCAGGTCTATATCAATGAAAGCTTTCAGCATTTGTTGTCTTTCATTGCCTTTGAAGTTGGATCTAGCTTTACAATGCTCCCATATGTCATACTACCCATCCTTTTTAGCTTGCTCCTAGTATATTAGATTCTTGGCGGCTCTTCCCTCCATAACAGTGCTTGACTTTTCTCCTATATCCTAAAAATTAAGTTATGGATTGTCCTCAAACCTTTCAGGAGGATTTCTAACTTCTATAAACCTTTTCAATGCATAAGCTATCTCAACTATATCAACCTCACCGGAGTCTTCATAACTCATTTGCTCCACCTCTCCATTACAAAGATTCTATGCTACTATTGGAATGGAGTTGGAACTCCATTTGTGATGTCACAATATGAATAAGTCATGACTTATAATTTCCATGTCTCAACTTTATTGTTTTAGAACTATCAACTTTGTTGTGACTTTTAGAAACCTCTTCACTCTCGTACTTCTTGAATACTATATCTCAAGTATAGATTATCTTTCTCATCTCTAGGTTCTAAAGTTTATAGCCTTTTATGCATTCTTTATAGCCAAGAAACTCAAACTTATTTGATTTGAAGTTCAGATTGTTCCTCATTTCCTTCAGCATATGCACACGTATATTACACCCAAATATTTGAAAATGGGATACACTTGGCTTCTTCCCATACAATACCTTAAAAGATTTTTTTATCATATACTACTAATGTGTGAGTGTGATTCTTCAAGTAGCATGCTGTAGACACTATTTTTGCATAAAATTCTAGCTTTAAGACTGCCTATCTTCTCATGCATCTCACCTTTTCTAGTAATGTTCAATTCAACCTTTTTGCCACTTTAAATTGTTATGGTGTCTTCTTGATCATGTCTTACCTAGCAATGCCTTGTTCGACAAATAATCAATCGACTGGAAAGTATTCCACACCAATGTCATCCATAGAATCTTTATCATTTTGTTGAAATGATTCTCTATCCATGCCTTGAATTCAATGTATTTTTCTGACTTTAGTTTTCTTTTTGATGAAGAAAACCCATGCAAATCTAGAGAAGTCGTCAATAAAAGAAATAAAGTACTTTGATCTTCTAAGTGATACCTCGAGAGTGGCTTCAAACAAATCACTATGTACGAAGTCCAATACTCTTGTTGATATTATGGTCGTAGCTTTGAATTTTCCTACTTTTACTTTCCATATAAGCACTTTTTGAAAAAGTCAAGCTCTTTCATACAATCTAGTACTTCTATTATCCTCTTCATTGATATAGTCCCCAATATTTTCTTATTGATAGGCCCAAGTCACTAATGCCATAACATAGTCCTTTTTCATGATACTATATTCCCATATCATGACTTTATATTTTCTTGTCATTACTTTAAATTCTCCACATGCTATTTGTATTGTTATTGTGACCTTAGATTTACCTATCATGACCTCGAACCCCTCATGATCAATTTGGACTATGTTTGCTATGAAAAATACTAAATAAAACTAGTTATTTTGATAAATTTTTATAATATTATTATATAGAAAAGAGCTTTGAAATGAATAGTTTAACAAATTATATTTTTGAAGGATTATAATTAATAATTGTAAAAATGAGTGATTTTTTGGTGAAATGAAGACTTAGTGAATTATTGAGGAGGATAATTTTGACATTCATTATTGGTTGAAGCTCTACACAAATAATTATGAAATTTTTATATATCACGATTCTACCACATTGTTGACAGGATTGTTTTATTGTACAACACATTCTTAATGGATATAAAATTTTCTTGATATCACAACCATACTACCATGTAATATTTGGATAACTATGACATTTATTTTATGCCACATTAAGCCATTACTTTACTTGTAATAAAATCCATAACAACTCTTAGTGCTACAACTTTCTCAATATAAAGCAACTAAGGTAAACGCCATGGCACTATTCCTAACAACATGATTTTTAGCTATGTAAAGTTCCAAAGAGCAATACCAGAGTCACGATCTTTTCCAAGATCATGACTCTTAGCTCTTGAAGAATGCAAACGTCATGGATCATTTCTAGCACTGCTACTTTATATTATAGAGGGAAAATATACAAGTCATTACCTATTTCTAGAACTATGACTTAGTGTTGCAAAAGAAAAATATAGCCATGACCATTCTCAACACTATGGCCATCTGATACAAAAGAGAGACTAGGGTCATATCCTATTCCTATAGCCACAACTTTATATTTCAGAGATAAAATATGCAGCCATGATCATTCCTAATGTCACAAACTTTTAAAACTAGAAAGAGATCAAAGTCATATCTCATTCCATAAAGTCATAACTCTAAACTTAAAATTTAAGCCTAGAAACTCATGTACAAAAGGAAATAAATGAGAATTTCGATTGAAGAATTCTAGGCCATGAAAGAAAAATATAAAATCTAGGGTTTTGGGAGCTAAATTTCACCCAAGTCCTAACCTTAGGAGAGACCCATGAGTAAAGGGGCAATGCAAGATGCAAATATAAACCTTAAGAGAAAGACATGATTTTTGACACTCATGAAGGTTATTATTGGGAACTTGAAATTATACAAGATATTTTTCTGATTATTTTGTGTGAATTCCTCATCAATATCAAGCTAACTTAAGGTCTATGATTATTATATTTAATTACAAGTGTTGAGTGTTTAATGGATAATTTTATATTTGGATTTTATTATGGTTTGGATATTAATTGATGTGGTATTTATATAGAACTAAAATTAAGATTTAACTTTTGATGGGTTTGTGTGTGCTATCATGGTAGATGATAATAGATAAGCCATGACTCACACTCACATAATGGTAGGTTGAAAGAGAGAGCCATTCCAATCATTACGTCTGAGACAAACTTATATGTGAAAATCCATCATTGAGAAATGTGAATAGAATGAGTATGATACTTATGAAATTGAAAGCATGAACTTTTTATAAGTTAATTTATTATGCATGACTTCGAAGAACTAACTCTTAATTGAAGGCATCATTTTATAAAATATTTTTCTAAGTGTTTTTCCTTTAGCGTAGGGATTACATGTCATTATGGTGAATGATGACATATAAGCCATAAGATATGCATAAATAGAGGTGACTCATAAAGTGATAATAATCATGTGAGTTAATTTCTATCATATGACTATTACTAGTGAGATTCAAAGGAAAACATATATTAATTATGCAACTATGGTGCTCTCAAAGACAAAAGTTTGGTTAGAAAATATTTTTGGCATCATTATTTTCTAGTTGGATGAAAGACCCTTTCCCAATAAGGTTTTGAGATTGCATAATCTTAAAAATTAGACATCATAATAAAGTCACAAGTTTTTAGTATTATTGATAGGAATTATTTAGTTTGGTTAATCAATATTAGTTTATGTAACTATCCTTAAAAAAAGATAGTTATATTTTTAGTAGTTTGAATATTAATATCTTAATTTTTCACATTGATATGTATTGTTTAACTTGTGTTAGTTATTTATATCTTGAATTTTAGTGTTTTTTATTTAGTCATAATCAACAAAGTGTAATTCTGAGATTGAGCTCATACATTGGGACCTAGAATTAAATAATATCAAAAAGATGAGAACATAATGAGTAGAAGATGAACATGTACAACCCTATGTATCAATATGATCAAGCCTATTTCTCTCCAAGTTGTGACATTTTTTTCATACCTAATGATGATTTGAATCAATTCTATTATCAAGATGTAGTAAGCTATATAGCTACGAGATCTATGAGCCATGAAGGGATCATATTTTATAATCCTTATCCAAGCTCTAAAGCTTCATTCAATGATATAATCACTAAGTTGATAATGGAGACAAGGAGAGTGAATGAAATATAAGAAGAAAAATTCTTAAAGGAAGTGCTACATCAAAATATCAGGTGATTGAAATGATTCTAGTCAGTTGTGAGAAGGATGTCAAGGAAGTTGAAGGAGCTATGACTCATCCAAATTTCAAATTGGAAAGGAGACTTGAAAATACTAACTTGGGAATGCTTAAAAAAAGTGCTATATTAGAACTTTAGGTTGTTAGAATGGTTCTAATTAGTAGTGAGAAGGAAGTCAAGGAAGTTGAATGAGCTATAACACATCCAAATGTCATGACCAAATTAAAAAAAGAAAAAAAAATTGTGCATTCAAGACCAAAGAGCCATGTAGAAACTACTATTATGGTAGCCTTTCATATAATATTACTAGCTGACTTGGAAAATACAAAGATAAAGAAAGTAAAAGACTACATGAAGAATTTGACATAGACTATAAAAGTTATAGAATATAGAAAAATTGAATGCCTTGGCAAAAGTCTAGCCATTGATATCAAACATAACACAGTAAGAGACAAATTAAGAAATATTATTTTTGTTATGTATGAAATAATTTATTATTCTTGTTTATTGTATATGCATCACAATTGATACTGATACACAAAAACCCCTCCAAAAAAATGGACCATAGTTTCTAACCAAACTATGATTTCAACCAAATTGGATTCAAAGCCATGACCATAGTTTCTAACAATAGTGAAATGATTATATCAATGAGGTGGTAGCATCATGGTATACTATGATTTCCAAAATTATTTATATTGAGCTTCAACCAAGAATGAATGCAAAAACTATCTTATAACCTCATAAAGTTATACCATTATCATAACACATGGAATACTATGATTTTACATGATTTTTTACTCTCCTCATACTCAACAAATCTAAAAAGTCTTATATTTCATACAAAACTAACAAATTACACAACTATTCATCATAATATATTAAAAATATAAATTTATAAAATGAATCTATTTAAAACTATTTTCCATACAAATATATCATGTATAATCACCAATATAACTATTATTAATTATTATTTTATATATCAGCAAACTCATACAATAAAGATTTTGCTCATACTCCAATTAATCCTCCTCTAAAAAAAGATATAACTTTCTATCCATCATAAACAACAATACAATAAGATTAAAGTACAACAATATCCATGAAAATACAAATAAATATCAATGAGGTGAAAAAGATTGGCAATATAACTTTACCTCTTAGGATCAAATTCTTTGAAGGGGAATTCTATACTAGAATACTCAAATAGTGGCAAATAAGTGAACAGTCTCTCTAGATTTCCTATGTTAGTTACTATGGAATTCAAGATCTTAACCACAATGTTACTCAATGCCTTTTATACTTTCCCATTTGAGTTAGTGAGCTTTCAAAACATCTCATTACAAAATACAATAATTTCAAATTCTTATTTCTTTTTTCCCAATTCCTCAATCCACTTGTTCTCTCGATAATGCATCTCAACTCTAATTCTTTCATATCTAATCATTAATATTTTTTTTTCATTCTATTATAATAGACTCATAAAGACACCTAAATGATTAAACACTGCCATGCTCCCAATCTAAACCCATTTCATCCATTCTTTCAAGAGTTTATAAATTTATTTTTAAACTTCTCTTGGGACATGACAAACAACATCACTTTCTTTTGGAGGTGCACTTTAAACATCACATCTTTTTTTTCAGCTTTCTTTTCTATTGCTATAGGAAGGATTGTATCTCCCTTTTTAAGTGTTTCCCCCTCTTTTTGGCTTCTGGTTGTATATTTTCAAAACATAAAAAAAAATCATCATACCTCCTTGTGCAACCAAAAAAATACTTAATGCGAGTCTCTTTTTCTTCTCATATTTCCTCACTTATTTCCATAGCTTCTGTGTTGGCTTCAAAAAAAATGATCATTCTTGCCCAATATTCATCAAATCTTCCTATTATAGAATTGAATTCTTCCCTTTTTCTATATCTTTAAAGCTCTTTTTTAATGCCCGACAATGTCAAGGTGTACACATCCAGATACAATTCATCATTATATTTATCCATAGGAACTTCTTTAGCTCTACATAATATTGTAATAAAGAAATGATGAATTATTTGACTATAAAATTTTTCTTTTGATGATTGAGAATGAACTTCTCAAGTATTTTTATAACTGATTGAGAGAGCATAAATTAGAATTGCCCAATCTTGTGTGATAATTGAGATATAGAGTATTGGTTGCATAAAGAGCAAATAAAATACAACCATACTTTATTTAGCTCTATGAGTTCTCTATGCATCAAATATCCTTATGTACTTTTCAAAGTTATTCTTTATTTTTCTTTTACATCCATCAATATATACATGATTGCATTGAAGTTAGGTTTTTTTTTAAGAGATTTGAAGGGCGTGCTATCCCAAGCTCCTCGCAGTCCAAATAATTCATTAATAATTTTTAATTAAAATGTACCCAAATTTATTTTACATAATATTTCATTTCTTGTCAATCTACTAGACTAGCATATAATTCTTTTACAATCATAGTACTCCATCTTTTTATATTTGTACAAAATAAATTTTTATTTTTCTTCTCTTTGATCTCCTAGAAAGTTGGGATAAAAAATATTTGAAACCCTTCTTTTCTATTTCTTGGCTAGAATGGATTTCATCCACTTTCTACTAATCTCTATCAGAATAGTCACCATGAAAACTATGACTTTTTATGTAACTTTGGTAGTGCTTGACCATGGTCGCTTGCCCTTAACCTTGTTTCTCATCTTTGTGGTGTTGCTCTTCTCTCATCCCTTCAAATGCAAGCTTTCTTACATGGTGATGCTCTAAATCTCTAAATGGTTGGAATTTAGATTCATGGTATCAAGAGAAAAAGAAAGTTTGGGCATTATAGGATTTTGCCCTTCGCTGCTCTAATTAAATAGTCACACAATGTCATGACTTCATGTATTTAATAATTTTTATTTCTATGGAAAGTCATGTCACTGGCTAACAACCATGGCTTTGAGTTTGACTTAGTCGGATTCATATCTAGATTTTAATATGTGACACATTTTTATGTGGGGTTTATTGTGTATTAATATCCGTGAGTGATGCATATACAACAAACAATAGAAAAAACTTATTTCATCACACAACAAAAAAAACTTTTTAGGTTACCTCCCAAATAGTGTTATGTTTAACATCTATAGCAAGACCTTCATTAAAGAATTATCTTTGTCAATAATTTTTATAGTCTATGTTAATTTCTCTATGTAATTTTTTACTTCTTTTCTTCTTTTATTTGATGTGGTGGCCAGTAATATTATATAGAAGACTACCTTTATGGTAGTTTTCACATAGATAGATGGTATTGAATACCCAATTTTTTTTGGCAATGACATTATGATGTGTCATAACTTTTTTTGCTTCCTTGACCTCTTTCTCACAACTAATAATATTCATTTTAGTATTGGTATTACTAATATAACACTTTCTTTAACCATGTCCAAGTTAGTGTCTCAAAATCTCATTTCAAATTATTTTATCTGCTCTTCTTTCATTTCATTAACTTTTCTTTTATCAATAAGTAACATAGTGGTTATATCTTACAATGAAAATTTGGAGGTTGGATAAGGACTATCAAACATAATCTTTTCATGGCTCTCAGATCTCAGATCTCCATATCTTACTATATTCTAATAATAGAATTGATTAAAATCACCATTAGATATGAGATAGGAATCATTATTTAGTAGAGCACAAGATTCATCATATTGATAAATTGAGATATGTACATTTATCTTCTACTACCAAAGTTCTCCTCATTTGATTTTTTCACTTTTTGGATCTCGAGGTATTAGCTCAATCATGGAATTTTACTATGTTGATTTGTGGCTAAAATATAAATAAGAAAAGCTAAACCAAAAGATATAAAAAAAATAATACAAGATAAATAATACAAATCAATATATAAAATTAAGATATTATTATCCAAACTACTAAAAATAAAATTATTCTATTTTAATGATTGTTATATTAACTAATTAAACTAAATATTCCTTGATAATGATGTTATATATTTATTGTGACTTTATTTTGATAACTATTTTTTAGGATTACACAATATCCCAAAAGCTTGTTAGGCAAAAATCTCTTTCATTTAACTAGTCTCACAATTATATGAGTCATACAAGTAGTAAAATAAACTTTCATTTTTATATCAATCTCATAAAAATTGTATAGGTAGTTTTATCAACTAATGATGAGTAAATTACCACTCTAAGTGAAATGATAAAACTGAGTTGTACATGGTCTGGCATGACATGGTCCATAACCATGCCTAGACCTAGGTCATATAGGCCCAAGGCATGGCTCATGTCATGCTAGGCTAGATGCTGCCATGCCTTCTGTCGGGCTAGACATAACCTACATGCCTGGCTTATTAGTATGGTCCACCAGTACGGTAATCATGACCCAAGACCGTGGACCAAGAAGCATGCATGGTCCACTTGGATTGTGTCTGGCTTCCCCAGACACATTAAAAAAAAGATATTTATTGTATTTAAATCAAACTGCGGTGTACATATTGTGGGGTTTTTAATGAAACCCACCATATGGACATGGTAGATCATTCAAGCCTGGCACACTACATGCACCTTACATGTAGCAAACACATGGTTTTTTAATCCTGCCCATTAGAATCTTTTTTCCAATGGCTAGGGTAGAAATCTAATGGCAATCGAGTTTCTGCCCATTTTAATATTCAAAAAAAAAAAACTAAAAATATAAAAAAAATATAATTTTTTATTAAATAAAATCTATAAATATATAATATGAGTTTTATGTTTTTTATTCTCATTTCTCATTCTCAAGTCTATCACTCTCTTCTACTCTCTCTCTACTCTCTTGCTCCTCTACCCTACCTCTAGTTTACATCTCTTTAAACTTTAAAGCATTAAGCTTTAAGCATCAGATTTTTTTATAAAGCTTAAAGAAAGTTGGAGTTTGTCTTGGTATTCTATTACCTATTGACTGTGGGGTGTGTGAGCTATAGCTTTATCTCTTTCCTCTCCAGAATCTAGGTATTTTTTTTATTTTTTTAAATATACATAATTTTTTAAAACATAAAATAAAGGAAATAGCTAATAGTAAGTACAATGATAATGACATTAATAAAGATTTAGATATAGATAATATTGATAACCATACGGAAAAGTTCAAGACCAAAACTATATTTTCTTCCATGACCTCAACCCAAACTCAAATACATAAAAATTAAAAATCAAAAAAATTATAGTTTGGACTCACTTTAACATATTAAAAAATAAAAATAACAGGAGTGTCAATAAAGAATTAGCACAATATCTATATTATAAAAAAATATACACAAGTAGGAGTGCATGTGAGATTAGGAACCTAAAAAAACATGCTGATCAATATACTAAAAAATATTATGCATTAGATTCAAGATAAACCTAATTGAGTGGTGGAGTCTTTGAAGATGGATTTAGTTCAGCTTCATTGACTCCCTTCATATAATACAATAATTTAGAAAGGGAAGACATGACCAAATTAATCATGATCATAGGTCTTTTGATTAGATTTTTAGAGGATCATAGGATAGTCAGTATCATGCATACCTACTTCTAGCTTACTTATCAATGAATTTCTAGGTTCACATATAGGAATGATATAATTAAATATTATAAGTTAGAAAAATAAATCATAATTAATGAATTTAGGCAATATAGTCAAGTGGTATCCATGACATCTGATATTTGGACTAGTCATGATGATTCATCATTTGTATGCCTCATCACCCACTATGTTGATTCTATACATGGATACTTAATAAAAATATTTTTGGATATTCTGAGATTCTCAATCTTCATGATGATCCTACCATACATGAGTGCATGATAATAATCTTTAAAGATTATTCAATTCGAAATAAAATATTTAGTATCATATTCAATAATGCATATGTCACATTATTAACTTGATAGTATAAGCATAGATGAAAGTTGTTTCCTCATATTAGAAAAAATATGCTCACTAAAATATCTCAAGATGCCTAGCAGAAAATAAAAGTTAGGTAGTTTATGTTTGTCTATGGACCTAAAAAAAGAAATTTTAAATGGATGTGCGACAATATTGGAATTATACTTAATTGATGTTGGAGTCATATATTGGATACGAACATATGATATAAGACTACATCAATAGTAAGAGTGACAAACATATTATTGATGAAAATAACTAGGATATATAATTTTCTTTTATGAAATTCTTGAAGATTTTTTATGACATGAAGAATATATGTTCATCTATGCACACTCTCACTACTTGCATTATACTCAAGTGTATATATAATATATTAAAATATTTAGGAAGTTTAGAGATGACTCTACATTTAGTATAATGACTGTTGAGATGAAAACTAAGTACTTAAAGTACTAGTCCACCATTCTTTCTCTTTATTGACCAGTTGCCTACATAGATCCTAAAGTAAAGGTGGAAGGGGTAGAGAATATTTTGACATACATATCCACGTGCATGAACTATATATGAACACCAACTTGAAAGTTCTAATCATGAAAAATTGATTAAGTTATTTAGTTAGCGATGAAGAAATGATAGATTAGTCCATCGAATAGGAGTAAGTTGTCTCGGTACTTAGATACTGATTTCTTCTCAATCCTATCACATGATGATAATAATATCCTTTACATTTTATTATGGTAGAGATCATGTAAATCCACTTATCTCATTCTTTCTAAGATGCCATAGAAACTACTAACTCCTTTGGTATCGAGCAAAGTATTGGAGTCTACTTTTTCTATTGTAGTCAATTTCTTTTCATACAAGAGATAGAGACTATCGCCAGATATCATTGAGATACTTTCATGCATGAAGGATTGGAAAGATTTCAGATTGGGCATCCAGGATTGAGTTGGACCGAGAGTGCAAGAGTTAATGGCAGATAATGACTCATGAGGTTTAGAAAATGTTGAGGCAACTGCCAGTGATACTATTAGATGCTTACATGATGATCATGATAATTTTTGCATATAGACATCAATTGAAATTAGGATTGATGATTGTATTTTTTTTTAAATTTTATCCTTAATTATAATTATTATGTTATCATTTATTTTTATTTCATATGATATGATTACATTGTGATTTATGATTGTATTTTTTTATATTATTATTATTATTATTATTTTGTTTATCTTTTTTTTATTTGGAGGATAGATCTTCATTTGAATTTTGAAATAAAATATTTATTTAAGTTTTTAATTTAACTACAATACACTTAGATTATAAATTACAAGCATAAATTAAAATCTTTATTTAATTCATTATTATGATGGTTTCCATGGTAGCTTGTGGTGGTGGATGGTGCCTATGATGTTGTGCTGCTACCCACAAAACCCACATGATCTAGCATGACCCAAAATGACTTGACATGAAAGGCACAATTCTCTTGGAATCATGCCAATCATGCCATGGTGGGCCAGGTAGACAAACAAGTCATGTTGTGCCAGACACAACACAACCTCCTTACTAGGCCATGCCCAGCATGGCACAATGGTCCAACTAGGCCACCCAAAAATGGGTCATATTGGTGTGGTACGACCTATTTGACACCTCTAATTTTTTGTAAGACTTTAAGATTTTTAGGATTGGTCCATTTCATTAAGCATAGCGACTTATCTAAATTATATGGTTATTATTGTGCTTTGTTATAGAATGAAGTTAGATTATTATAAAAAAGCCCTAGTGCCCTATTAACATGCAAGTTTGTTGTCACCTATCGGGTCGAACCCAATGATGATCCACTCATAGCTATATCCTAGGTACTTTACTACCAAAAAAACAAATCATCCATACTTGATGGTCATTCACAAGTTTATACCTTTTAGGTAACCTATCAACTACTCTTAACAATTATTTCATATATATATTTTTATTCTCTTACCTTATGTGTCATAAAGGTATGAACTAATATGGTAATAAAATTATTTATCTTTTTGGCTTCGTAAACACCAAAGTCACATAATTAGAACATTCTTTTTCTCAAATCTCATATGTAGGAGTCATATGATAGAAAGCAGCCCAAAAGATTTTCACCATCTTATGAGTCACCTTTATTTGCATAAGTCTCGTGACTTACCTATCACTATCCACAATGTGACATATAACTCCCAAATTAAAGGTAAAACCCTTAAGTTACTATTCTATAAAACTCACACATCAAGTGAGAGTCCATTTTTCTAAGATATGCACAATGATTGACATATATAAGTATTTGTGTTTTTAGTTTTATAAGTATCATACTCACATAATTAAGCTTACCCTATTAGTTTTTGACATATAGTTGTCTTACATGTCATGATCAGAAGGAATATCAGTTCCTTCCTACTATTAAATATAAGTATATTATATGGTTTTCCTATCACCATCTTTGTTGATAACACACACAAACTAATTATTAATAAAATCCTAATTTTAGTTCTAAATAAATATTATATCTATCAGTAACCAAATCATAATACAATCTAAAAATAAAATCCATAAATTATATATCCATAATTTGAGCCCCTTATGCATATTATGCAGATTTATTTTTTAACAAAATCGTGGTAAAAGACTCATCATAACTTTCCATTGCTTCTTTATGCTCTAAGCCTTTGCTCAATTGAGTCTATTAATTCCACCCAAAATCACTATAATTTTACTACAATTTTTGAAATTCTTTCCAAACTTGAATTTAGTAAAATATCTCTAATAAATACTAACATAATAAACTCACCAAATGATCTAAAAAAATTGGTAAGTGGAGTGCCAAACAAACTCACACGCTAAGGGTATTGCTCATCCTCGAGCAATAAATCTATCTCCAAGTACACATACCAAAAGTACTCATATAGAATAACTATGACTAATTATGAGTGTCATTATAGACTTTTATTTTAGAAATGAGGTCTAGAATTTTGAGATTTATTATGAACTATATGGGTTATTGTATAAAGTGTTTATTCATCAAACTACTCAAAAAACTTGTCTTGGATTGTCTCCCAAGCAATGTTATGTTTAACATCTATAACTAGACTTATCTTTTGGATCAAATGTTCTCATTGTCAATCATAGATATCCATGTTATGTTTTCAATATAGTTTTTCCTCTACTTTTGCCTTGTACTCTCTATGTAGATCAATGATGTTGAATAGAAGATGTACAAACTCTCTTTCTTTCTTTGGGAATTCATATCAAAAATTTTGTGGCTTTTTTGGTTGTTTTCATGGCTTTATTCCTCATAGATTTAGTGATGATGGTCATTACTTTTTAGGTGTCATGAATTTTTGCTGCATTCCAACCTCAACCTTATCATTATTTTGTTCATCCTTCTTTTTAACCTCATTTTTTGTCATCCTCATAAATTATTATAGCTATGGGTGGAATAAGTTATAAAATCATACTCATATCTTTGAGTTTAACTTTTATTCATCTTGTAAAATCTTTTTCCACCTCATCACCCTTATTTGTCTCCATTAATAGTACCAAAATATTGTCTTCAAATGAAAGTTTGTGTGTATAGTACAAACATTCATGTTATAGTAGTTTTTATAGACTCTAATATATTAGAACTTAATAACTTTGAATGTAAAGATGATAATATAGATGAAAATTATTGATCGGCCTAAAATACCACTTATTGCTTAGAAATGAGATAATTTTTTTGGTTTTTAAATTTATGGGTCTAAAGGTTTTAACTGAGTTTCAAAAGTTTCACTCATGTGAGTACTAGTGGTTACAAAACAAACAAAAATAAAAATACAAAACAAAATACAAATGCAATTTAAACACTAAGAAATAATCACATCCACACGACTAAAAAAAAAGAACTATCATTTCACAAAGATAGTTATGTTAACTCAAGTTGACTAATCAAACGATAACAAAATAATCCCAAAAATGGTGCCAAAAACTTATTATGACTTTGTGAGTGTACCAAAACTATCATTAGTTGATATGATCTCAAAACCTCATTGGGAAAGGATCTATCATTCAATGTAGCACTACAAGTATATAGGTCATACAAGTAATAAAGTAGATTGGTGTTGGATGAGTAGCTCAACATCCTTAGAATCTATGGTTAGCTCATGTATTTGTACATAAAGATATTTCTCTAGTATATGGTCAATATTATATTTGGTTGTTGGATAAAGAATAGATTGGTGTGAAAATACACGTATGTCCTCTTGGCATATAAGGGAGCAATCATCCTTGGATTGTCACTTTTAAGGATTATCACTTTGTAGTTGTCTCCTTGGGTATTCAATACTAAAGTCATATGTTATTCAATGAAAAGGTCATTCTCACATCTATATCTTTTAAGCAAAATGACAATTATCCTTGATGATTGCTTCAAGTATGCATTTATATTCTCTAACCTATAATTATCATAAAGATTGAAATAATGTGGTAAAAAATATATTTATACTTTCTGCTTCATAAACATAATACCTATAATAATTAACAAACATCTTCTAGTGAATCTCATTTATAAAAGTCATATAAAAGGGAAAAACTTGAAGGGACACCATAACCATACTAGTCTTCCCCAATTGCACATGCCATATGACATATTTATCATCAACTGTCATAGCTAGCACACTACTCACACACAATGATGAAACTCCGAGCTAGGTTATTCTACTTAACCTCCATATTACTCAAAGGTTAGTTCTTCTAAAAGTACATGATAGATTAGTCTTAAATACATTTGTACTTTTGGTTTCATAATTATTGTACTCATAATGATTAAACTTATTTAAAATTAAATATTTATACATTGGTCTATCTCACGTATTAAGATTTGGTTCTAATTTGTATCATGGCTAGCATACATAATCCTACATATTCATGAAAACCATATCTTTTGATTCTAATTTGTATCTATATCCATTATCATCTAAAAATAAATATAAACACAAATATAAACTTATAAATTAATTTATTCATCAAAATACAGGTACATTCACCAATCCTAGATCTCAATCTAGTCAAATATTAGAAATGAAATCATGGGAAATATGTGAGAGACATCACACAGATTCAAGCATTCTTGATAAATGCCCAAATTAAAACATAAGTAAAAAATCATAATTTCAATCGAAGATTTCTTGTGTTTTCCTTGGATTTACCCAAAATGGAAGGTCAAAATTATGTTGTATAGGGTTATTGGTATGCTTAGTTAATATTTTTCTTTGTTTCCCCTCTATTTTTTTTCAATTCTTCTATGTACCATTTTTATACTTTGAGGATTCATATGATATTTTAAGTTGGAAGTCATTATATAAACTTGACATCACGACTTTATCATCTCCTTGGATCTTCTCTAAAACACTGATGTCATGAAAATGAAAATGACTACGATGGATATCTTTTCTCTTTGTAACACAAAGAATTGAAAATGACTACATTGGAATTGACTATAGTTTTGATCTTAACTTTTTGAGCAAAGTATCATGGAATTGTGATTTCCATGAATGAGATAGTTACAATCTATAATAAAAAGTCACGACACTAGAATTAACCATTACTTTGGTCTTGGCTTCCTGAGCAAAGTTTCATAGCACATGGATATCTATGATTGAAATAGTTACTCTCTATAACACAAATTTGTAACTCTAAAATTTGTCATGGCATTGGTGTTTTATCTATGGAACTTAAAATTGTAGTACTAGAAAGTCACAACTGCACTTGGTATCTTGGCTCCATATCAAATAAGTCACGACTCTAAAAATTGATGTGAATATTTGTAACAATAAGATACTTAGCTACCATGATGAGGAAAAATTATCATAGCCATTAAGTATTTTAAAGATAAGGTAGTTGTGACTCTATGAAAATATTATGGCCATAATAATTATATTGCATAGTGAAATCTTAATATAAACTTAGTGGCAGAGTCCTAACATACAAAGAATAACACAACTATTCTTTATAGAGTTATGGATAAGAAATGATACCTTAACTACTCAAGAAATATTGTGGAAGGTCTACATAAATCATGATACTAGAATTATCATAACTCTTCATCATTTTTCTCTCCTTCTAGCCTTTGCTCTATCAAGTCTATCAATTCCACCTAAAATCATATGATTTTTTCTAATATTTATGAAATTCTCATCATACAAGAATTTAATGAAATATTTTTATCAAATACTAGAATAAATGCACATGCAATAATATAAACTCACCAAATGATCCAAAAAAGTTGGTATGTGAAGTGCCAAACATTCATCAAAATAAAATTTTACATCACTATCAATTATCGAGATCAAATTTCTACTCCAACCAAGAATGTGCATCAACATCAGAAGGTAACCGATCATCCTATCATGCATCCTTATCTTCACCTTACCATGGTCAATTATCTTTACCATTGTGATATTCCTCATAATTACATCTTCTCAATTAAATAACTCATATTGAGCAAACTAGCATTGATAAGGAGTTATGTTATATGATGCATTTGCATCAATATACCAAGTGTCCTCATCAATATGAGTAATATGTGCTTCATCAAAATGAACCTCATCTCAATTGGATAGCTCCCTGTATATTGAACCAACACTTGCTTAAGTGGAAACTCTAGATTTATTTTGTGACTTGTTAACTTCTCTAGAAGTCCCTCTTTAAGTGCATAGTTAAATCATTTTTTCAGCATCTCATCTACTTATCCACACTTTTTGATCTTCCAATTTTCTTTTGATTTGCTTTTAGATAGCACATTTATTTCTCCAATCCTTATTTTATATACATTACATTTTAAAGTATTTTTTCATACCCTTCCTTGTTATATCCTCAGGTAGTAAAGCTATAACTACTATCTCATAAGATATATGTATTATACCATGGCCAATGATGATAATTAAAGTATCCTAATAATTAGGCAGTGAACAAAAGAGGGAAATTACTTTTCTATGCTCAATTATCTAATAGCCAATAAAGGACAACTAACTGATCAATGTGTGAACTTCATACAAATACGAAGAGAATAAATCAATCTTCTCCATACACTAGTACGACATTTTTTTCAAGAATAACTTGTTCATCAAGGACTTTCTTTGATAAAGAAATTCTAGCTTCTTTAATAAATCCTTCATGGACTTCTCATCAGAAATATTCACCAAAACTTTAAATGCTAGACATAGTTATATGAAGCCTTATGCTATTGGATCTAACTTGTCCAATTTGACCTTTTCTATAAAAGTCATCTTTTATTTCTGATTACATATCATTGGTTTTGGTTCTTCGATATACCAATAATCTTGATCAACAAGTAAGTCTTTCATCTTCAATTTTCATAGCTCAAAGCTCTTTCTCATAAACTTCTCGATCTTAACCCTGGATATCTCCATATTCACTATTCTTAGATTCATATTTCCACATATCTAGTACACTCTAAATCTGATTTCCAAACCAAGCTTTGTGATTGAACCTTGACTCGATTCCAAATGATAAGAACTAAGTACCAGAGATGATCACATTGATATGAAATGATAACAACTAAGATTTTCTCTAATACCAAATGTTAAAATCCTTGGTATTCAAAGACAAGCACTCTAATTCTAAATTCTATGACCTTTGAGAGGAAATCAAGAGGTTGAATGTAATCTAAGGTTCCTTTCATAACCTCCCTCTAATACCAAACTAGGAACTAGTTGTAAGGATTTATTGACATTGCTTTATAATTTTGAATAGGGGATAATCATATGTTATGACTTCTTTGTGGTATAATAGGAGAAGTGGGAAGATAAAGAACAAATACATAGAATAAAGAGAAAAACCTTTTACACTATTCATGCTTTGTGTAGAGCAATATTTTTCAACTAAACTAAACACATGTTAATTTTTTTTTACAATTCATATACAAACTTTTTAATAAAGTAAAAACCATCTTATACTTTAAGTCCAAAGTAACAACAACACGTAATATGTAATGACTTCTTTCATGTCAAAAGACACATTACCATAGGACAAGATATATAAGATATAAGAATAATAAGAGAAAGAAGAAGATATTAAAGATGAAGAAAAATAAAAAGAAAAAAATCAATAAGAGAAAGAAGAAGATGAATAAGATGAGTAGGAAGAATAAGATATATAAGAATAAGAAGAAGTGAATAAGATATGTAAGATTAAAAAGATAAAGAATAATAAGCAAAAGTAGAGGAAAAACAATTATAAGAACAGGAAGAGGATGAAGAGAAATAAGAAAAAGAAGAAATTAAGAAGGAGAAGAATAAAAAAAAATGAAGAATAATAATAATAATACCAATAATAATAATAATAATAATAATTATTAAAAGAAGAAGAAGGAAAAAGTAGAAGTGTAATATGAAAAAGAAAAAGAAAAAGGAGGAAAGAAGAAGTAGTAGTAGAAATAGAAGATGAAGAAGAAGTTGAAGAAGAATAAGAAGTAGAAGAAGAATAAGAAGTAGAAGAAGAATATAAACAAAATAAGAGCATGAGAAAAAAAACATGAATTAGAAGAAATAAAAAGAAGAAGAATAATATGATGAAAAAGAAGAAAGAAAATAAAAAGAGGAAGAGGAAGTGCGATAAGAAAAAAAAAGAATTGGAGGATAAAGAATAAAAATAATAATAAGTATAAAAAGAAGAATAAGAAGACCTGTCTCTGGAGGACCTCCTCTGCTCAACTGCACCTCCCTGATAGCAACCATGCAGAGTGTTGCCCCTGTCCCTTCTGTTCTCTGGAAGACCTCCTCTTCATTCCCCTGAAGTTCTCTATCTCTAATCATCTTCAATTCGAACCTCGCCTGCCGCCATTCCATATTAACAATTTCTCTGTTCGGTGCACACTCACAATAGAGAGTGGTGTGAGGATGGAGGGCCACTTAGACCTATCAAAATGGCAGCGTTCTGATGCATTTGGTCGATTTGGCAAGTTCAGAGTAAAGTATGTTCCCGAAACTCTCATGCATGCTCTCTCGGAACTCGAAAGTGCATTTAATTTGTTCAAAGAAGACCCTACTTTTCATAAAGAACTAGCTGGAATTTTGAAAGATTATGTTGGCAGAGAAAGTCCTTTATAAGACACTAGTCACAACAACATAAAACATGTTCTAATATCACAAAATATGATCACAATATCATAATACACGTTGCAATTTAAGTTGAGTTATGATATTGAAATTTTATGTCGTGACTCCAAAGCACATGTTATAACTTTACATGAGTCACGACTTCACAATATAGATCATGATCCAAATCATAGTTCTTCAGTCATAACTGCACAAAATAAGTTGTGATTCATTAAGTTGCATCTCTAAGATCTAGGCCACGACTATGAACTCTATTAGCTATTCCAACTTTAGTCTAGTTACAACTCCACAAAACATGGTCATGAATCATTAGTAGATATTCTAGGTTTTAGTCTAGTCATGACACCATATAACAAGGTCATGACTTTTTAGTAGATATTCTAGTTTTTAGTAAAGTTGAAATACCACAATAAAGAATTGTGACTCCTCTGCACAATCAATAATATTATAATAAGAATGAACCAATCTTAATATGAGTGATTACATCAAATATTACTAAAAATAAAATTTTCCATGTACAATAAGAATGTCCATGAAACAATAAAAATCATTGATAACTCATTGATCATTATCACTTAAAATCATCAAGTTTCATATTATTAACATCAAATATTGTTAACAATAGAGCTATTTATGTTCATTGAACACCATCTAAAATAACTAAACATTATCACATTATTTTCATAAGTAGCCAAAAAAATTGATGTTAAACAAGGAAAAAATTGTGATTTGTATTTAAAATATGTTACCAAAAACATGTCTAATGTCATGAAATTCCATTACTAATGATCAAAATACTTTGAAACACAACAATGCTATTAATATTATTAAATGTAGTCATATATATCATTCAACTTCATAAAAAATATATTGAATAATATCAAAAAAATCACTGAATACTATTAAAATGCAACAAAATCATAACAATGATATTAATGCAACTTAAAATTTTCAATTATCATTTAACTCCATCAAAGTTAATTAACAAATAATGAATAGTATTAAACATTGTATCCTCGTCAAAGAAGTATATGAATGAATATCATGACAAATATTTCAAAGAACACATATCAATTGATATAAAAAATTATAAAAAAGAAAAAAAAATACCAAGAATAATATGAATTTCATCAAACATATTTGAGTGTTATCAGACATACCAAAAGTTATAGATATATCAAAAATTTAAGCTTATTTAAAAATACTAGCAAGTATTGTCAAAACATTGTTATTGAATACTTATTAAATAGCATTGAATATCATTAAACCACATACAAAAAATACAATATTATTGAGCTTTGAACACTTTAGTAAGTCATTAAAATACATCATGAATGAATGAAATGCCATTTGTTGCGAGTGGAATTCATATAATATATCTGCATAACATTAAAATCATCAAAATATATTAAACATATTTAATTTATTAAATATGTTTTATAATTATTAAATTAAACAGAATGTGGAACCATATCAAGTACACACTGAGAAAATATCAATTATCATCAAAAATAATTAAAAATAATTGAGCACCTTAAAATTCTAATGGACATATATGAGTATCGAATGCTCTCAAAAAAATTATTTATCATCAAAAATATTTCAATTATTATTAAAAAACACAATGAATGAAATCAAAATATTTTTTTTTTCATTTACCTACAAATGTAATATTATTAAAATCAAATAAATATTACTCAAAAATATAAAAAAAATATTATTATTTACCTCTTTGGAAGCAATTAAACTTTATAATGTAATGTATTTCATACTTCTCGATGCAACCCACTTTGAAACAAAGTGAGTAAAAAAACATGCAAGACATTTAGTTTATTATTATTTTTTTGACTTTAATAATCAATATCAAAAATGTCAATAAGAATGATATTTTTTATTCCACATAATATAATGATCCTTTTGCTAGATGGACTAACATAAGAACATGATGCCCTAGTAAGTGCATGAGCAACAATGTTTGCTTGAGTCTTTACAAATATCAAATATGTAAAGCATCAACTACTAATTTTTCATCCATAAAGATGGCTTTTTTCATATGTAATTTCAAAATCCAAATGGTAGCCTCATTGACATAAATCTCATGCTTCCTTCACCTTCAATATGCCTTATTTTTTTTTTAAATGAAGATAATCACATCCACATTACATTTAAAATAAGTTAATTATTTTGATCCATTATATGTCATTGAATCCATTTTAAATTCTATTACTTAAATATTGCACAACTCATGTAGTTTTCCATTCATTCATAAAAGTTATGCTAATGGAATTAATTTGATCTAAACTAAGTCTCTTGTTTCTCCATATAGTCAAACATTTATTTCATGCCAAATCCCCCACAAAATCAAGCTAATGTTTGGAATCTTCTCGTATATGCAAAAATTTGAGCACAAGTCAAAGCCCCTTCAAAATTGCAATGCACATTTAAAGTCCACCACCATGACCGAGCATATTCACATCTAGGACAATAGATGTAGAAAACTATTAGAAACTAATCCTCACAAAATATAAGAATCATCCAATTGAATTCATTTTTTGAGAAGCAAATCTCGACATGGATTGAAATCATGTGAGGATTTCCACCACAATCTTTTTATTTGAGAATGAACATCTAAGTTTCAAAATTTGTTCCACTATCCATATAGTTCATAAAAGTTTCTAGTACAATTTTATTTATAAAAATTGATAACCAAATTTTATTATGTATTGACCTTACTTATGAAAATGCCAAATTAGTTTATCATTCTAAAGATGATAAATAAGAGTAAATTTAAAATGGTTTCTCCATGTATCACTGCAATTGCTGAACTAAAATCACTACCATCCATTAACCAAGGATCCTTACAAATACTAATGCTACAATCATCTCCAACTTGTCATCAATATTTTCTTAAAAAAATGAATTAAGCTCACCAAATACCTTTTCAAGCTAGGCTAGGGTTGTGTTGTCGTTGATATGGTAAGTATCCCCTCTTAAAAAAAATACTTAGCATTGAAAACTCAGACAAAATAATATCTAGGTTAGAGAAGAACTTGCAACCTTGTCTACCTAGCATAACAATATTACAATTAGGAAGGTTGTGAACACTGATACCAACCTCCATTTGAACACATATTCTATTCCAGCTTATCTTATTAAAACCGCTTCAACCAATAAATCTTTACTTTATCAAAAAGAATTCATCATCCTCTAAAGGTCTTAATAGAAAGTAATAGATAGAATAAAGGAATTCATATAATAAGAGTAGATAACTTGTACAACAACTTTATAAAAACCTCACTACCAGCAGGTGAAAAGAGCTCTCTACTTTCCAACCTTGAAATTTTTTTCCAAAATCATTCTTAAAGAAAAATAAATACTACTATATTATTCTCATTGATATGGGTTGAGAGCCCAAAATAACTTCATGCATTAAGTGGTTTAGCAACCACATGAATGGAAAAGAGACTCTACCTAAACCTAGACAAAATATTATTGCTAAAAAGATTCATAATTTATGCAAATTAATGACTTTACCATAACCTTGCTCATAATTCTTCAAAATAGATAACATATTCATGCACTTTGTTTTAGTAGCCTTGAAGAAAAAAAAATTGTTATTAGGAAACTAAAGATGAGAAATTAGAGGAGCTCCCCTACTAACATGACACAATGAATTTTGCCTCCTAACACAACCCTTTTAATTAAGGTAAATTTAGTATAACCTCATGTAAGCCTTCTTTTTGGAAAAAAATGCCCAATAACATCTCCATTCACCATCATTGAATACCTAATGTAAAAATAAATAATATGATCAAATCCACAAATTGAGTTGTAAATCCCATTGTTAGCATCATCACTAACAAATATCTATTTTTCATGTCACATCACCTGTCTTGCTTCTTGTTATCTTTCTCATAAAATGAATCACTTCAGAAACATCTACCCCATTGTTTGAGAATCTGGGATTATCTTACACAACACTAACTTTAGATATTGATTAAAATATCAGTTTCATGGATATATTAATACTTGGATTTTCTAGATATACTAGATATATTAGTACTTGGATTTTATAGATATATTGGATATATCAAAGAAATATAAGTGTGTATATGTATATGAGTACCAATCAAGGATAGATATATCAATTTTGATGGATATATCAAAATTAGAATTTAGGGATATTATGAAGATATATCGGTGAATATATCAGAAATTTTTATCATTGACTTTAGACAATCAATAATTATTTCACAATAATTTTATGTAGCATATTTAACAAAGAAATAAGCTACAAATATTTCATAGATTCATTTCATTCACAATTTTGGATTAAAACAATGTACCATAAAGGGAAAGCACCATGAGATAGCCACTTTGAGATAAACATGAAATTTATCATTATGATGAAAAGAAAATAACTTGAACAAATTCCATATTGGAAAAAAAGGTAGTAATCATTATCCATTATTTTAATATCATTGAAGTATGTAACAGAGGAAAATGATTGTTAATATTAATCTTGAGGTACATCACATATTGCCTCTTGATCTTATCCAAACTTTCAATTAATTATGAAACCGATCAATTTTATCATCCCTCTTCAAAGAAGAAGCCATAATATAGAAAATTTTATAATGTTTGCAACCTCCTTTCAACTAAAAACAATTTGCACGATGTGTTCAAAAAAAAAATTGCTAAATAAGAAGAGTGAAAATATAGCTTTTACAAGAATAATAATCACTAAGTTTCTATGAGCACCTAAAGCTCTTGAGAATGGTAATTTGAGATTTATAGAATGCAATTTTATCTTTGAACTACCTATAAAATTACTTAACCTTTGCTTCCAAAGATGCCAAAAGAATCTAATAGACCTATCTAATCGATATAACTAGAATATATCCACATTTATTGCTTAACAAATTGTACATTAGATTCACGAAGTACCCATTCTCAAATCAACACAACGATTTTTTTAGCCTAGCTTTTAAAAAAATATTAAACAAAGTAGAAGAAACCAAGATTTATTCTATCTTTCTTCTACGCAATGATTTGTCCCACTACCTCTAACCTGCATAAATTAGCAGCTTTCCAATTGAATATTCTATAATATACTATGAGGCATATCCTCAAGAAAGCCTCATTAAAAGGATGTAAGATAAGATAAATTGCCTCAATTATTTTCATCACTCAAGAAATCATTAAAATCACCCATACAACACCAATGAAGGTAGGAAGTTGCAATAGAAATTGAATGAAACCCTATCATTCACATCTTATGTAATTTATGTTTAGGAAACCCATAAATTGTATAAATCTTCAAGTTATTTCAGGCTTAGTAATCATTGCATCAATACGATTCTATGATTATCTAAGCGAAGAAAATTGTCTCTCTTCCTATCCTATCAAAATTGAAGGAACCTTCAAAACCAAACTTAACATCTAACTCCTCATTTTTTGAAGCATCGAAAAAAGTTTTAATTAGATATACAATATTAGGAGTTGAGATTTTATAATTTGATAAGTGCTTGAATTGAACAAGTATTGCCTACACTATGTTAGTTCCAACTTAAACAATTTATCATTTTTTGAAGCCTGCATAGTAGGACCCACCATTTCATTTGAATAACTAAAGAGGGTTGTGTAATGATTTTTGAGTATTGACTACCACATCAATTCCTTGTAGACATAAATTTTTCAGATGCCAAGTCATAGAAAACAAATTATGAACTAAAGAAATTTGCTTAGTAAAGAACATGTAACCCATCTATACAAAATTCAAAAATTTTGAACCAAATACTTTTAAATCTGCCCTAGAAAAAGGATGTATGTTTTTCCTAGGCATAGATCAATCATGGAAACCTTCCTTGAGCCACCTATCACCTTCATGCCTAAAAAATTTTTTTCAATAGATCTTTTAGCCATGCACCACATGCCTTAGTTAATTCAACTGCTAGTTTGTAAAATAATTTATCACAAATTTTATTTGAGCTCCCATAAAGCCACATATAAAACATATAGTTCCAAGTCCCTCTCTTTGGAAAGTCACAATAGATCAAGTCCCATTTTGTCATAGAATTTTCTCTACATTTTTTAATGGAAACACTCATCAATTAACATTCTAAGGTGCATGTAATTTCTCCAAACACGTAGATTATTATTTGTATCATAGTCTAGAAATAGACCAACAAAATTATCAATTTGTGCTTCAACAAAGAAAGACAAAAATCTGACATGCAAATTATGAAGTTGTAACCCAAAAGGACATGAAACCATGGGATGTGCTAGTGTACCTCCCACTAATGCAATTGATGAAGAACTAAAAGATAATTGTCAATTTTCCAAGGGCCATCAACCAATACCCTTTTGATATTCATGGAATGAAAAACCAGTAAGAGAAACCATTGATAATTTATGTCCCTTTGACAGACCTCCACATACTAGCCATCTTATGCTTCATCACAATAAAATGTATATTACAATTTGTAATAAACTAAACAATGTTCATTGGTCTCCACAAAAACTATATTCAACTAAACTTCTTATTTGTTCCTCCTTGAGCCAAATAGCAACATACTTCTATAAGAAAACAAGCCAAACTTCTAAACTAAAAGGAAAATCAAATTCTTTCAATGAAGGAAAGCAAATTCAGAACCCTTTAATTGTTTTCTATTTCAAGTTTTGTACAAGATTGTAGTATAAAACTCAAAAATTTCTTACAAGTAGAGGTGTCTAATGGCGATCCATTTGGCACAACTCAGAGGATTGGGTTTTTCAAGGCCTAAGAGGATGGCCTCGTTTCCTTAGGCTATGTTGGCATGCAGCCCCTGTTGGTCATGCACACAAGTTTAAAATTCTTTTTTTTTTTTTGATGTGGTTCACATGTTACATAATAATATATATATTTTAAATGGATTACATGTCTTATGGTATAACCTGCATTTTTTAAAACATGTTACATGTAATATTGTATAACATGCTAAAAACATGGGTTAGACCATAATGTGTGTAACAACATAATGTTTAAGCATGGGATTTATGCTTGGCCACCTATATTTTTTAAATGGCTTGGATTAGGAAGGTGATCCACAATGGTTATATAAAAAATGGGTCATACCTATCTTCTATTCCCCATTTGATACAAGTATGCTTAAGGCAATATATTCTTATTTTAAAACAAATTGATGGGCATATAAATAAGATGTTTTTTAAATAGTTAGTATTTTTTAAATACTTATACTAACATGTAGTTATGCCGGTCTATGGTGTAGTATGTTAATGCTGATCGCAACTTTGTTTTAGGGTCTTCATTATGAATGTCATCACCTTCCAACACACACACAAACAAACAAACAAACACACACACACACACACACACACACACACACACACATATTCAATGGGATCCAATTTCCCAAAGATGTAATCTTTTATTTTTATGATGGTACTTTTGTCTTATTTTTCTTTGATCCATTTTACATTTTGCACTCAATGATGATTTTGTATATATTTTAAATTATCATAGAGTGTCCATGTGTGTATTTTAACTTTGATATCCATTTTTTTTATTAGCAACGCAGGATCCACTCAATTACTAAAATTGAAACATTCAGCATTTTCTATAAAATTAAAGGCACCAAAAAAAAAATTTAAACATGAAAATGAAGTATATATTATAAATATATCATATTTTTCAATAGTGTATTGATGAATAATACTTTAGTTTTAAATAGGAAGTTTATATTTAGTTCATCATATTGTAATGGATGATGATGTCAAAAAAACACAGATAAATGAATTTCAAATAAACTATATCTTGATTCAAGTTAAAAAAAGTTGTTAAAATTCTGATTAGTCAGGATATGTAGGTTGACTAATATTGGTATTTTTTTTTTGTTATTTTATATTAATTTATTAATGTTCGGATATCATCTGGAATTAATTATATCTAATATTTTTCTTTCTTATCAAGAATGTTCCCTAGTCGATAGACAAAGATGTGTATATGCGTGTCAAACAAAAGGGATTTTGAATATCAAATGACCTAGATATGATTTCATATTTTCTACTTCAATCTTGTAATATGGTATCAATGTATTTTATCTCTATTGTGCACATTTTTTTGTCTGATGACTTGAGGTAGTAGCACCACCAATTTTTTAGTTGTTAGTTCTACTATGCTTCCTCCAATGAAGATACCAAGTTTGATATTGGTTTCTCATCATCTCAGTGTCAATAACTATGACACTTGAAGTTATGCAATCCTCATGGTGCTCATAAGGAAGAACAAAGATGGATTCATCAATGATACAATCACTCTTATAGATCTAAATGGCCTACTTTAAGAATCTTAGATTCATGGTAATAGCAAAGTTATTTTTTGAAAGTTGAATTTTGTCAGAAAAGAGATAGCTAATAGCCTTCTCTATATCAATACCTATGTTGGAACCTAGGAGGATCTTCAAGATTGGTTTAATTAGAGTATTGGACCTTAGTTATCAGATTAAGAAATATCTTATCATTCTAATAAAAAAAAGATTTATGGTAATGAATAATTTACCCTTCTCAATATTTTATGGAATGAGCTTAAGAAAGTTCAACACATTCTAGATTGTCATTGTGGAATCATGCCATGTGAGCATGAAACAATCATATTAATTTTTGCATATTATATATTGTGTGATGGGGTATGAGTAAGATAAATGGAGGACATATGAAGTACTGAAACATATAGTTAATAATGAAGCATAAAAATATTCGGATCCATAAT
Organism: Sapria himalayana; assembly: GCA_029783825.1. Taxonomy (NCBI): domain Eukaryota; kingdom Viridiplantae; phylum Streptophyta; class Magnoliopsida; order Malpighiales; family Rafflesiaceae; genus Sapria; species Sapria himalayana. The sequence continues at coordinate 714,137 of JAREIK010003431.1, read as the reverse complement.
GTTCTATAACAATTTGACTCAAATTGGCTAATTTGATAATATTTGCTAATTAAGGGGTTGTAGAGTTGGTAAAATTTATTTTGTTTTTACAAATTAATTCAAAATAGAAAATAATGAAGAATAAGACCAAATTTGATGATTTTGAAGTTTCAAAAAGTACCGTGAGCCACTTTCGAACCTAGGGTCAATTTGGTCTTTTTCACTAAAATAAAAGATAAAATTTTCATTTCTCTCAATCTCATTATTATTATTTTTTGTTTTCTCTTAGTTATCCTCTCTTCTCCTTCGTTTCTTCACCAAGATCCTTCAAACAAACCATAAATTCATGGTTTTTATTCGAAATCACTTTTAAAATTGATCTAACTCAATAATATATCTTTCTTAACAGAGAATAATCAAGGGATGGATGTAATCTTGATAAGTAAGATTAGGAAATAAGGTGAGTTTGTGTATTTTTATTTTATTATTTGATTTATTAAAATTGGGCTTGAATTTGCTCAAATTTTCAACTTTATTTTTTGATTATTTTGGTTTGTGGTTTGATTATGGCTATAAATTTAGTTTTGAAATTTTGGAGCTAGAATTTAATGGTTAATACTTGGAAAATCTTGGTTAAGAAAGAAAATCTTTAGAAATTCATGTGAGAATTTTATTTTTTGTATTATTAATTACATATAATTACATTATAGTATGTGGTATTATGTAATTTGCTATAAATCATTTGTTTTGGTTTCTTATATTTAATTTGATCAATTTTATATGTTTTAATTGAAGTCTATGATGAATTGATGAAAACTCATGAATTTGATGCCATGAAAATGAATTTTTGATAAGTTAGTAACTCATTTGCCATGTTCATTTATGAAAAATCTATTGTTCCAAAAATAAGAAAATAATGCTCGATATTGGATAAAAGATACTAAGGTCAGGATGGATTGATTGTATTTCAGATTTTGAAGTTGAAATATATTGATATACATGTATAAAATTTTATGTAAACTATTTTGAAGATATATGAGATATATGATATATTAGACTCTATATAGGTAATTTTAGATAATTTGTTTTGAGGTGACTATTAGTCTTGTCCAAAACATGGAGGGCTCAAAATCCAAGAACATCCACATAGGAAGGGCATGAGGTGCTCCAGGAAGGGTGAATTTAAACCCCCTTGCATGCATGTGGTGGAATCCGCTCCATAGAGGTTGTTATCAGGCAAGATGTTGGTATCTTTTTTGAGTCTTTAAATCATGAGACTAGGTGTGTGTGTGTGTGTGTGTGTGTGTGTGTGTGTGTTCCATAGTGGTAATAGATACTAGACTAGAGCTAGAACTAGTATGTTAGTTTTTCTTTCTATATATCTCATTTTGGCCTAGTAGAGCCCCAATATCTATTACTATACATGTCATGAAAATGTGATGTAACTTAAAAATTAATATTTTGAGAACACAAACACATACATGCCATGATTCCATGAATTTGCATATCCATGTTTATTTACATGTATATATATAGAGGTTTCAAAATTTCTTATCGACCTTTTAAATTATATATTAGAAAAATATTGACTATGGATGTAAAATATAAATTTTTCCATGTTTTCTTTAAATTTTCTATTAGGCACTTATGGTGACTCCTATTTTTTCCCAGGTATAGGTAATGATAGAAACCCTCATGAAGTGTGGTGTTGGTGGCAGCCTTTGAAAATTTTGACCACTTATGGGTAGGTTGGCATATTTTGACTTTGTTGTTTAGGCTCAAGAAGCCAAATTTTATAAAACTATTTGAAAAGTTTGTGTGAGGCTGGAATGATATATTTCAATACATTTTTGACTTGCTGATTTGGTGCTAGTTTTGTAAAACTATAAGTAATTTGTAAGTTTGGGTGTAATCTTAATCGTTGTGCATATACTGTCACTTTCAGGAAAAAATACATGGTTAAAATATTTGATGTGAGTTTATGATGTATCTCAAGTTAGTTGTAATTTTTTTAAATCATTTCAATAATTTTGAATTATTTAAATTATTGATTCTTAGTCTTTCCTCTCCCCCTCATTCATCTCGATCCTTGAGTAGGGAAAGTTTAGGTTTCATATAAGAGTGTGTAAGGGTCATGATAGATTTCTAGAAAAGCATTTAGATTTTAGTGGAAAACTTTACAAGAATTATAAAAAGAAAGAATATATTTTTTAATTCAAATATTAATCTAACGAGTTAAATTAACACATTAAAAGTGATTCACTTTTAATAAAACATATGTGAGAATAATGCAAGAACCTTAATATGAATAGAAAGATTAAACACACTATTGTGACTTTGCTATTATTCCAAAATTTTGATGGTTATCTATAATGCACCGAAAACTCATTGGGTGTATGTGCACCTAACATAATTCTATAAGTATATAGGTTATACTAGCAATAAAATGAATATAAGTCTAGATATCAATCTCACAGGAATTAGTATGAAATTTTAATTAAGTTATATTGAATTAATTAATTATTCTAGTTGAGAATATATATAACTATCTTGGAAAGATGCTTAAATTCTAGAATTAGTTTATTCTTTTATCTATGATGATATTTTTTCTATTGTTATAATAATAATACCTATTTGTTGGATGAAAAGTAACATAATGTGAGATCTCTCATCACTTTGTTAACATTCAAAAGATTATAAACCATGACTTATTACCACTATGGATAGTCCTCTTATTGTTGTACCTTCGATATACCTATTATGTTCACCAAATCTCATATAGCTACCCATTATTCACCCCATAATTTCTATTCCTTTTAGGAAATATGTCAATTTTCCTTGATTATTATTATAACTATACATCTCTATTCTCTTGTCTCGATTATTCAAGATGACATATAATGATATGGTTGTAAAAGTATTTGTACTTTGAGTATCATTAGTATCATACTCACTTTAAAAAAATATGCATCACCCAAATAATTCCACTCATGGAAACCATAAAAAATAAAGATGATCACATGTCTATCACTTCTTGTAGATGAACATCGCCTTACTTGTGTACCATGTCCTACCTATCAACATGAACCACAATCAACACATAACTCCTAAGGATTTGTGAACCCCTAAGCTAGATGTTCTAAATATTTTATATATCATTTTGAGCTAGTACTTCTATCAGATATACAATGATATGATCATACATATATTTGTGTCATACTTAATCAATTAAATTTATGCTAACCTAGTAATTTCAAAAATAAATCTATTAGAAGAGGATGAGAGCCATAGGGCTATCACTTCTTATTGATGCTCACCTCTTACATTATTTCTCCTAGGTTTTCAATTACCATCCACCATATCTAACACACATGTATCCATCGAATGGTGAAACCCCAAATTAATTTTCTAAGAAATACTCTTATCCATCAATATTCAATACATAACAAAACCACAATTTTTTAATACAAATCACATCAATTATACACAATTATATGAACCATCCTTAAGTTTCTAGATAGCCTAACATTGGAAAGCAATTACAGTGAAGAGATTTTAGAATCATCTCTTTGAATCGTGTATCCCCAAAGGTAGTCATCATTAAAATCTAGGTTTCAAATCCAATTACCAATCCACTTTGTTTTGCATTCGACTTGAGGTTGTGTCCTAATTGGGGCCACATTCACACTTATGGTAATTCTGAATTCTTCCAAATATCTCTCTTTGATTACTCCCTCTCCTTTGAAATTCATTAAGTAAAGTTTTATATACTCAGGTCTTATCATTGATGATAGCTATTCAATAAATTCAATATCATGACATTGAATTGAAGTCACATCAAAGAATATCATTGAATCAATTATGTTTCATCTTGTTGTAGAATGTCATGAGCAATGTCATGACATCAATATGTATGAACGAGGATGATAATGTGGTACTAAAAGTATTCCATGACTTAAGAAGTTGCTTACTGTATTATGATGACATGATATCAAACAAATGTTTCAATATAAACTTACTTTGTATTATATGATTTTTATTCTATAATGATTATGTCATGGTGCTGAAACTATGCATTGCCTTCACATATTGATCAAGCATTGGTTCTAATGACTTCACAAACCAGATTTATAGTTGATTTCACTATTTTTTTTTGTCAAAATCTATCTAAAATATAATTTTATGAAATACTTGTCTTTTAAGCAAGAATTAAAATACTAGTTTCTATGGATATATCGAAACTTGGATTTTATGGATATATCGGTGTGTATTTGTATATGAGCACCAATCAAGGATAGATATATTTGGTTTGATGGATATATCAATATTTAAAATTTAGGGATATTCTTGAAAAAGATATATCGGTGGATATATTATAATTTTTTATCACTACTTTTCGGCATATTTCTAGTGCAAATATTATGAGTGTTCAAATTACTAAACAACATTGAATATTTTGGCAATTTTTGATGATGTGTAAACATGAGAATGAGATAATTATGGATCAATTAAATGAATTTGGAGGTTTGGTAGATTTTGATGAATAATCATTAAATTGATAGATTTTTAGAGATTTTTGATTTATGGATAGATTATGGAGTATCATTTAATTTCGACATATATTACTGGCTAAAACTATACCCAATTAGTTATGACAATATTTGTATGTCATGACTCTACCAACTTGTTAACATAATTCTTCAACTATATAATATATTCTTTGTGATTATGATATTATCATGGAGTCATAACCATATTTATCTCATAATATTTAAATAGCTATAATATTTATTTCATGTCATAGTAATCAAGGAACCTAATGGTACTAAAAGTCATGGCTAGTTTCTAATTTTGTGGCTTTATCATTAATATGGTTTGGTTGTCTCAAGTCATAATTATGACTTTTTTATAAAGCTATGACTTTTAAGCTACAAAAAGTTATGGAGTAACTACTTAAGCCAAAGGCACAACAATTATTTAGTGTTATAACTTTTGGACATGAAGTAATACAAATGGTATTTACTTTAGCATGACTATTCTCCAAGGTCATGACTCATGTCTTGAAGAGAAGAAAAAGACATTATTTTTATGTCTAGGCTAATTGTAGTGATGTAGCTTTCTTATAGTGTTGTAGCTATATGATATATGAGAGAAGTCAAGACTAGTGTTATCATTATTCCTAGTTCCATGACCACTTAAAATACAAGTAATGTTATTCATTATGTCACCGCCATTTTTCAGCATCACAACCATATAATGATCAAGAGAGACCAATGTCAATGTTATGGTTATTTTCTAGCATCAAGACCATATTATGATATGAGAGGTGATTCATAGTGTCATGGCCATTTCATAATGTCATATACATATGATGAACAATAAAGACGAGCTTAGAAGTTATGACTATTCTATATGTTGCAACTTTGTATTACAAAGGTATAAGGCACAAGCCATGGATATTGCCCAATATCATAACTTCGTGTTAGAGAAAGATTGGAATATATTTTAGACTTGTGGCTACTTTTTAGAGTTATGACATCGAGCTTAAGAGATAAATACTAAAGCTAGATCTTTTAGAACTTAAAAGGATTTAGAATCATTCGATTATAAAAAGGAAGAGAGAAGGGTCAAGATAGATCTTCATTCTTCTTTTTCTTCAACGTACTAAAAAAAATCTAAGCACAAATTTCAAACCTTAGTGAAAAATTTTATACTTCAATGGATGCAGTAAATAAGAAAATCTCTATAATTAGAGTACATGGCTCTCATACTATTCCTCTCTAGAAAAGATTCAAGAATTTCTATCAAAATAACATATGGTTTAGGGTTTATATAACTCAATTTGTGTAATATATAAATGAATTTATATTAATGAATGAGTTTTAATTTATGTAATATAATGAAACTTGATGGTTTGGATGATTATATAGAATTTGAATTAGGGTTTTGACTATTGATGAATTTGTGTAAGATTAATATGGTAGAAGGAATTGCCATACCATGAGACTCACTTGTTTATATGATAAGAAGGAGGAGATAACCCTTCTAACCATAATATGTAAGATATACCTATAAGTTGAAATCTATGTTTTAGATATATTAATTATTATGAGCATGCTACTTATGATACCAAAAATATGAATGATTTTACAAGATAATTTAATGATATATATTAGAAGAACTAGTTCTTAATTAGGATAAATGTTATATAGAATAGTCTCCTAAGTATTTCATATTAAAAGTTGAATTTGCATCATTACTAAAGAGGTTGGTGATAAGTAATCCTTGAGGCATGCACGATTATATTATGATTCATAAGATGATGATAGCCCTTTTGAGTTGCTTTCATTCATATGATTCCCACCGGTGAAATATGAGGGAAGCATATGTTGATTGTGAAAGTATGAGACTTATGAAATTAAAAGTGCAAACTCTTATAAAATCATGTAAATTCTTGGTCTTTATGATACTTGAAACCAGAGAATAAGAGTGTACATATAAAACAACCATCAAGGATAGTTAATAAGTTGCCTAAAAGGTATGCGATTCTGAATGAATATTGAATAAAGATAATTTATTATTTTTGTGGTGATGTACAAAGAGGAGAATTATGAGGGGACTACCATTTGAAATGAGCTTAATAATAACAATCACCTTATATCATCAAGGTAAATAGTCATTATAGAATAACTTAACATTTGTTTTATATCCAAATCCAATAAAATTTGAGGTATTTGAATATTCATCATCGAAATTAAATGAACAAATCACATATCTAAAATTGATACCACAATTCAAAATTTCTAATTTACTAGATTTGAGTTGTCTCACTATTAATTGATTAATCTATAGATACAATATCAATGGGATTGATATCTTAATGAAAGCAATATTTATAAATCTTATGACTCACATACATATGGATCTTTGTTGATGAGTTACCATTATAAATGAGTATTTGTGATACTACCTAACCAATAAAATTAAACAACATAATAAAGTCATAATAAGTTTTTGGGGTCATGACTGAGGATAATATAGCTTGTATAGTCAACTTGAGTTGATATAATTATCCTCATAAAAGTATAATTCTTTTTTAGTATTTTAGGTATTGTTAAATTTGATAAATTCTTCTAAATCTAATGATTGGTCTTGTTATCTTGTTTGTCATTATGGATAATTGTATATTAGTATTTTTCTTAGCTCATTTTCTTTGTTTTTTAGCACTTTTTCTGAGCCAATGCTCTAGCATTGAGCTAACCATTCTAAACCTAGAAATCAAAAGAAAAAAAGAAAAAATATTTACCAGACAAAAAACTGATATAGAGCTCATAGAGGGAACTAGTAGTGATAAAGATCCATAAGGGGGAAATGGACATGCTATCTAATCGCCCATCTACAATTGCACTTTGGAGTTTATTAGTAGCCCATGATGATTGATAGTCATTTGAGTATTTGGATGTAACTAGTAGAAACAAGCTATTTTAAGTTGAAGTTGAGTTTTATAGATATGGTTCAACAACATCAATACAATGGAAGGGCATCAAAGCATCATAAATGATATGTTGTAATATTTTTGGAGCTATGCAATATGATAAAGATGATCAGAGTTAGTTCTGATGTAATAAAATTATGTCTATTCATATTTTTATTGAGGGATAAGGAACAAAGTTGGTTCTAATGTTTATTTTATAGCTCCATTGAGAATTAGGATAAACTATTGAATTTCTTTATCACTAAGAATTTTCCACCTCAAATTACTTCTCAATTATGGAGTGAGATAAGCCAGTTCATACAAAATATGTAAGAGACTCTATATGATACTTGAGACTATTTTAATAAGCTGGAACATGTGCCCTCAACATGTCATCAAATTATGGTTTCAACCACAAACTTTCTAGAATAGGTTGAACTATATGTGAGAAACATGATCGATATAACCATAAAAGATTTGATTATGAATAAATTACTAGGGGAGCATATTATTTATTTGAGAATCTAGCAAAAAAAAATAACCACAAAACTCTAATAAATCATTGATTTGAGAGAAGACAAGCGAAAGTATTAGAGTTGGATTAATTCACCACACTTAAAATAAAAATGGAAGATCTCCTAAGTAAGCTTAGCACTCAAGAAGAAAAGAGGGCAGGATTGGGATAGATCACAATTTTGCATCCACATGAAATAGTGGACTTAGATCTTATTTATCAAATGAAGAAAGCCAATGAAATATAAAGTAAAAGTATGTTTTTAAACCCAACAAACAATGTTGTGATGCATTACCATCTAAATATGTAAAATAATGAGAATTTTGCAAATGGATGCTATGTGAGTGGGCTATAGAATATTCAAGAAGTTTAAAGAAATATTGGGAATAATGCAGTGAGCTACAATATTCAAGGAGAATCAAGTTTCAATTATCAACCATCAAGAAGAGAAGATGAGTCAGCTTTGGAAGAAAACATGAATGTCATCTTAACAAAATTAAAAAAAGAAAAATGATTCTAAAGATAATCAAATAGGGAACCTTTAAGATAATTAGATCAAATGAGTTTGTAAATAAAGAATATAGAAAAGTAAATTGGACAATTGTTATTATCAATGAAGGAAAAAAGAGTAAATGAACTACCACTTGATACTAAAACAAATCTTATGAATTGCTCATCATACTGCCTAGAAGTAGAAAAGAAATACAAAAGAAATGCATCAAGCAAGAGTATTTTGGAATTTATATAGCTAATAGTGCCATGACTTTACCAAAAGTCATAGATCTCACTAAAATTTTCTAAGAAGTCATGTCTCCCATTACTGATACTTCCAAATATGAAGGCTCTAAAGCCATGGAACCTAATAAAGCTATGAATTAAGAGAAAGTGCAATCCCAAATCTCACACCAAGATGAAAAGGAAGGAAACAAATAAATAAAGGAGCAAATGAAGGTTATTAAAAGCTATGAAGATATATAAAAAAATTAGAATGAAACTAAGGATAAGTTTTTGTTGAATCTTCCATTTCCTCAATATTTTAGAAAGAAAAATTGGATGAACATTTTGATAAGTTTCTCAACATATTCCAAAAGCTAGAAGTGAATATACTATTTGTTGAAGTTCTAGCCCAAATGCTAAACTATGTGAACTTTATGAAAGTATTAATGAGTAGTAAGAGAAAGTTAAAAATATATGAGAATATGAAGATGACTGAGAAGTATGGTATAATTATCTAAAGATTACTTTCGAGGACATTGAAGGGCCTCAAAAGCTTTACCATACCTTGTACTATTAGAGACTATACATTTCAAAAACATTATGTGACTTGGAATCAAGTGTTAAATTGATGCTCGTGTTGATTGCATGAAAATTGAATCACATAAAATTTACTCCGATACCTCTCTCACTCCAAATGGTTGATCAAACCATCATGTGCCAAAATGAGATTATTAAAAATTTCTTGGTTAAGGTGAGTATCTCTATTTTTTGAGATGATTTTATTTTAATAGATATGAATAAAGATAAGTATGCATCCTAAATATTGACAAGTCTTTATTGATGTTAAGACATGAGAGTTCACTTTCCATGTTGATGAGGAGCAAATAATCTTTTAACTTTACAAAGTCTTGTAATGTTAAAAAGATGATGAGATAATAATTGAAGATTAGATAATCTTTTATATACTACAATACAAAAAGAAATGGTATTATACTGAAAGATCTTATAGAAGACTATTGACCAGATGAAGATAAAAGAGATGAAGCAGAAGAACAACTTTGGACATGTGAAGGTGATGAATAACTATTTTGGAGTTGTGAAAATTAGTAAAATGAGAAAGATAGATACTATGAGGTTGTGACATTGTTTGAAGGCATAACCTCGGAGGAATCTTTTACTGACAACTTCAAGGAAGCTGAGGAACAAGTGAGAAGGACTAGCTTAGACATAAACTATAGAGGATCCAATCTGAGACAAAGCGGTAACTATGGACAACATCATGACTTTGGCATTATAGAATGAAAAATGAAAAAAAAGAGATCAAGGACAAGGCCGTTGATGTCCATAGTGCTATGATTCTGGGGGTATAAAAATAATTTGGCCAAGGAAAGCTTGAAGACAAAGTTGTAATTATGTACAACACTATGCTTTGGTATTACATAATAAAATAGTCCATCAGATGCATAAATTCAAAGTTGAATCTATGCATATATAATGACTTTAGAGTTATAGAATGAAAATGGTAAGAAAAAGCTTAAAAACAAAGCCATGAAGATGCACAACATCATGACTTTGAAGTTATAGAATGAAAAATATAAGAAAAAGCTTAAAAGAAAAGTTATAACTATTCTTAGTGTCGTGGAAGTTAAATAGGCTAGGCTATCATGGAAGAAGAAGCCATAATATTCACCAAAGCTATAACATCCAAAGAAGATAATGTCCATGAAGAAAGTGTAGATAATGTAAGTTAGAAGAAATAAACAAACAAGATGGAGGTTAAATAGTACACTAAGAAGTTAACCAATAGAGATCTCCAATGATGGAAAAAAGATTTTGATTATCTATCTATGGATGTAAAACATAATAATGTTTGAGAGGCAACCTAAAAATTTTATTTTTCATCTATATGATGCAATAAGCACATATATATATACCATATAAATGACTATACACATCCAATGACTCACAATTATAGTCATGGAACTCAAACCTCACCATGACTATTATTATGTCCACTTGAATATACTTCACTATGTTGAGATCTTATGATACTCAAACCTAGTTATAGAGAAAAAATAATTTTCTTTAAGATGTTAGATTTTTATGTTTATTGAAAAATAGGTTATTCCTTGTGGATGAGTAATAGTTTATATGTGAGTTTGTTCGATGTTCAAATAATCAAAATTCTTGAGTAGTTTTGTAAATTTTAATAATATGTAAGCACGCGAATATGAAATTTATGAATCGATTTCATAATTTTGGAGTTTTGGTGGATTTTGATAATTAGTCATGAAATAAATAGGTTTTTAGAAGTATTGGGCTAATAGATAGAATATAGAGAATCAAATAGTCTCTGCATTAATTCTTGACTAAAACTTTATCTAATTAGTCATATTAATTTTTGTAAGTCATGACTCTACAAACACATTTTTATGGTTAAAGTATTATCATGGAGTTGTTATCATACTTATCTGATAATATTTAAATAGTTAATAAATTAAATTTTTATCGCAATAAACAAGTATCCTGTTAGTGATAAAAGTTATGACTAGTTTGTATTGTCATGACTTTATCTTTAATGTGTCCCAATAGTCTGAAGTAAGAGCTGTTAACTTTTTATAAAGACATGACTTTTGAGCTATAGAAAATTATATATTCAAAAATACTTAAACCAAAGTCATGACAATTATTCAACACTGACTTTTGGATACAAAATAATACAAAGAGTATTTATTTGAGTACGACCATACCCAAAGACCACAACTCATGTCCTTAAAAGAAGGCAAAATCATAATGTTCATGTTTGGGATAATTGCTAGTGTCATAGCTTTCTTGTAGTGTCATACCATATGATTTATGAAAGAAGTCAATGTCAGTATCATGGTGATTCCCAACACTATGACCACTTGAGATATATAAAAGACCATTCTTTATGTTGCAGTCATTTCTTAGTGCCACGACCATATAATGATTAAGAGAAACCAAGGTCAATGTCGCATGCATTTTCTAATATCACTACCATATTATGACATGAGAGGCCATTCACAGTATCATCACCATTTCTTAGTGCCACAACCATATGATGAATAAGAAAGACAAACACAAAAGCAATGATCATTCTTAGTAGTATATTATAGAGACATTAGACCCAAATTATGGATACTACCCAGTGTAACTAGTTTTGTTTAATAGAAAGATTAAGATATATTCTAGAGTCTTGACCACTTTTTAGAGTCGTGACTTTGAGCTTAAGAGGTAAAAGCCAAAGTGGTGGCTTTTTTTGGAAGCCACGCCTTTCTACTAAAAAGGATGCATAACCATTCGCATATAAAAGAGAATGAGAGACAAATTGAGATAGGTCTTCATCTTTTGTATTCTTCATCCTTCACTAGGGTAGATTTGAAAATTTCTATCAAAATGACATTTTATACAGGGCTCATGTAACTTTGTTTGTGTTATGTATAAATGAATTTATATTAATGAATGAGCTTTAATTTATGTTGTATTATAGAAATTGATGGTTGAGTGATGAAATAAAACTTGAATTAGTGTTTTGACTATTGATTAGTTTGTGCAAGATTATCATGGTAGTAATATGTAAACTATGAGGCTCATTTGCATATACGATAGGATGGAAGTGACAACTTTTCAGATCATGATGTGAAAGATAAACATATACATAAAACCCCAATATGTAGGTATATTAATTATTATGAGTATAATACTTATGAAACTGATAGTATGAATGCTTTTACATATAAATCTATTATTTATGTCTTAAAAGAACTAGTTCTTGATTAAGATAGATATTAAATAAAATATTCTTTTAAATGTTTCACATTTAGTATGAGAGTCAGTATCATTACCGAGGATAACACTGATTGACAATCCCTGGGGCATACATGAGTACATTATAATTCATAATATGGTGATAGCTCTTTTGAGCTACTTTCATTCATTTGGTTTCCACTGATAAAACTTGAGGAAATTATATATTAATTGTGTGATTATGATGCTCATAAAGCTAAAAGTATAATTACTTATAAACTATGTTAATTCTTAGTCTTTATAACACCAATAAAAAATGAATAAGTGTGTATATATGAATAGACTCAGTGAAAAAAAAAGAGGTTTTAAGCCGCTTCCTCCCTTTCTCCTCCTCCTCCACGATTTCTACACAAAACCCTAAAATCCTTTCATCTTGTAATAATCTAGCCTTAGAAGGCTTGGATTTGGTAAGGCAATGTTGAAACTAAGTTTTTGGAACTTAGTAATTTTTTTGCATGAGTTTGTTATAAATGGATTTGGGTTTTACGGGATTGCTTGAGATACCCAAACACTCTAAAACAAGAGAAACCCAAAACTATGCTGAAAAAACTCCCGAGACAAAGCCGCTTATCTCGCCATCATCAAAGTTACTAGATGCTCTTACGAACCAAACTCGAAGAAGAAGGCTAGAAATCTATCACAAAGATGATTTGGAGGTGATAGAACTTGTCATTGATGATGGTAATACTCATGAAATTGTATACGATAAGCTTTCTATTATCACGACTGAGTTTTTATCTAAAAAATCTATCAAAATCTCATCCTCTTCTGGAATTAACAAGAAATCTATCAATAATGGTAATGAAAATGAGAGATTAAGAGATGGTGTGAACATTCAAGATGAAGTAAACAAAAAATAGCCACTTCGAAAGCTAATGGAAGCGATAATGGGCATAATGCATAAGGAGTTACCCATGAGGAAGTTATGTTTCCCCTATTCTGGAAGTCGAAATGCCAATATAAATCTTTCCTTTTTTTTCTAATGGCAAAACAATGAATGCAAGTAAAGATAAATTTGAAATGATAAACTTGTCTAGTGAAATTAATGGATTCCCTAATGATTTTAGTGGTAAAATTGAATCTCATGCTAGATATAATTTCAATTCTCATAACTCCAGTAGTTCTAACACATGTTCAAGTGATAATATTGAAGTTTTGAATGATAATAACACATTGCCCTACTCTAATCCTTTATTGAATGATGTCTCTCATTGTGAAGAGAATATTATGCCTTCTGTAGAACCGATTAATGACACAGAAGGCATGGCAGCACCCTCTGTGCATTTGAATACCCGAGGCATAGCTCCTATGAAACAATTTCTTGGTAGGAGAAACATAAATAAAGAACTCATTACCAAAATATCTAGAAGTAGAGGCTTGAAAGAATGGAGACCCAAAGGCCCCAAACTAGGAATACATGATAACAAAAACCCAAACCTTGTTGAACAAAAGAATGGGGGGGGGGGGGGGGGGGGCAGGAATGGCCAACCTCCCTCCCCTAAACCTATGTAAAAAACAAAGATCCTTAAAGCAGTTTATTTGTGGGAAATTGAGCCCTAGTAAGCACCAAAAAAATTTTTTATATCCCCCCAAACTATCATGCAATGCGTGTTTTGAAGATAATGATTTTTTTCTTGAGATAAAGCATTGGAATAATTGTTTGGTAGGCTATTTTATAATTAGAAATCCTAGAAAAATCTTGTTGAAAAGATTCATGGAAGAATAAAGGGGAACTATCCCATTAGTTATCCAACACCCTAGTGGCTAGATAGTATTTAAATTTGGAAACTAAGGGGGAAATGGAATAAATTTTAAAGGCCAGACCATTTCTAGTATTTGGCCAACCTTTGTATGCCAAGCCACTTCCAGTTGAGTTTCACTATGGTTTAAACAAAATGGCTAGGATTTCGATATGGGCAAAATTTCCTAATTTTCTCATCCATCTTTGGAATCCAGCGAGGTTGAGCAATGATAAGTTACCTTGGTCAGCCCTTGCATATGGATAAACTCACATCAAATATATCAAAAATAGCATTCGCAAGAGTGCTAGTGGAGATAGATTTAAATGAAGAATTATTAGATGAAATCTCATTAAACTTCCCAGATAGATCAAACATCAGCCAACCGATTATATATGAAAATCTTTCTTTGTATTGTAAATTCTATTCTACTTTTGGGCATTTGATAAGTGGCTGCCGAGCAAAAGGGAAGCATGAGGCAGAAGAGCCCCTAGTAAGCCTTGTAGTCTTAAATAGAGCAGAGGAAAAAAATTCCCTCCTAGAAGATGGACAATGTCTAAAAGACCTCGAGAGGGAGGATGCCCAACCCAACCTGCCAAGTGAAGGAATTGAAAAGGAGGAGGAAGGTTTCACTTTTGTTAAAGCTTAGAAGAAGAAGAGGGACCCAGGCAATCCAAGGGAGGGCCCATCTTTTAATCACATGAACAAAACCAAGATGAGGGATCCAACTGGTAAGGGCTATGTTTCATATGGCCTAGCATAAGAGGCTTTCAGGAAATCTCAACCCTCAAAAATGAGTTTTTGGAGTTTAAATTATTTGTTTCTGGGGTTTTTTGTTGGAATTTTGGAGGGTGGCATAGGGAGAGATATTTTAAGCTCTCCCACTTATAGTTTTTAAGGGTCAGTTTGGGGAGAAGCAACAGTGCCTCTAGGTCTATTTTCATGGATGGTGACATGGTCTTTCTTTGATGGTAAAATGACAGCAGAGTAAATGGGCAAGCTATAAGCTGCCTGAATTCTAAAATAAAAAGTTTGAAGTAGTGTGAATATGTGAATGTATGCATAGGGAACTCCCAAGAGCCTAAAAATCTTTAATTGTTAGTACACAGGGAACTCGATGTAAGGGCAAATATGTAATTATCATGGGTATTCACGAAGCATGGATATATGCTAAAAATATAATGGGGAAAGAGGCTCGAGATGTAACTAATTTGTCTACTATGTATTTTCATGAGAAGAGGCCGAATTCCAGGCTCTTGGGACAAACTATGATGGATGTATGGAGTATTGCATGCTATAAATCTAAGATTCTAAACAAAAATAACCATTGGAAAATACTAATGGGTTTTCTGATTAATCTTTTGGATCAAAGGTTTTTGTATGCAACAAAAAAACACATTTACTTGCTAGATAATATGTATGAATGCATGGGGATATGGGCCTCATTCATATATGTTAGGGTGGTATATGCGCAAGAATTGGCTTCGTGTATTTCCTTGCTATCATGGATTGGTGCGGGGTGTTTTTGTACAACAAAGATATCTGAATATGAATGCATTGTAACGAGGGAGTTATCGACATGTGAGAGCTGGGGAAAAAACTATAAAGGTAGTCCTACACTAGATTTAACTAGTAACAAGTTCATAGAAAGATGTAAGGGGTGTCCATTTGTAATAATGTGTAATATATTGGGTGAGGCATTGCTATGTGAGAGATGGGGAATGCTCGGCAAGGGTAGCCTTAGAGGTGTAATCATATGCATATACAAAAGGAGAGAGAAATATGTATGATATAGAGAATGATATGCAATATTAAAACTATTCAATCATGATGAGGATATGATACAGATTCCAAGGAGATTCTACTCAACAAAAAAATGCATGTCTTCTCTATCTGATATGCATGACAACATGAGGATTTTCTAGGTTTTAATGCATGTAAGGGTAGCATATGTAAGGGATTTATCTAGCGAAAATTTCATGAAACGAATTTGTAAGGAGACTGAGTACATTTGGGGTTTCGTGAATGTAAGGGTTGAATATGTTCTAAAATCATCCGAGGGCAATTTCATGCAATTCTGGAATTGTATGTCGGCTCCATATGTACTAAAGGATGTTGAAAATGTGCAACAATTCTTGAGGTGTGATGTAATGAGTGAGATGCCATTATGCGAGGGAGGGGTTACAATTTGTAAGGGTAGCTTTAGCCATGTAAATAGAAGTAGATGAAAGGGGTGCCTAATAAATGCATGCTATGGTGAATGCTATGTAATTACAAAGTGGTCTACTATACTTAAATATTATGGAGAAGAGACAAAACAAATCTTACATGAAGATCGCCTCATGGAATATTAGGGAATTTAATTGTCCTCTAAAACACAAATAAAAATCCTTAAGTTGTTCAAAGCCTACTAAATTTTGCTATCATAGAAACCAAAATGAAATGTGAAAAATTGGCTTGGCTCATAAAAACAAAGTTCAAGGGTTTCAGGGCTCTTGACAATTTCACTACAATTTCAGGTATTGTAGGATAACCAAACTGTGTGTATAGAAACTCTCTCCTGTACACCACAATATGCCTTCTTACAAGTAAAAGACATTGAGAAAGTAATATCTTTCAAGCTATCAATAATTTATGATCTCCACATTGTCTCGAGCAGGAAATCACTTTGGGAATACCTGATTGAGAAAAGAAAGGCACATTCCTCTCCATGGGTAATAGTGGGGGATTTTAACTCACCACTTTATAGATTAGATAAGGTTGGAGGAAGGATAGTAATGAATTATGAATGTTAGGATGCCCTAAATTATACTTCAACCCTAAGTCTAGAAAATTTACCTTCGTCTGGTGATTTTTTTACCTGGACTAATAGTAGAGTTTCTAGTAAAATAGATAGGGCATAGACGAATAATAAATTGGCAAATCTATGGTTGGACAATCATGCAAGATTTTTGACCTTAGGAATCTTCTCGGACTATTGCCTAATATTATTAACTATTGAACCGGATGATAAATAAAGATAAATTCCTTTCAATTTTTGCAATATGTGGACTTCCCACAAGGAATTTACCCCCATGTCACTCAATAGCTAGGAGGAAAAGACTCGGGGATCTTTTATGTAGCAGCTAGTTATAAAAAAGCTAAAATTTTTAAGGATCCATTGAGGAAACGAAATGAAAAGCACTATGCACAAATCAGTACAAGAGTGAGCTACAAAAATTGAACCCAAACCAAGCCTAGAAGGATTAGGAAGTCACCACTAGGATTGAACTAAGGAAGCTAGAAGATGCGGAATTATCTTTCCTCAGGTAAAAGACAAAATTAATTATATTAAGAATGGAGATAGATGCACAAATTTTTTTTTATGCTCTTATGAGTTCCAAATTGTAGAAAAAAATAATTGTGACTATAGTAAAAAATGATTAAAACTACACAAAATCGAAATATAAATAAACAAATGCTAAGAAGAGGTAGAATATTTCAAGATGAAGACCATAAACACTTCTCTTTATCCTTCACTTATAAAAAGATAAAGGAAGCACTCTTCATGATTGGTAATTCTAAGGCACCCGGGCAAGACGAATATACTACAGAATTCTTTAAGTGTGCATGGAGTTATATTAGATGTGACAAAGTCAAAGTGATACATATCTTCTTCCACTTCAGTAGAATGCTAAGGCAAGTGAATCATGCCTATATATCTTTGATACCAAAGACTTCAAATGCATCAACGGTTAAAGATTATAGGTTCATAACGTACTATAATATTATCTACAAGATTATCGCTAAACTTATAACATCTTGGCTAAAATTAGTGATGAGTATCATAATAGATCCAGCTCAATGAGCCTATTTAAAGAAAATATTAATCTCTGACAATTTCCTCCTTGTGCATAAATTAATTAGAAGATATGCAAAGAAAAGGATTTCCCCAAAATATTTCCTTAAAATAAATATACAAAAAGCATTTGACTCGGTTGAATGGAAATTCTTGAAAAAAGTCTTTCATGGGCTAAATTTCCCAAAGTGCTTCATTGAAATTGGATACAGATGCATAAACACTATATCATTCTCTATCGCCTTAAATGGGCAACTGCACAGATTTTTCAAAAGCAATAGAGGCCTTAGGCAAAGGGACCCTATTTTTCACTACCTATTCGATTTTGCTCTATGCATGGAATATCTCTCAAGGCAACTGAATTTCACGACGTCCTCGGATCTCTTCTCATTCCGCCCGGGATGTGCACCTCTAAAGATATCTTATCTTATGTATACAGATGACTTGATCATTCTTTCAAAAGGAAATCTGGATTCCATTAACATTATCCCCAATGTACTAAAAGATTTATTGACGGTATCAAGTCTGAATGTTTTCCCCTCCAAATCGAACATCTTCTTTGGGGAGTTGGACAAAAGCTTAAATCATATATTCTAGAATTTTTTGGATATAAAGGAGTTTTGTACGGAAATAATGTGTTTGAAATAAAAAATCTAAAATATAATACGTGTTTCAAAAATATGCCTAAACTAGTGCGTCTGGAAACAACGTAGCAATGGTCGTCGTTGTAAATGGCAGCCATTGCCACGCTATTGATTTTTTAAAATCATAGACCAGTGTTGTGAATGCTAGCATTTGAAAATATTGTAGGGATCCTATTATGCCCTTCACCCTTTGCCCCTCGCTCCTTCGTGTAGCTCCAGCGAACTCGAAGTGGAGCTCGATGGAGCTCCACGAAGGAGCTCACTAAAGCTCCATGTCGCCACTTCGAGCTCCCTGGAGCTCGACGTGGACCTTGAGGAGCTCCGTCGAGCTCCACGATGGAACTCTAGTGAGCTCCTTCATGGAGTTCCATCGAGCTCGAAGTGGAGCTTGATGTAAAGCTCGATGGAGCTCCTCGAGCTCCACGAAGATGCTCGACGGAGCTCCTCGAGCTCCACGAAGAAGCTCGACGTAGCTCCACGAAGAAGCTCGACGTAGCTCCTCGAGCTCCACGAAGAAGCTCGACGTAGCTCCTCGAGCTCCACGAAGAAGCTCGACGTAGCTCCTCGAGCTCCACGAAGAAGCTCGACGGAGCTCCTCGAGCTCCACGAAGAAGCTCGACGGAGCTCCTCAAGCTCCATGAAGAAGCTCAACGGAGCTCCTCTAGCTCCAAGAAGAAGCTCGATGGAGCTCCTCGAGTTCCAAGAAGGAGCTCTATCGAGCTCCAATAATTTCCTTTGTGGAGCTCTATCGAGCTTCAATGAGCTCGAAGTGGAGCTCACTAAAGCTCTATGTGGAGCTCGACGGAGCTCCACGAAGGAGCGAGGGGCGAGGGGCAAGGGGCGTGGGTGAGGGGTAGGGGTGTGGGGCAAGGGGTGTTGGGCGAGGGGTGTTGGGCGAGGGGCGTGGGGCAAGGAGCGCGGGGCGTGGGGTGTAATAGGATTTTTATAATATTTTCAATAGCCTGCATTCACAATATACCTATGATTTTAAAAAATCAACAACATGGCATTGGCCACCGTTCACAATGACGGCCATTTCCACGTTCCCAGACATACTAGTTTGGGCATATTTTTGAAACACATTATATTTTAGATTTTTTATTTCTATCACATTATTTTTGTGCAAAACTCGATATAAAGAGCATATTCACCCTTTTGTTTTCCTTGGTGTTCCCTTATCCTCAAAATGCCTATTAACCTCCCAATTCTTTATACTATTGAATAAAATTACTTCGGCCATAATCAATGGGCTGGTAAAATTCTTTCAATAGTTGGAAGATTTGAGCTTCTTCGCACCATCATACATGTTATTGTATCGGATTGGTTCTTGGTTTTTTTTCTACCAAACTATATCATAAATGTGATTGATAATGATTATAGAAGATTATTATGGGGAGGTCTTAAAACCGAAAGATATAGGCCTAAAATCTCTTGGGCCAAAGTATGCATGCCGACCTTTATTAGAGGTCTCAGTATCCTTAATATTTTTACATGAAATAAAGTTTTTTTTCTTAAAACTCTTTGGAAGATAAATAGGAGGACACAATTTGGATTAAGTGGATCCATCATTTCAACCTTAACTCCATGGATATCTAGGACTACTAGATACACAAGAAAAATCTTCTTTATTGGAAAGCCATAATTTCGATTAGGGATATCTTTATCGAGAAAGCAAGTTCAATGGATCAAGCAAAAAGGTTGCCAGATAGTTAGGGTGAAAATAAGAGAGTAATTTTTGAAGCATACAACCATTTAATAGGAACATGTAATTTAAAAAAGAAATAGTGGACAAGAATTATATGGATAAAGCATCATGTAACCAGGCATGCAATATACCTTTGGATAGCTAAGTATAAAAGACTTAGAACAAAGGATTAAGCATTTTCAATGCCTCTAAGCACAAGCTATGAATTTTGCAATCATGCAGAATCTCTGGATCACATATTTTTTATATGCAAATACTCAAATGTCATATGGAATGAACTTAAAAGATGGATTGGGGTTAAAAGTAATGCTGTATCGTTAGACAAAATGTTCAATGACATGAAGGCTAATCACGCGAAGGATAGACTAAGGAACATCGTGTTTAAAGCAATTTTTGGAGTTATTGTACATTATATTTGGCGGGAGAGAAATTGAGGACTCTTTGAAGGCAAAGCTCAAGAAGCATGAAGTTTAGCTAGGAAAATTAAAATGAAAATTTACATGGTATTTAGTAAAGAATATAGTGTTTTGAATCTCTTGTAGCATGTACAAAATTTTTGATAGTGATTTTTATTACTTATAAAAAAGTGTGTATATATGAAGTAACCATTAATAATTATTGATAAGTTTACTAAAAGATATGCGATTGAAAATGACTCCAACATAGAGATAATTTATTTTCTTGATGGTGATGTACCAAGATTGAAACTATTGTAGGACCGCTATTTGTGATAGGCTCAATGACAATAACTACCTTGTATATCATTAGGGTAAAAAGTCATTACACAACAACCCAACCTTCATTCTGTATCCAAACCCGATATAATTTAAGCTATTTTGACATATATCACATAAATTAAATGAATAAATTAAATATCCAAGAATGGGTACCACAATTCATATTATCTTATTTACTAGAATTGAGTCGTCTCATTATTGATTAACTAAACTGCTACTATAATCTTTCTAAGATCATTATTAAGATGGAAGTCCTATATACTACTTATATGAATCATATCATTATGGATCCTTATTGATAAGATATCCTCACCAACGAACTTTTCGAATACTTCTTAACCAATAATAATACATCGTGAAAAAGACTAAAAATAACCAAATAAACTTGGTACTTTGAGTGTCGAACATACACTTAAAATGCGTGACTTAATTTTCATGATACAAACAACCAACGACATTTATGTGTGTTTTCAAAAAATATCAAATATCACATTGAACTTGTTTCATATATTAAAAAAATTATAACTATGATGTATGATAGAATTTCTAGTTTGAAATCACATAATTTTCATGTTATGATGACTTAATTGTTCATATTCAAAAAAAATAAATTTTAGAAAATTTTATTGAATAATTAACTTTTTTTTTTAATTTATTTTTTATGTGAATGTTTAGGAAACTTAACAAACAAGAAATATAATTTTGCTTTGCATGTTGTAACATGTTTGTTTGCACGCATTCATTCAAAATATGATAGCCTAGTAGTGTTTCCCCAAGAAGTCATTAGTTGGACTAATACATTTTTGTAATAGTGATTATATAGTAAATTGTTGGATGTATTCATTTGAATGTACCTTGAACACTTTGCAAACATATGTGAAGAATAAGCTCTATCAAAAAAAAATACAATTGAAGAAGCTAAAAAAAAAAGAAAATAAAGCAATATATTATTGTTCTCATGATTCAAAGGGGAGTCAAAATTTGAAAAAATTGCCCTAGCACAAGATTAATCTGGTTGCAATGCTTTGCTGGACAAGGAATACAATGCTAGGTAACTCACTAGCCTAGCATGGTACAATGGTTTGGCCCAAGTTTGATGAAAAAAATATCCAAGTTGAATGACAAGGTGAGCTGAACAACCACATTATTCAATCCATTTTCCTAAAAAAAGGGTTGAGTTGATGATTTTGAAAATAATCATCAGACCATTGAAAACTTGCTAAAGGTCAGTAGATCACTACAGACAATGCAATAGTCCAATCTTGGGATCATTATCATGCATGACATCTTTTTGGATGTAACATTAAATATTGAAAAAAAATCAAGGATGAACAAATAGTATCACTGTTGAGTAACCTGAAGTAGATATTTGAATGTCTTAAAGATTAGAAGCATATAAAAAATCAATTTCATCATGCAATCAGTGATGAAAAGAAAGTATATGATCAAATATTATGTTGACTCTAGAATGGGCGATTTAAATTTTGCATTCAACGACACAAGTGATATTTAAATTTTAAAAATATAATTTTTTTCCTATTCAAGTTAATAATGTTTTTTTTATTTTATTATTTGTGACAAATTATATACCTAGTGGACTAATCATAGCATAAGGTTGTTCTAGATAATATTTTTTTCATCATTTACAACATAATGATTATACAATTCTTATTAATAGAATACAAATATTTTTTTTAAATAACAAAAAATTATGGTCTAGAAAAAAACTTGTATGTACTAAAAATAGTATTTTTTTGTGTATATATCTTATGTTGGGTTGTCCCACCCCCTTTCTCGAACCAGTTGGGCTAGCACTAATAAAATCAAATTGCTAGTTATAGCTGAAACTAATCACAATTATAAAAAAACAAGTGATAATGATGTTTGTGACAATGATATGTAAAGGATATTTTAGAGTTGTGATGTTATATTTTTTGGTATCAAAATAGTTAGAAATATGCCAACCACAATCATTCTCAATCGGTATAAATTAGTATTTATAGAATATATATTTTTTCACAATGATTTTTATGGTAGGTTCACTTTTGAGAAGTAATGACATATAATTAGCACAATCAACATGCAATAGATCTTAAAGAGAAATGTTATATTTTTGTTGTTGTATTTTAAGTTTGTTTTGTGTAACAAACCTTTTAAATTTGTTTTAAGGATTAAAAGAATATGACCAAGAAATACAAGTTGATGCTACGTAGGAAGTTACATTTCATTACCTATGAATTTTCTCAAGGGGACTTGAGTCCGTCTATCTGCTATAGTCATGTTTAGTGATTCACATAGGTTTATGAATTTTCAGAAATATAAGATATTGAAAAAAATATTTTATTATGGTAATCATGTTTGACCATGCATCTACCATATAATTATACCTTTGAAAAATAATGGTCCATAGATGCATGAATAATTCTTTTTTATCTTCCTAGAAGAACAAAGATTTATAAAATAATATTATTTTTAGATATTATATACTGAATTATAAGGTAGCTAATTTTACATGATTAAATCCTAATAACTGTTAATTTCTTTCTTGGATCACTTTAGATATAATTTATTTAAAAAGATAATAGGATTAAATAGAAACTAACTACTATACTCATTTTGATTTTAAAGTTATCATCTAAAAATCACCAAAGAAAGATTTGAGATGAGTTTTATAGTATTCTGGTGTTAATCCCTTGAAATCAATTTTTTATAGATATATAGATATGTAGATATTTGTTCAATTCAAAGGAGTTTAGAACTGAATTACTATCAAAATCTATTTTCAAATGGATTCTAACTGTGGTTTTGTGTTTCTATTTTATCCTCCAATTCAATCATTAAAATTTAAGTTCGATGCTCTTGCCATTTTTATCATTTATACCGATAATATATATTCAATGTTTGTTATGGTAATCATGTTTTCCAGACTAGTACTAAGGTTATAAATATTTTGAATGCACAATTATGTTCCATCAAATGACTCCAATATTGGGGATGATGTCAAACTACATATCTAAAGTGTTCCAAGATATATAGTTTGTCATTTACACACACACACACACACACACACACATATATATATATATATATATGTGTCTGTTGCCATTTTTTTTGCATTCTACTTCATTTTTACTATGTTGTGAATGTTCACAAAACTCTACTATGTAGTAATTTATGTTGTTGGGAATTTTCATAAATATCACAAAAATCCCTTGCATATCACAAATTATGTAGTACAAGATAAATAACCATCAATTCCAAGCGAGTTTCATGATGCTAGTTACCTAATATACCAATCTATGGGATAACATATGCATTCAACAAGAATGAGCAAACCCTTCTAAACTATACAACTATCTATACACATTATTAAACCCTAACTTTCATCACTTCTTCCTTTATTCTATGGAGCAGGAAATAAAAATTCATACTCACCCATAAGTGATGTTGAATAGTTGTGATACACATTCCAAGAGGGAGAATCTTTTGTTGATTTGATGTATTTGAATTAGTTAAAATCCTACCCATTTATTTTCGGCTATTAGAATTTAAATAAAAAAAAAAGTAAACACAAATGAATGTAAACTATAGCCTCCAAATCTAACTTTAAAATAAAGGAATAATTATGAATTCCAAAATTTACAAAACAAAATATTTACCTAACTTTTTAAATAATTAAAATAAAAATATGTAATTGGTGTTTTGGTGTTTAGATGTAATATTTTTGGTATCAAAGCAGGTAGACACATGCCATCCATGATCATTCTCAATCAGTATAGATTAGTATTTATAGAATATATTTTTTTTTCATAAGGATTTTTATGTTTGGTTCACTTTTGAGAAGTAAATGACATATAATTAGCACAATCGAGATGCAATAGATCTTAAAGAGAAATTTTATTTTTTTGTCGTTGTATTTTATGTTTGTTTTGTGTCATAAAACTTTAAAATTTTTTTTGAGGATTTTGAGAAGAATAAGTGGATTGAAAGAAGAAATGAAAGTCTAAGTTTAAAAGTTGCATAAAAGTTTATGAGGAATTACAAATTTTCACAGAATCTAAAATGAGAATACGACCAAGAAATACAAGTGGAAGTTATGTAGAAAGTTATATTTCCTTACCTATGAATTTTTGCAAGGGGACTTGAGTTGGGCTATAGTCTTATTTAGTGATTCGCATAGGTTTATGACTTTTCAAAATTATAAGATATTGAAAATAAAATTTTATTATGATAATCATGTTTGACCTTGTATCTACTCTATATTTATACCTTTGGAAAATAATGGTCTATAGATGTATGCCTAATTCTCATTTTATCTTCCTAGAACAAAGAAGATATTGAAAGTATTTTTTTTTTAATATTGAATCATGAATTATAAGATATATAATTTTACATGAGAAAATCCTATTAACTATTAATTTCCTTCTTAGAATACTTAAGATAAAAGGATTAAAAGGAAACTTACTATTATACTCATTTTGATTTGAACGTTATCATCTAAAAATCTAAAAGAGGGATTTGAGTCGAATTTAGTAGTATTCTGGCATTAATCCTTGAAATTAGTTTTTTTATAGATACATAGATATGTGTTCCATTTTGATCTTCGATGCTCCAATTCAATGGAGTATCGAACTTCAAAATTTATGTTCGATGTGGTTTTGTGTTTGTATTTCTATTTTCCAATGGATTCTAACTATGGTTTTGTACCCCCATTTATCCTCCAATTTAATCATTAAAATTTATGTTCGATGCTCTTTGCCATTTTAATCATTTATACCAAAAATATATATTCGATGTTTGTTATGGTAATCATCTTTTCTTGGAATAGTACTTTGGTTATAAATATTTTGACCACACAATTATGTTCAATCAAATGACTTTAATATTGGGGATGATGTCAAACTACATATCTGGTGTGATCCAAGATATATAGTTTGAGATTTATACTAAAAAATATATATATGCCTTTTTCCATTATTGTTTTTTTTTGCATTCTAATTCATTATTACTCTGTTGTGAATATTCACAAAACTTAATATATATTGGGTAGTAATTTATGTTGTTGGGAATTTTCATAAACTATCATAAAAATCCCTTGCATGTCACAGATTATTTAGCACAAAGATAAAGAACCATCAATTCCATGCGAGTTTCATGATGCTAATTACCTAATATACCAATATATGAAATAGAATATGCATTCAACAATAATGAGCAAACACTCCTACATTATACCACTATCTATACACATTATTCTTAAACCCTATCTTATATCACTTCTTCCCATCTTCTATGTTGTGGGAAATAAAAATTCATACTCACCCATAAGTGATTTTGAATAGTTGCGATACACATTCCAAGAGGAAGAATTATTTGTTGATTTGACGCATTTGAATTAGTTAAAATCCAACCCATTTATTCTAGGCTATTACAATTTAAATGGAAAAAAAGTAAACATAAGTGAATGTAAACCATGGCATCAAAATCTAACTTTAGAATAAAGGAATATTGATGGATTACAAAATTTACAAAAAAAAAATATTTACTTAAATTTTTAAATAATTAAAATAAAAAGATAAGATAGATAATTTTACGTGATTAAATCCTAATAACTATTAATTACTTTCCTGGATCACTTTAGATATTATTTATTTAAAAAGATAATAGGATTAAATGGAAACTTACTACTATACTTAATGTGATTTGAAAGTTATCATTTAAAATTCACAAAAGAGTAATTTATGATGAGTTTAGTAGCATTCTGACATTAATCCATGAAATTAGTTTATTTAATAGATATATAGATATTTGTTCAATTCATAAGATTTTAGAACCTAATTATTATCAAAATATTTTTTCTAATGTATTCTAACTATGGTTTTGTATTTCTATTTTATCCTCCAATTTAATCATTAAAATATATGTTCAATTCTTTTTGACATTTTGATCATTTATACCAATAATATATATTTATTGTTTGTTATGGTAATCATGTTTTTCTAGACTAGTACTTAGGTTATAATTATTTTGACAACACAATTATGTTCAATCAAATAATTCCCATATTAGGATGAAGTCAAACTACATATCTAAAGCGATTCAAGATATATAGTTTGAAATTTATGCCAAAAAAATTATATATGCCTTTTGCCATTATTATTATTTTTTTGTATTTTACTTCAATATTACTATGCTGTGAATGTTCACAAAATTCTATATATGTTGTATACTAATTTATGTTGTTGTGAATTTTCATAAACTATCACAAAAATTTCTTGCATGTCACAAATTATGTATCACAAAGATAAAGAACCATCAATTCCATGCTAGTTTCATGATGCTAATTACCTAATAACCCAATCTATGGTATAGCATATGCATTCAACAAGAATGAGCAAACCCTCCTACATTATACCACTATCTATACACATTAATATTAAACCCTATCTTATATCACTTCTTCCTATATTCTATGGTGTGGGATATAAAAATTCATACTCACTCATAAGAGATGGTGAATAGTTATGATACACATTCCATGAGGAAGAATCTTCTGTTGATTTGATGCATTTGAACTAGTTAAAATCTTACCCATTTATTTTAGGCTATTGCAATATAAATGAAAACAAAAAGTAAATGCACGTGAATGTAAACCATAACCTCCAAATCTATCTTAAAAAAAAAGGAATAATGATGAATTCCAAAGTTTAGAAAAAACAATATTTACCTAAATTTTAAATAATTAAAATAAAAACATGTAAAGGATATTTTGATGTTTGGATTTTACATTTTTGGTATCAAAGCAGTTAGACATATGCCAACCATGATCATTCTCAACCAGTATAGATTAGTATTAATAGAATATATTTTTTTCAATAAAGATTTTTATGGTTAGTTCACTTTTGAAAAGTAATGACATATAATTAGCAAAATAAACATGCCAAAGATCTTTAAAAGAAATTTTATTTATTTGGGTGTATTTTAAGTCTTTTTTGTGTAAAAAAAATTTAAAATTTGTTTTTGAGGATTTTGAGAAGCATAAGTGGATTGAAAGAAGTAATGAAAGTCTAAGTTTAAAAGTTGCAAAAAACTTTTATTAGGAATTACAAATTTTCACAAAATCTAAGATGAGAATATGACCAAGAGATACAAGTAAAAGCTATGCAGGAAGTTACATTTCCTTACATATGAACTTTTTGCAAGGGTACTTGAGTTGGACTATAGTCTTGTTTAGTGATTCGCATAGGTTTATAAATTTTTCAGAATTATAAGATATTGAATATAATATTTGATGATGGTCATCATGTCTGACCATGCATCTACCCTATAATTATACCTTTGGAGAAAAAGGTCTATAGATGCGTGACTAATTCTCATCTATCTCCCTAGAAGAAGGAAGAGGTTGAAAATAAATATATTTTTTTTAGATATTGAACCTTGAATTATATTATAGATAAGTTTACATGATTAGATCCTAATAACTATTAATTTCTTTCTTGGATCACTTTAAATATTATTTATTTTAAAAGATAATAGGATTAAATGGAAATATACTATTATTTTTATTGTGATTTGAAAATTCACATCTAAAAATTACCAAAGATAGATTTGAGACGAGTTTTGTAGAGTTATGACATTATTCCTTGAAATTAGTTTTTT
Organism: Sapria himalayana; assembly: GCA_029783825.1. NCBI lineage: Eukaryota > Viridiplantae > Streptophyta > Magnoliopsida > Malpighiales > Rafflesiaceae > Sapria > Sapria himalayana. The sequence goes on along the minus strand of JAREIK010003431.1, from coordinate 685,303 downwards.
TATAGATATATAGATATTTTTTGAATTCATAGAAATTTAAAACCTAATTACTTTCAAAATTTATTTTCCAATGGATTCTAACTGTGGTTGTGTGTTTCTATTTTATCCTCCAATTCAATCATTAAAATTTATGTTTGATGCCCTTTGCCATTTTGATCATTTATATTAATAATATATATTCAATTTTTGTTATGGTAATCATGTTTTTTTGGACTAGTACTTAGGTTATAAATATTTTGACCACACAATTATGTTCAATCAAATTACTCCAATATTTGGGATGAAGTCAAAAAATCTAAAGTGATCCAAGATATATAGTTTGACATTACCAAAAAAATATGCATGCCTTTTTCCATTGTTTATTTTGCATTCTACTTCATTATTACTCTATTGCGAGTGTCCACAAAACTCTATATATATATATATATATAGTGTAGTAATTTATTTTGTTTGGAATTTTTATAAACAATCTCAAAAATCCCTTGCATGTCACAAATTATGTAGCACAAAGATAAAGAGCCATAAATTCCATGTGAGTTTCACGATGCTAAATACTTAATACACCAATCTATTATTTAGCATATGCATTCAACAAGAATGAGCAAACCCTCCTACATTATACCACTATGTGTACACATTATTATTAAACATATTCTATATAGTTTGTTTTGATAAACTATTTTGTATAATCAAAATATTTTCTATTTTAATATTTTATTAGTGCAGGAAATAAAATATTGAAAGATTGGGAATACAATAATAGCACAATAATGTGGGTCCCACTATATGGTCAGTGGGTCGAAGAAATTTTTGGAGCAGAACTCGGTCCATCCAAGTGATCTGATCCACTCAATCATTGATATAAATTGTTTTTTTTACTGTGTTTGTGCTGTTGTAATTTTTTTGCTTGCTGAACTTTTCATCTATGTTTTCTCCTCTCTATGTGATTTTCTTCGTGACTATTTCTGCTCACAAATCTGTAAGACTTGTTTTGGTTATAATCTGCAAATGCATAAACATTTTCTGGTGGATGTAACTAGTTATGCTGAACAACTAGTGAACCACATTATTTTTCATGTTTTTGTTGTGGTTTGATTTTGTTTCTAGTGGTTTTTTGGTTTGTGGTTGTGGATATATATCATTTGCTATTTTTTCTTCTCCTTCTTCTGAATCTATACAATCACAAACCTTGCAAGCAAAATTCCTAATAATGGGTATCTGAGCAGGTTGTGGAAGCTTCGAATAATTTCACCATTAGAATTTTAAGATTTTCTATAAAATGATATCTTGTTGAAATTGGCTGGAACCTAGAATACCATGATTGAGAAATTTAATGACAGAAATGGTTTCAGTATGTGGTAGATTAAAATGAAAGCACATTTGAAGAAATTTGACATCTAAAGTCCCTTTTCAAGGTTTCAGTCATAATACTACTATTGCACTTGGAATAACAGAGGCAGAGGCATGTAGATGTGAAGAAAAAGCTCACTCCACCATTCTTCTAAGCTTCTCTGATGAAGTGATTACTGAGGTAGTAGATGAAGAGTCTGCAGTAGGACTGTGGCTCAAACTTGAGTCACTATACATGACAATATCACTTACAAACAAGCTTCTGTTGAAGAGGAGAAGGTTCACATTAAGGATGCAAGAGGGAACTTCTTTAAAGAAGCATCTAGATGATTTAAACAACATTTTCATAGACCTAAAACATGTGGATGCCAAGGTAGAAGATGAGATTGTTGCACTTCTACTTTTAGTGTCACTTCCTACTTCCTTTGAGAATTTCGTGGAATCACTAATAGTGAGGAAGGAGATCACTATGGTGGATGTTTGGTCTGCTCTACACTCCAGAGATATAAAGTAGAAAGTTGTGGTTGAACGAATTGAAGAACATCCTACCCAATTGGTGGTGGCAAATAGGAGGCCACAACTTGTTTTATTAAAGAAAAAGGGGAACAAGCTCCAAAAGAGGTCCAAGGAGGGTAACACTTTTCACTATTACAAATAGAAAAGGCATTGAGAAACTAAATACCCAAAGAAGAAAGCAAGGCTAGAACTGTAGGGTTAGCCTAATCCCCCACCTCTTGCTGTTGTGGATTTTGATGATTTGGATGATAGAGAAGATCTTGTGCTGGTAACCTCTAAAATACCCTTCCATATCAGTACTCACTTGGAGTGGTTCAAAAATATGACATGAAGGAAGCTAGCCATGCTGTGGTGGGGAATAGCCAACCATGTAAGGTGGTTGGAATTGGCATAGTGAGACTGAGAACATATGATGGCCAAATTATCTCACTATCTAATGTAAGGTATGTTCCTGAAATAAAAATGAATCTCATTTCTCTTGGTGTTTTGGATGATCAGAGATGTTCATTCAGTGGTTGTGAGGGAATACTGAATGTTCATCGCGGAGATGATATCATACTGTAGGGATAGAAGAGTGGAACCCCATACACACTGATAGGTTTCACAGTGATAGGGGCTATTGCTGTCATATCCAGAAAGCCAGTATCTGAAGATGAAGTTGATCTTACGGAACTATGACATATGTGGCTTGCACATACGGGAGAAAAATGTATAAACATTTTTTCGGATTGTAACCTTCTAGGTGGTCATAAAATTAGTAAACTTAATTTCTGTGATTATTATATTTTTGGTAAGAAACATAGAACTAAACTTGGTAAGGCTATACACTGCACAAAAAATATTTTGGATTATATCTATGTTGATTATTGGGGTGCTTTTAGAATCACATCTCTTGGGGGTACTTGATTTTATTTATGTTTAGTTGATTATTATCCCAAGATGTCTTGGGTATTCATGATGAAAAAAAAATATGAAACTTTTATAAAGTTTAAATAGTGGATTAACTTAGTAGAAAATCAAATACCAAAGAAGGTTAAATTGTTACGAATAAATAATGGTCTAGAATTTTGTTCGTTTGAATTTGAGGAATTCTGCAAGGACCAAGGTATAGCCAGCCACAAAACTGTTAGGGATATTCTATAGTAGAATTGCATTACTGAAAGAATAAAACAAACTTTTCTAGAAAGAACTAGAAGTATACTCTCTGAATCAGGCTTAGGCAATGAGTTTTGGGCTGAAACTATTAATACAGTATGTCATCTGATAAACAGATCACCGCATAGTGAAATTAATTTTAAAATTCCATTTGAGGTGTGGACTGGTAAACCTACAGATTATTCCAATCTGAAAGTGTTCAATGTGTTGCCTACTATCATGTAAATGATGGCAAGCTTGAACCAAGAGCAAGAAAAAAGAATATTTGATGGATATGGTGATGTAGTCAAGGGATTCCATATCTAGTCACCATCTGAAAAGAGAGTGATTCTCTCTAGGAGTGTCACCTTTGATGAAAGTGTCATCTTAGGACAAGTACATTGTCCTATCCAGTTACATGATGTTCCTCAAGCTGAACTTAAGGTGGAACTAAAATCTGAATCCGTAGCTTAAAGGAAGGATGCCTGTTGTCTCTAGACAAATAATAGCTAATCATGAAAATGATGCTAAGTCTATTACTGAACCTGATCCTGAACCTGCACCTAAAGAGTCTATTCCCTACTGCATTGCAAGGGATAGACAAAGGAGGGTGAATGTAGGCCCTCTTTTGAGATTTGACTTTGATGAATTTATAAGGTCTTCCCTACAAGTTGCCAAAGAGATTGATATTCTTGAATCATCCTCCTTCTAGAATGCTATTAGATGTCCTAAATTTGAGTCATAGTTAGTTACCATAAATGAAAAGATTGAATCTCTTCTAGAACTCAATTTGAAAATTTGGAACTATAGTTTGAGGTTTAACACTAGAAAAATTTTGGTTGAAGTATAATATATATAGAGATTTATGTAAGAATGTTATACTTAACATTATTCATTACATATAATTACTTTGTGATATGTGTTGCAATATGTTTTGTTATGAACTATTCTTTTTATTTATTTGAAATTAATTTAATATAATTTGATTGAGATTAATGATGAATTGATAGAAACTCAAGAATTTGATACTATGAAATGACTTTTTGATAAATTTTGAAATGTAGTTGCCGATGTGTTTTTATAAAAAAATATAGTTTTACAAAAATGAGAAAATGATATCTGACTATGTCTAAAAGGTACCATAGTTATGAATGATAGATCATATAAATATTTTGAGTTAGAAATATATTGATATTCATATATACAACTTAATGTTAGTTATTCGGATTCTACATATCCTACATAACTTTTCAAACCATAAGTGAGTACTTTTTGGAAAAATACATTTTTTGGATAAATGGTATTGAGATGAGTATTAGTCATGACCAAGACTTAGAGGCTTATGACTAAAATAACATCAACTAAAATAACATCTATATACTTAGAGGCCTAGGCCCAATACAAAGACTTAAAGGCGTAGGACTAAAATAACTTTCACTATGTAGAGGTGGTGGTTGTTTTGCAAGAATTTGGCATCTTTTGTGAGTTAATAGATAGTGAAATTGATATGTATGTTCACATGTGGTGGTGGTAGCTAGGCTAAAAGCTAGCATGTTAAATTTTCCCCTTATAGGTCTCATTGTAACACTAGCAAAGCTTTTGTATGATATTACATTTGGGATAGTTATCAATCAAAAAAATAAAAATAAAAAACCTTACGTTATATACTATGCAATAAAAATTCTAATCAAAATTAAAAGTATATATATGAATAAGAAGTAAAAACTTGCTTGTCATGATGTTTACTATTCGATATTCATACTACCAAATATTTTAGTAAATTTTGATTATTTATAATGATATGTAGATGTAGAAATAGAGTCGATATGTGTTAATATCATGATTTTGATATTTTGGAGTGTTTTTGTAAATATACTTGAAATCAATAAATTTTGGAGATATTTAGTAGATGGAGTAAATCCTGAGACTCAAGTAGTTTCAGCTTTTATTCTTGGGCAAAATTTTACCTAATTGGTCAAGACAATTCTTGTATGTCATGACTCTACCAACTCAAAAGCATAAACTCTACTATGCAATACATTCTCAATGGTTGCAATATTATCATAGAGTGACAATCATACTTAGCTCAAATAATTTAAATGGCTATGATAATAATTCTCTATCATAGTAACTAAGTATCTGATTAGTGTTCAAAGTCATAATTAAGTCCAAGCGCCATGACTTTATCTATACTATGATTTATTAGTCTCAAGTCAAAGTTGTGATCCTTTTAAAAGTAATGAATTTTAAATAGAGGTGTCAAACGAGACGTGCCGGGCCGGCCCAACACATTTTTTTCAGGCCCGACTGTGCTTTCGTGCCGGGTCAGGCACGACATGGTTACTGTACCGTGTCATGCCTGGCCCAGCATGATTTTTGTATAGTTTAGCTCGGCACGGGCCCGCGACACAATCCGCCTAAATTAAAAAAAAATTAGGGTTTCGGCACGTGCAGTCACGCCGAATCCTTAATTTTAAAAAATTAGAGTTTTGGCACGGCCAAAACCCTAAATTAAAAAAAAAATAGGATTTTGGTGCGCCCAAAACACTAATTTTTTTAAAAAAAATTAGGATTTCAGCGTGCCCGTAACCCTCATTTTAAAAAATTTTAATTTCGGCACAGCATGAGGCATGGTTGGCCTCGGCACGGCACGAGCCCGGGCACGAAAGATTTCCGTGCCGGGCCGGCCCGGCCCGGCCCGATTGACACCTCTAATTTTAAGCTATAAAAAATTACCGAGTTACAAATAATCATGCCAAACAAGTAGTAATTATTCAAATCCATGACTTTTGAGATACTAAATATTATAGAAGATATTAATTAAGTATGATTATTTTAAGGTCGCGACTCCTTTCTCGAAGGATGGTATAGTCATAACTTATATGCTCAAGCTAACTATAATTTTCATAGCATACTAACAATATTGTAGTAACATAATAAATGAAAGAAGAGAATACCAGTGTCATGGTCACCCACAACACTATGAAATACTTAAAAGATATGAAAGGTTACTTTTACAATGCAACCATTTTTAGCATAAATCTAAATAAAGACCATTTGCTAATGTCACATCCTCTACACAACATACTAAATAGTCATGAAACTAGTGACAACCATGACTTAGGCATAATCTCTCTATAATACGAAGTCATGGTGATGTGAAATAGTCATGGCTACATGCCTAAGTCATGGTTGTTGCTAGTTTCATGATTATTTAACATCAAGATGTAGACTAGAGTCGTTGCTATTTTTTATAAGTTTGAAGTTTTGACTTTTTTCTAGAAGTCGTAACTTCCTACTTAGAGTAATTCAAGATTTCCTGAGTATAAAAGTGAAAGATAAAAAAATTTCTATGATATTTCTTATTTTTTTCTTCTTCTTCCTCATGTAACAAAAAAATCCATGGAAATCACCAAACCCTAGGGTGAATTTCACACTCTCTATGTATTCAACAAGCAAGCAAGAGATGCAAGATTAATGTTAATCCCTTGAGTTGAAGGGCAATATGGCTTTCAAACTCCTCTTCTATAAGGATAGATTTAGTAATTTTTATCAAACTAGCACGAGTCTAGGATTTCTATAATTTGAGATCTATGATGTGATTTGTTTTTTTATCTATATGAATGAATGGTTTGATTTATTTTATGAATGAATATTAATGGATAGTGATTAAATGAACCTATATTAGGGGTTTAACCATTAGTAAGTTTGTATGAGATTATCATGATGGATCATGATAGGTAAATCATGTGGCTCCCTCATGTATATAGGAGGAATGAAGTGATATCCCTTTCGACTATGATGCATGAGATAAAATCATATATTGAAACCAAAAATTTGGGTATGTTAATCATCATGATTATGATATTTATGAAGCTAAAATTATAAATACTTTTATCTCAAGGGGTTCACTTTTAGTATTATCACATTGTCACTAAGAAAAATGGTGACTGGTAATTTTGAGATTTGCATGAGTATGTTATGACTCATAAGGTGATAACAACCATTGTAAGCTACTTTTACTTGTATGGTTCTCATCAATGAAACTCGAGGAAAACATATATTAATTATGTGAGTATTATGCTTACTAAGCCAAAAGTACAACTTCTTGCAAACTATCTCAATCTTTGTTCTTTATGATATTTGATGTTGGAGAATAAAAGTTTACATATGAAGTAACTATTAAGTGTAGTTGATGAAGTTTCCTAAAAAATAAGAAATTATGATTAACTCTCGAGTAGAGATAATTTGTTATCTCAGTTGTGAGATACTAAGAGGACCACTATTGGAATGTGTTCAATAGTGAAAACTACATTGTATGTCATTAGAGCAAGGAGTCATTATATAATACCTCAATCTTCATCATGTGTCCAACATAATATAAATCAAATAACTTAAACAAAATCACATAGATTAAATGAGTAAACCATTACCTTAGGTTGTCTTTATCTTAGTATCCATTTTTAAAAAAATGAGTTACCTCATTATTAAATAACTAAACTACCGATACAATTCTTATGAGATTAATGTTTGAGTGAAAATCCATTATACTACTTAATCTATGCACTTACAAATCTTAGATTGTAAGAAACTCTCATCAACAAGCTTTTGAAACATTACCTAATTGATTGCCGCATAATAAAGTTGGAACAATTTTTTGGTTCTATTAGAGTTTTTGAGATTATTTAGTTTGGTTAGTTAATTTGAGCTGATGTAATTAATTTTGTGAAAAGATACTTTGTTTTTAATAGGTTAGATAGTGTTAAGTTTGGTAAATATTCTTAGATCCAAAATCTAAATCTTGTTAACTTGTTTGAAAGTTGTTTGTTATATTTGGTTATATTTGTTTTCTTATATCTATTTTTTTTAATTATTTGTTTAGTACCCTTTTTTGAGTCAAAGCTCTAGGACTAAGACAACATTTCTATACCTAGAAATTTCAAGAAGTAGAAGAACTCTTATCAGACAAAAAATTGAAAAAGATATTATGGAATACACTGATAGTAAAGGAAAGACCCAAGGGAATAATGGGCATGTTATCCAATAGCTTATCCACTATCATACTTTGGGGGATGATTGGAAGCATATAGTGATTGAGAGTTATTTTGGAATTCATTTGCAACCAGTTAAAGCAAATTAAGTTGAGTTAAAAACAAATATAATAGTTATGGTTCAGCAATACTAGTTTAATAGAAGGGCATTGGAGAACCCTAATAGGTATGTCAAGTTATTTTTGGAGCTATGTGACACTATTAAATTGAAAGGAGTTAGTGTGGATGCAATAAGGTTATGCTTATTTTTATTTTCATTGAATGGTAACATGAAATTAATTTTAAAATTTACCATGAATCTCTATTGAGAGTTGGGATAAAGTAGTGAGAGAAGCATAATAACTTATATGATAATTTAGACTATTTTAAAAAGTTATTGAGAAGATGTCTTCGACATAGATTTCAGTTATGGTTCCAAACTCAAACTTCTTATAATGTGTTGAACTATATGATAATGTATATGGTTGATGTGACCATCAAAAAATCTATTATAAATACATCATCAGAAGAGATATATTATTTATTTGAAGAGCTAGCAAGAAATAACTATCAAACTCCAATAGATAGTTCATTTGAAAGAAGATAAGTTGGAGTTTTCTAGTTTGATAGGTTCACCACAATTGAAGCAAAGATAGAAGCTCTTTTGAGAAAGCTTGATACCCAAGAAGAAAAGAAAAAAAATATTAGGGGAGATCACAACTTTACAACCATATGAATTTGTAGACTTGGATTCCATTTATCAAATAGAAGAAGTCAATCAAATACAAAGAAAAAGATATGTATTTCGATCCAATAATATCCCAATGTATTATCATCTAAATGTGAGAAATCATGAAAGTTTTTTTGTATAGAGGCTATGGTAGTGGGTTGCAACATATAGGATAATCCTCTAGTAATATTAGGAATAATACAGTGAGCTAAACTAATAAAGGAGGCTCCGATTTTAATTGATAATTACCAAGTAGTAAAGAAAAATTAATTATTGATGATGGAGTGCAAGCTATCATAGCAGAATAAAAGAAAAAAAAATAATGTCCAAGATAATTGAATGGGGGTGAACTTGAAGTGAGGATGAACAAAACAAGTTCAGTGATATGATATATCAAGCATTATCTTGGTCAATTGACATTATTAATAAAGGGAAGAAGAGTAAATTAATTATCAAGTGATAAAGAAGTAAATCCAAAGAATTAATTTTTAATATTACATAGAAGTAGGAAGAAGCTACCGAAGCATTCTAAATAAAATAATTCTAGAATTTTTGGGAGGCTACAAGGTTGTGACTTCCTCAAAAGATATGTCTCAACTTGAACTCTCCAAAAGTCATAATATTAACTAAAGAGAATAGGTATGATGATAGTCATGATGCCATGACACCTCATAAAGAAGTGCAAAACCAAGTTTTACCTGAAGATAGAAAAAAAATGAAGAAACGAATGAGCAAATGGAGCTTACCTGAGGCTATGGAGAGAAAAAATAGATTAGAATGAAGCTAAAGGTAAGTTTTTAATAAAGATTTCATTTATGCAATGATTTAGGAAGGATAAATTAGATGAATTCTTTGAAAAATTCTCAATATATTTTAGAAGTGAGAAGTAAGCATACTATTTACCGAAGCTCTAGCCTAACTTTCAAATTATGTTATATTTATGAAAGACATAATGAGTACTAAAAAAAATTGAAAATATATGGGATTATGAATATGCCAGAGAAGTGTAGTGTGATCATTCAAAGAAAACCTCTAAGGAATTTGAAAGACCAATGAAGGTTTATTATACTTTTCACTATTAGAGATCACACCTTTTAAAAGACATTATGCAACTTGGGATCAAGTGTCAACTTGATGCCCATGTCCATTGCATCAAAATTAAATTTCACCAAAATTACTCTAATATCTCTCTCACTCAAAATGGTGTATTAGAATATCAAGCACCTAAATAGAACCATTAAAGATGTATTGGTAAAATGGGATATCTTTATTTTTTTAGTGGATTTCATAGTGTAGAATATGAAGGAAGACCACTATATGCCATTAATATTTGGATGACTAGATTTAGCCATGGGATAAACCCTTATCAGGATCAAGAAAAGGAAGTTTACTCTTCATGTCGGTAAAAGTAAAGTTTAATCTTTATAATGATTTATGAGATTTAGATGATGATGAGACATGATATTGAAGAATAGACAATCTCCTTCATACTACAATACAACAAAAGGTAGATTTTTGATGGAATTCTTCAAAGTCACTACCTATGAGGAATGTTATGATCACAACTCCAAGGAAGAGAAGCCTTAAAAGAAGAAAAATAAGGTTAAGACAAAAATCATGAAAGAGTAATCAAAAATAAAGCTGAAACCATGCACAAACCATGACTTTGGTATTCTAGAATGAAAATGACCAATGAAAGTTAGCAAAAAAAGTAATGGTTATGCCCAGCACCATAATTTTGAGGATATAGAATGAATTAGTCTAAGTGAAGCCTAAGGACAAAGAGATAGATATGCATAGTTCCATAACTTTAGAGTTATAAGAAGAAAAGAGAAATGAATGACTTAAAGGCAAAGTTTTGGCAATACATAGCGGCACAACTTTGAGGATTTAAAATGAAAAGGGATAATGGAGCAAAGAAGAATGGGCTAAGACATGCACTAAAGTTATGACATCAAAAGAGAAAATTATCTGAGAAATAAGTATCACTAAAGAAAGACTAAAGAAAGAGACCAAAAAAAGTACAAAAAATAGCATACTAAGAAGATATCATGAACATTAATGATCTTTAATGGAGTAAATGATATTTTGATGGCGTAGCTATGGATACTAAACATAGTGCTACTTGGGAGGGAACCAAAACTTTTTTTTTCTTTGTGTGATGTAATAAATATTTATATCCACCACATAAATAAATGTATATATCAAATTACCCACAAGTATAGTTGTGGTACTCAAACTCCACCATGATTGTTAGCATGTCCACTTAAAGTTGCTCCGCTAATTATTGACACCATGACACTCAAACCTAGTCATAATAATTTTAGTGAAGATGAATTTTTTTGGAGGTAAAAATTATTACTTGGGGATGAGCAATTGTTTAATGTGTGAGTTTGTTTGAAGTTCAAATTATCAAATATTTTTGTATATTTTGATAGTTTATAATGATGTGTAAACAAGAAATAAAGTTAATGTGTTAATTTCACAACTTTAGTGTTTTGGAGAGTATTGATGAATAGTTGTGAAATTAATAGATTTTTGGAGGTATTTAGCACATGGAGTAAATTAATGATTCTCACATAGATTCAGTAGCATTGATTCTTGGTTGAAATTATTACCTAATTAGCTAGAAAAATTCTTATATGTCATGACTATGCCAACTCATCAGCAAAATCTTTTTATTATACGACACATTCTTAATAGTTGCGATATTATCATGGAGTCACAACCATACTTACCTTGTAAAATTTAAATGCCAATGACACTAATTCTTCATCACAATAACTAAATAACCCACTAGTACTCAAGGTCATGGTCAAGTCCAAGCACCAGGACTTTATTTTTAATATGACTTAGTAATCTCGAGTTAGAGTAGTGAATCTTTTACAAAACTATGAATTTTAAGTTATAGAAAATTATAGAGCCACAACTACTCATGCCAAAGACACAATACTTATTCAAAGTTGTGATTTTTGAGATACTAATATATCACAAAGGATATTACTCAAGTATGGTCATGTCCAAGGCTATGAGTTCAATCCTTAAAGAAAGATATAGCTACCACTTGTATGGTCAAGCTAAGTGGCATCACCATGATATCCTAATAGTGCAGTGGAAACATGATATATAAGAAAAGATGTGGCTAGTGCCACAACCACCCATAACACTATGGGCACTTAAGAGATATGAAAGGATACTATTACATTGTGTCCATTTCCTAGTATTATGACCACAATCAACATATGAAATACGTTTTCATCATCAAGATTATTTCTTAATACCAAAACCAAATAAATTTCAAGCAAGACCATATGCCAATGTTGGAACCACTACAGTGTCACAACTATATAAAAATATGAGAATCACATCACCACTCCATAACCACTTTTCAAAGTCACAACTATATAAAAATATGAGAATCGCATCACCACTCCATAACCACTTTTCAATGTCCTGGCTTATTATGGACTACAAACTAATAAAGGCATGAAATTATAGATATTTCATAGCATCACAACACTATGTTATGAAGATATTATGTCAATGTTATGGTCTATTTTAGTGTCAGGACTATATATTATAAAAATATCAAGATGTAGAAGGAAATGAATGAATGGTTTGATTTAATTTATGTATGAATATTGATAGAAGGTGATTAAATAGAACTTGAATTATTATTTTGGCTATTGATAGGTTTGTGAGAGGTTATTGTAGTAACTAGTGACAGATAAATCTTGAGGCTCACTCATGCATATGATAGGAAGGAAATGACAACCCTTTCGACTATAATTAATGAGATAAACCTTTATGTTGAAACCCAAAATTTAGGTATATTAATTATCATGAGTATGATGTTTATGAAGCTGAAAGTATAAATGTTTTTATATGTCAATATATTGTACACAATTTATAGGAACTAGCTCTCAATTAAGATGAACATTATATAAAATATTACTCCAAGTGGTTCATCTTTAGTCTGTGAGTCACAACATCATTAAGGAGGATGGTGACAAGTGATCCTCATAACATGCATGACTATGTTTGACTCGTAAGATGGTGATAGAACTTATGAGTTATTTTTACTTGTATGGTTTCCACCAGTAAAAATTAAATGGAATATATATTAATTGTTTGAGTATGATACTTTCGAAGCTAAAAGTATAAATACTTATAAATCATAGCAGCCTATCATCTTTATGATATTTGAGACTAGAGAATAAGAGTATGTATACGAAGCAATCATCAAGGATAATTGATAAAGTTTCCTAAAAGATACATGATTATGAATATTTCTTGAGCATAGATGAATTATTATATTGGTGGTTACAAATTGCGGGGACAACTATGATAGGACTATTATTGGGATGAGCTCAATAGTAATAATCATCTTATATACTATTAGAGCAAGGAATCATTGCATAATACTATAACCTTCATTATATTTCCAACATAATATAAGTTGAGCAACTTAAACATTATCAAGTTGATTAAATGTATAAACTATGGACCTAAAATTATCTAATAATATGAGTATCTATTTTACTAAAAATAAGTTATCTTGTTATTGAATAAATAAACTAGAAATATAATCCCTATGGGATCAATATCTTGATAGAAGTCTATTTTATAATTTGTATGATTCATGCCCTTGAGGATCTCAGTTGATAAGACACTCTTATTAATGAGCTTTTGGGACATATCTTAACCAATAAAATTATGTAACATAATAAAGATGCAACATTTTCCCTAGAAAAGTAATGAGAATATTTTATTGGATTAGTCATCATTGTATATTCTTGCTTATACAATGGATACTCTTTCTTCAAGATTTTAACTTGGAAATTAAACATAATAAAAGAGATTAATAATGTAGTGGTGGATCACTGATCAAGGATCTCCACTAAATACATTTTTTGAAGTATTCTCACATATGAAAAGTTTATAAGTGAGCTAATTATTATTGTTAATACTACTCCTTATTGAGTACACATTACCAACTATCTAGGAACTAGTGAAAACCCTAAAGAATTGGTCGAACAAAAAAAATGTGTATACAAATATTTTGCGAATCAAATAATAAAAGGTGTATGGTTGCTACATTAGAACCTAAAAATGGATTAAAAATACTATAATTTGGTTTCAATTAACCTAGCTTATTCCAAGATGTCCACAATTTGTAGAAGACTTGTGCCAATTTTCAAAGGATGGGCAAGTTGGAAAAATTGTATTGCCACTTAATCTCATCTTGATGGTAGAGATCTTTAATATGGGATTATTTTCAAGCTTTTTCGGTCGAATATATATCTTGGTGCATTCGGTAGGCTTTTTTATTATCTTTCGGTGCCAGATACGTATAAAATAGTTGCTGATTCTCTTGGATGCGCGCCATTCTGGTACCTTCAAAGCGCATTCAGAGGAAAGAAAGAGAAAGGTCCTTCCCTGTACTTGAAGTTGCTCCCCAAGCCACCTGGTCTTACTCTCGCCCATGGTCCCCAGAACGCTCCAACATTATGATTCAAAGTAGGTCAAAGTTACAAATTGAAATATGAAAATTACATAGTGGTAGAGATCTTTTGATATAGTGTGAAACACAAGATAGTTACCCCTCATTATCTGCAAACTAATGGGAAAATAAAGCTAGCTAGTGTGAAAATAAAAAAAAATATCCTAATAAACCAACTACAAAAAATATGGTCTCTGAAGCATGTTGATCTCTTTCAGCTTATTGAACAACTTATAAATTAATATTAAGTAGACAGCTTTATCATTTTACATATGAAAAAGTGTACTGCTTGTTGAATGAGCTAGAATATACAATTTGGTGGGCTATGAAGAATTTAAATTTTAACTCGAAAAAAGCTAGACATTACCTCATTGCATTGAAGGAGTTAAGGAACTATATCTACTTTGATGTAAGAGCTTATTAATCTAAGTTGAAGAAGTTCCATATCAAATTTTTTTTACAAAAATAAATTGTAGGTAACAACTATTCGATGATTCAAAGATACATTGCTTTTCATATAGGTTGAAAGTTAAATGGATTGAGCCATATGAGGAATTGGAACAATTAGAAAAAAATATTGAAGAGATTATCTACTTTACCAAAATTCATGAAGCTATTCAAAAGGCTAGTTGGGTAGAGGAAGAAAATGTTTAACCATCAAAACATTCTTGAGGCCACATTGAATATATGCTCCCATTACAAAAGATCTATCTTCCAAATCTTCTTGGGATGTCCAGTTTCATAATTTTTGAAAAGGGGCTAGATAAATTATATCGAATGAAGGTTATTCATTTGTTAAAGGTTTTTACACTGTCATGATTATTTAATGAAGCATTAGTTCGACGTATTTAATGTAGCCTCACATTGAAGTGGAAGCCATGAACCATTGTGAAATGGGGTTTATATTTCTTTTTCCCCTCCCCCCACTTCACAAAACCCCAATAGTGAATCTCTCACTTTCCTATCAAAGCCCCCAATATTTATAACCATAATCTAGGGTAACATTAATTGTAGTTTTAGGGTCTTCCAAAAGAATCTTCTATAATTTTCAAGTAATCCAAGAAAACCAAAATACTCACCGCCATATCCTTTTACATAATTAGTATTTTTCGGAATTACTTATGGTTCCTAAGCTCTTTACAACCCTAAAGTTTTGAAGTACTTTTAATAAATAGGGTCTGCATGCATCAACTTCATAGCCTTTTTATTTTTTTTCACCATTAATGACTGAAAGAGTATTGAATACAAAAAGTATTATAGCAGTGATGAACATTCCTTGGGGCCCCTATTGAATACAAAAAGCATTAGTTCGAAGTATTTAATGTAGCCCCACATTGATGTGGAAGCCATGAACCATTGTGAAACGGGGTTTATATTTCTTTTTCTTCTCCCCCCACTTCACAAAACCCCAATAGTGAATCTCTCACTTTCCTATCAAAGCCCCCAATATTTATAGCCATAATCTAGGATAACATTAATTATAGTTTTAGGGACTTCCAAAAGAATCTTCTATAATTTTCAAGTAATCCAAGAAAACCAAAATACTCACCGCCATATCCTTTTACATAATTAGTATTTTTTGGAATTACTTATGGTTCCTAAGCTCTTTACAACCCTAAAGTTTTGAAGTACTTTTAATAAATAGTGTCTGCATGCATAACTTCATAGCCTTTTTATTTTTTTCACCATTAATGACTGAAAGAGTATTGAATACAAAAAGTATTATAGCAGTGATGAACATCCCTTGTGGCCCCTATAAAATCAAGGTTTAAGTACTTTTTAAAAAAAGGTTTATCATTGATATGGTTAGTAAGTAGTCAAATGAGATCATTGTTGCCAACAAAGTGCATATAAATAATTTGACAATTATCTTGTAATTGGTGGAGCATGTGTTAAGATCCATTATTTTCTTAGTTCAACATATTAATCAAAGTAGGAGAACATATTGGAAGTTATTTTTTGAATTATAAAAGAGAGTTCAGATTTCCTACGCACTTATTTATGGATGTCCTATTTTATTTTTAGCAATATGTGCACTATGCGTATGAGGAAATTAGAGAGTTCAAACAATTATTTACTATATTTCTTTTTGCTATTATTTATGATTATACAAATATAATGATATCCCAAATCAACTTGATAGTAAGAGAAATTGCACTGCAAGATGCTTTGAATCCAAACATTTGAAAATATGTTGTTAACTTACTTTATTTTTATTTGGGAAAAAATATATATCAGATATTTTTGTTTTCTTATTTTATTATCTTTGTTTTTCTTTTTTTTTTTCAATACTAATGGAAGTCTTTGTCTAGGTTGGGAGTTGTGATTAACGTTCACAAAATACATGTTTGTGTGATGATTTTCTCATGGTTTATTTATATTTGAGTAGTAATGACATGTAATTTATCCGATTGACATGTTATGGGTCTAGAATTATAGTGTTATTAATGTTTTTGAATTTTTAGTTCGTTTTGTGTGATAATTTATGTATTGTATGATAGTTTTGAGTTTTGAAAGAATTTTTAGAAGCACAATTAGACCTAAAAAATCAAGGAAATTCAGTTTGAAAGTGGTTAATGTACTTTATGATAATTTATGTATTTTGGCAAAGTTCAACTAACTAATACAACCAATAAACACAAGTAGATGTGCTACAAGTTACATTTTGTAACTTATGAATTTTCATAAAAGAATATGAGTCCAACTTTGTTCTCCTTTAATGGTTTACACTTCAATATATTACAATTCTATTGATTCATAAAAACTCAGATCCTAATTTATGGTAAAACATATTTTCATTGTATTCCAATTCTTAGAGTTTCTTTTTTCTATAGTTTTTTTCCTTCGATGTAATCCTTATAATTTATCTTTGATACCCTTGTGTTGTTTCATCATTTACACATTAGGTGTAAATTATCAAAATAATATTGCTTGCACTAATATTGCTTTTTATTTCTACGAAAAATATTATTTGTTTTAAAAAATTTATTTAAATAATAAAAATAATATTATTTGCACTAAATGAATGGAATTTTAAAGTACAAAATGCTAAATCATTTGAAAACATAACTTGCATGAACAATTTTTTAAATGACTTATTAAGATTTGAACTTGTGTGCAAATAGAGAAATAAATACTCAAAGTTTTAAAATGTTAGGGAGGTATCTGAATTCTCAATAGCTTTAGTATGAATGATATCATAAAGTTAATGAGGAATTTAATTGAAATAATTAGAACAAGAGTTAGACAATTATAGAAATTTATGGATAAAAAGTTAAACTCTATGCAAGTGTTACATGAAATGGAAGCTATTTAATATATGTTAGTATGTTTGTGTGTGTGTGTGTGTGTGTGTGTGTGTGTGTGTGTGTGTCTATGTGTGCGTGTGTCTATGTGTGTTCAAAAGAATACTACCTAGTGTTTTTTGGCTTTATTGATACTAAGGTCTAATTATATGGGCAATTCTAATGAGGAGAATATGAAATATCAAATATACAAGTTGGTTGGAGATGTTAGAATATGGTAGAAAACATTAGTAGTTGGGATAGATATGGAGAACATAGAATAGTTATATTTAACTAGGTGTTTTGGGATAAATATTTTTCTAAGCCTTTTATGACTAAAAACGCTCAAGAATTTCTAAAGTATATTTAATGAGGAATGTCAAAAAGTAAATTCAATGTTAAATTTTAAATGCTTAGTTAGGTTTTACACTATATGAAGAACAATATTAAGCAAAATGTATTGAACTTCAAGTAGGGCATAGTAAGGTTTCTAGAGATAAGGAGAGATGTTAATTGTGTTAGAGTTTAAAATAAATTTGGTGATATTGCATGTAAATACATTCATTTTAAAATTAATCTTCTTAGATGAAGATCAAAATAGAATCAGGTAGTGCATATCTTAACTATTTGTGGTATCAAAGTAATTTAAAATCATCTCCCATATTGCCATCTCCTCCATTCGTCGGGAGGAAGATGATGCACAGTAACCATGGGTTGTGTCTTATTTGCCAATATTTAGAAAACATAATTAATAAAAAATAATAAATAAAAAACATGTCACATCACTTTACAAAAATTGATGTGATATGCCTCATTATTATTATTATTTATTTATTTAAATTATATTAAAGATGCAATTTAATTGATTTTATATATATATATATATATATTAATTAATTTGATTTTAATTTATATCAATTAATTAAATTATTTAATAAAATTTTATTCAAATTATCTATCATATTTGTATACACACATATATTCTAAATAAATAAACTAAATCTTTAGTTATAACTCTTATGTTTCTTATGGCACTAGATTAGGCTATGAAATGGCCTCTTGTATAAATAAGATTTTGGGCTCTCAATGTGAATTATATGCACTATAATTCACATTAATTATAATTCATACCACTATAGAATTATAATTATACTTCCTCACTTATTCTAAACGACTCACGTCATATATTTTTCAGCACTTATTTTATTTCTCAAGTTAAGATTATAGTTACTCATTAATTAAATTAAATGATTGACAATTTGATTCAATTAAATTCTTATATATTACCTCGAAACCTTCCACTTATCTTATCCGATGTGCTAGATCAAAATCTACATATCGGGTCTACAATCTCAAAACTTATAAGCATCTTTAAAGGGATATCATCAATCCATTTTATATGACATGAATTCTATTAATAATTAATATTTACAATATAATTGATAAAGTTATCCAACTCACTAAGCATATTGATCTAAATATAAATCTCACCCGTTATGAGTCAAAATAACTATTAACACATGCATGTGTTTATCAATTATATCAAAATTGAGAGTATTAGTATTTGCAATAATGATGTTGTGTATTTATTTTACATGTTAGTATAAAATAAATATACTTTTTTGGTCTCATTCAAAATACATAAGTACACTAGTATAAGAAGTTAAAATTTTAGCATTCCTTATAGTCAAGATATACTTATTAAAATCTTATGCTATAATCTTACCAACAGAGTATCCAACTTCATCTAGAATATGAATAATAAACTTATTTTCTACAATAACTAATGATTCAATCTTCTATACATAAGCTGAACTCTATGCATCAAATCATCTATTATATAAAATAAAGGATTCATATATTTTTTTTACTTTAAACACAATCTCAGCTTATTAAAATTCAAAAAAAAATCAAAATGAATCCAAACAATAACAATAGGAAAAAACAATAAAAAACTTTAGTATAAAATGGTTCCAATAATCTTCCACTTAGACTTAAAGCTATGATGTCATATCTCTTACTCTCATTCCTTTCATATGCTTTTCATTGGTTATTGCAAGTAGTCTTTTCATAAAAGGATCCACTAGGTTGTCCACTGATTCTACTTGGTCATCACTATTTCTCATATTTTTATAATATCTCTTATTAGATGATAATCATGCTCAATGTGTTTTAATTTCTTATGGTTTCTAGGTTCCTTCGAATTTGCAACTACTCTAATATTGCCACAATAAAATATAATAGAAAATTTCATAGAAGGAATGACTCATGGATTCGTCAGAAAGTATCTGAGCTATAATACCTTAGCTATTTTCGAGGCTATCACATATTCAACTTCCATGATGGAATCAATAATACATGATTGTTTGATACTACTCCAATTTATGGCACCACTCCCCAAGGTAAACATATAACCCGAGGTGTTCTTTCTCAAATCTCATCTAACTGAAAATCTAAGTCTGTATATCCAATAGATATAAGATTTCCTACATTGTATATCAATATATAATTTCAAGTCTTTTTAAATACTTTATTATATGTTTTACTACTATCTGATATTCTTATCCTATGTTGTATGATTTCTATTGACCATGCTTATGGAAAATCAAATATTAGGTTTAGTACAAAGTATTGCATATATCTGAGCTTCCTATTGTAGATGCATAAGAAATAACTTTCATTTTCTCTATCCCATTAGGTATATTGTAATAATGATCTTTTGACAGAATGATTCCGAGTCTAAAATGAATGAAATCTTTCTCAAAATATTACATGCTAAAACAAGTCAATATTTGATCGATATAAATAGTTTGCGACAAGCCCAATATTCATTGCTTGCGATCTAACAAAAGAGTAATTCCAAGAATGTGACTAGTTACTCCTAGGTCTATCATATCAAATTAACCCTACCAAAATACTAAGAATATCACTATGTTACCACTATGCTTCTTATATACATAAACTCATCCTGACACTGATCAAAGCCATAAAAATTAATGACTTGATCAAAATGAGAATTCTAAGATTTAAATGGTTGTTTAAGTCCATAAATAAACTTCTTTAATTTATACATGTGTTCTTGGCCCTTTTATATGAAACCATTTTGTTACATCATATAGATATACTCTTCAAGATGTTTATTCAAAAATGTAATATTTACATCCATCTACCAAATTTCATAATTATAATGAGTTATAATAGATAAGAGAGTTTGGATAGACTTTAACAACACTACTGGCAATAAGGTTTCCTCATAACTGATTCCCTCTTTTTAAATGAAATATTTTGCATTAAGCCTAGCCTTATAAGCCTCAACATTACCATAAATTCCTCACTTTTTCTTATAGATCCATCTATTCTTGATGGGTTTTATCCCTTCATATGGTTCCATAAGATCTCAAATATGATTGGAGTGCATGGACTACATCTTTGATTTCAAAGTATCTTGTTAAAGATATGCATCTTTATTTTTAAGTGCTTTGTCATAGTTATTGGGATTAATATCTACCTCATCAAGGATTCTATCATAAAAAATCTCTCAAGTGTGTATACCATATAATTTAACAAATAACCCTCTCATTATAATGAAATACTTTTATTAGTTATATACTTTCAGTGGCATGCTGTATGAATACTAATCCTTATGACCCTTTATGATCACAACCCTCTGGTTATGCAACTAGCATATTAAAGATATGCTTATAAAGTCTAGTATCAACACCATCATTAATAATCTTTCCATTATGATGAGATAATGAGATATCTTGAATATTACCTTGTAGTATTTTGTCTTGTATTACTAGTATTAAATGAGTTTGGGCTGGATTATCTTTTTTCAATTCTTCTAGAATAATCATACTTTTTGACTTGTGGCTTGTTATATAGTCTTCTTCTAAGAATTATGCATTGACATAAATAATGATCTTATGTTCCTTTGTACTATAAAACAAACCACCTTAGGATCCTATCTGATATCTCATGAAGAAATAAACTTTTATTCTTGATTCCAACTTATTTATTTTTTCTATCAATACATATGTTGAGCAGCCCTTCAAACAAAGATGTTTTAGATTAGAGATAGATCTTTTCTACAATTTAGTTGGAGTAGTAGGTATTGACTTTGACTAGACCAAGTTCAAAACATAAGTACTGTTTCTAATGCTTATCCTTTAAAGAATCAAGCATATCAAAATAACCTATCATTAATTAGATAATGTCCATAATAGTTCTATTTTTTCTTTTTGTCACACCATTTTGTTGCAGAATACCAAGTGCTGACAACTAGGATATAAAGCTATGATGAAGCAAGTTGTCCAAAAACTCTTTCAAGTGGTACTCACGACTATGATTAGATCATATTATCTTGAGATATTTATTAGGATGCTTTTATATTTCTACTCTATACTATTTGAATTTCTCAAAGGCTTTGAACTTATGGCATAATAAATAAATATATTTGTACCTTAGTAATTATCAATAAATGTGATAAAATAGTTAAATCCACCTATAGCTTGGATAGTCACGGGTCCACATAGATTAGAATAAATTAGTTCTGACTACTCTTTGGCTTTATAGTCCTTAGAAAAGAAATGGGCATTTAATCAGTTTTCCTTCCAAGTATGATTCATAGAGAAAAAGTATTTTCACTTTCAATGAACCCAATGACCCATGTTTAACTAGCCTATATCTTTATTTTAGATTTATATGACCTAGATACAAGTGCTAAAGATAGGTCTAGTTCATTTGGAAAGGTAGTTTTCTCTTACATGGCACGACGTTAATATTATTTAGTTCAACCAATTATAGTGAAGGAGAGATAGGATTAATAATATAAAGATTATCGTTAAAACACCCAAATGGATAAATTTTTTATTGAAATAGATTGTTAAAGAATCATTGAATAAAAAAGAATATCAACCCATAAGCAAACTAAGAATAGAAAGTAATTTTTTTTTTGATATAAGGTACATAAAGATAATCATTCAAAATCAAAAATATATCTTTCTCAAAATGAAGATAATAATTTCCATCTACAATAATTGACACCTTAATAGTATTACTCATATGAAGATCAATATTTTCATCACTTAGTTGTCTGGTTTCTTAAAACCAAAGCAAAGAATTAAAAACATGATTAGTAAATCTCATATCTACACACCAGGTATTAGTAAATACCATCACTAAATATGTCTCAATGACTAGTAAATGAGATTTACCTTGACTATTTACCTTGCTGAGACAAACTATATAATGTTTATGTCCCGACTACTTGCAATGAAAACATTTACCTTTTGGCTTCTTCACTACCACTTGTGACCTAGGAGTTGACTGTGGAATATGAACATGTTTATGAAAATTCTTCCTCTTCTTACCTTTTGATTTAGAAGAAGTCTTTTCAATAACAAAGACTCAATATGGTTTCCTTATAAGGCTCTCAGCCAATACCAATTTTTAAGCAATTATGCAATGTCAAATTAAGTTTTTCATATTATAGTTTAGGCAAAATTCCTTTAATGAATCTGGTAGAGACTAAAAAATAATATCAATCTGGGAATCCATATAAACCTTAGCTCCAAGAATCTTTAGTTCATTCAGAAGATCAATCATTTTATAACATGATTTCTCACTAGAGTGTTTGCAGCTATCATAGTATTCATCAGATTCCTCATGGCCTTCTATCTAGTAGAATGAGTCTGATTCTCAAATATTTTTTGAGATTAGACATCAAATCATAGGTAGTAGTTATGAACTAATGCTGATGTTAGAGTATATTTAATAAAGAAGACAGGATATATCATAATGTCATTTTATCAGTTTTCACTTATCTTATAAGGCTTATTTCATATTTTAGTTTCTCTTTTATGAGGTTTATTCAGGTAAAGATCTATGAGTACAAACTTATAGTTCTTAATAGTCAAAACAATTTCAAGGTTTCTTTTCTAATATATATGTATATATAATTGGTTCTATCAAGTTTGTTTTCTGTGAGAATAGTAGAGTGTGGGTTAAAAGTCATTTTTTAAAACCTAAAAAAATTACAATGAGATGATTAGCTTTTAATTCTATTTCAAGTATTGGTTCCTTCTACCAATTCTCAAGTGAATTCATCATCAATCTAAAATACAAAGAACAACATGTCTTGATGGGAGACATCTACTATTAATCATTTGTTCAGAAATGTTGATTCCTATTAATCTTATTGTCCAGAAAATGGGCCAACCAAATAAGACTAAACAAATAACTTTACTTTGATATTATAAATAAGATATTGGGCTCTCAATATAAATTATATGTATCATAATTCATATTATTTATAATTCTTACCACTTTAAAATAATAATTGTACTCCCTTATTTCATATTATATATAGTCATTAATTAAATTAAATTATTGATAATTCAATTTAATCAATCTCTTAATCCACTTGTATACTTTGACAATATCAAAACTCATAAGCATTCTCGAGGGGGTATCATCAATCCATTTTTTAAGACATGAATTCTATCAATTATTAACATTCACCATATAATTGATTTAGGTATCTAACTCACTCAGTATATTAATCTAAATATAAATCTTACACTTTATGAGTCAAAATAGGTATTAACAAATGCATGTGTTTAGCAGTTATATCAAGATTGTGAATAATAGTATTTGTAATAATGATAGTGTATATTTATTTTACATGTCAGTATCAAATAATTACACTATACTTTGGTCCCATTCATACACATAAGTACACTAGCACAAGAAATTATAGTTATTTCATTCCTCATTGTCAAGATAAACCTTCTACATTCTTGTATTACAATCTTAATAACATACATCCAATTCTAACTAGATTGTGAACAATAAATTTATATTCTATGAGAATTAATGATTCAATCTTTTCAATGTAAAACAAATCATATGTACAAAATTATTTACTATGTCCAATAAAAGATAAATGTATTTTTTATTTTAAATATAATCTTAGCTCATTACATTTCAAAAAAAAAAATCAAAATGAATCCAAACAACAACAAAAGAAAAAAAAACAATAAAGAGTGACTTTCAATATAAAATGGTTTCAACAATTAGTTAATATCATAGGTGTTTATGAATGTGTAGATGTGGTTAATATAACTTTTCAAGCTGAAAAAGATAATAAAATGATTAAATGAGGCTAAAGTTCATCTTTACTAGAGACAAGGCTTAAACCTGCATTGTCTCTAACAATCTTTTTGGTAATGGGAAAATACTTGACAAGAAACCAATAGATATACTAGTTATTGGAGATGTGAAAAAGGCTTAAACCAGCATTGTTTCAAGGAACTAGGGTGAAACCAAGAATTGTCTTGAGTTACTAATTGGAAAACTTATGTAAAAAAAGTACAAAAAAAAAATATCTTGAAATATGCCAATTTAGCATTAGTATGGCAGCCAGACAATTTTGGTTGGGTTAATAATATAAACAAGTATTATGCTGATATAAATTTGAATATTGTTGTTAGCGTGTGAGTTTTATTATCTAAATTCAGAATGTGCCAATAAGCTTAACTATATTAATATATATTATTATTATTATTATTATTATTAATTTTTTTTTTTTCTAAATTGATTCTATAATACATGAAATATTATTTTTTTAGGTTCATGTTTATGTATATTTAGGGCTGCACAATCTTTTTTTTTATACAATCAATAAAATTGAAATATTTCTAATAATTCAAAAAAAAAACCCATATTATTTCTTTGTTATTAGTAGAGATACTTATTTCGAACAAATTTATTATGTTTTTCCTCTTTCTAATTGATCGAAAGTGAGTGTTAACTAAATTGGTAATCATTTGATTGGAAAAAAAAATTATAATATTTTTGAAATGAACTAGTTGTCAAAATATCTATATATCACAACTAGAAAATGATGATATTCTATTAAAAAGATGAAGTGGAGTTTTATTTTTTTCAAATGTTGAAATGAAAAAATGATAATCATTCATACTTCTCCATTAATTTTTGGAAATTGAAATATTTAAAGAAAATTATGGGGTAATCATTACTCAAACTATATATATGCAAGCAGTTTGGAAAAAATTTAGAATAGGCAACTACAAATCAGACCTATATACTATTAATCACAAATCAAAAATTGAAACTAGTGAATTAGAGCTTATATAGAAGTCTCATTGGAAATCTTCTATATATTACTACAACTAGACCAATTGTTGTTTTCCTAGTGAAAATTCTATTTCATCTTATGTATTCTCTAAAACACTACCACCTTGAACTACTAAAAGAATTTTGAGATATTTTAAGAGTACTATAAATCATGTATTGAGATATTTCAACATTATGAATATAAAATTATATGATCACTATAATAATGATTGGGGAGCTGTCCAGAAGAATATAAAAATACATCTGGATATGTATTCTTTATTTGGTCAGCAACCATATCCTTCGCTACCTCACCACTTCTCAAGTTGACTAAACAAAGAAAATGCTCAATGCAATGAATGACAAGAAAGTTGAGAAGAGGGTCTGCAACAACTATTGTTAAAGACTCTATTCTTCACAATAGAATAAAATACCTAGTCTTGGTCAATTACTTCATTAAGAAAGTCATGGAATAAAAGGAGATATATTTAACCTACTACAACACAAATGAGCAAGTTGCTTACATATTTACTCAAGTCCCACTAATGAAGAAGCATGTCTATTTTAGAAAGCTACTTGAACTTAAGAACATTATATTAAGAGAGAGTAAATATTATAGTTAATCTAATATCATCAAAAAAATTATTTAAAATATTCTAAATGGACATGTGCATAAGTGTGCATCTGACAATGTCACTTTTTTTTTTCTTTTTTTTTTCTTTTTTTCTTTTTGATTCTCTAATTAATGTGATAGTACAATATCACATTTGATATTTTTTGAATTGCATAACATGTTTTTCTTCTCTCTCGATTGTTCTTCATCTCCTTCCCAAGACCAAAGCTCTAAAAATTTCGCATTGATAGAAAACTTTAACATGCATATAAATATTACTCACATTAACATGTATCTCAATAACAGCACAAATGTCAGCATGTACATCAGCATCACTAGCATTCACATGTATTTTATTAGCATGAAAATTTGTAGCCCAAGTTTTGCATGTAAATCTACATGTATGTCTTGCACAAGCATGCATATCAATATCGGTAGCACATACATTGTTTTGCATTTCTTTTGAACCAGCTTGCTTTTCCTTATCTGTAATAGGATATATGTTCTTGTATGCCTGTCTATTCATCTCATTAGTCAGCTGTATGTTCATTTCATTATCTACATGCATATCATTCATTATTTTATTCTTTTCATTCCACTTTATTTCATTTGTATCTGCCTGGTTATTCATTTAATCTTGCATATTATTCTCCATATCTACATCAGCTTGTATTTATATTGCAGCAGTGTACATTTTATCTATGGAAGTCAATTCACTGCTTCTATCTCCATGTGTTCTTCTTCCCTTACTGCAACTTTAACATCAGAATGATCATCGATGGTATCACAATTATATTCACATTCATCACATATATGACTATCCACGTAATTATCATTTTCAGATACACTTTCCGTATCATTCATCACATCATGTCTGTTAAACACATAATTAACCACATCGATTTCATCATTTTCCACAGCATGTCTGTTATCTTCAGAGAAAGAAGCAACATATTTCATAACAAGCATGCCATTCACTACCAAATGCAATTAATTCTCAATGTTTTCCACATTCCCAATACTCTAATTTTATGTTGATTTCTAACTCTTCTCCGAACCTTTTTCACTTACTTTTAAGATTGCATTTTCTCCCTTCTTTCATTTTCAACCACAATTCCAAGCATTTTTTGGGCCTTGTGTCTACCTAGGGTTTGTGTGGAAGCAATTGAAAATTTCATGCTATATTTTGTTGCATTGTTCACTGAAGAGGAAGATTTTCATAAATTGTCTATTGTCAAAACCCTACACCTTCTGCTTGAATCCAAACACCCTGAAGGATTCTTCGAAACATTAGCCTCTACATATACCCTTGCTAAACTTGGCCTCATGAGTATTGATGTGCTACCATTAATCCTTAAAGTATGGTAAATTCAACCAAATGGGCTTCAAAGTGGATTAGGAATCAACCCTAAAATCTAGCATCCATTTGAATATCCTCATTAGATATTATTGTATATTTCATTTAGAGGTGCCAGCCGGGCTGGGCCGGCCCAGCCCGGCATGAGGCATGACACGGTTCAGTCGTGCCGGGCCGACATTGCACGAGAATATTCCGTGCACGGGCCTGTGCCGTGCCCGGGTAAGGCACATCACGTGCCGTGCCGTACCGAGGCCAACCGGGCCTCATGTCATGCCTGACCCGGCACGGTTCGGTGGCCCATGGCACGGTCCGTAAGCACGGTCGGGGTAACCATTCACACCCAGCCCATCGTCCCGCACCCACAGTCCGCACCCTCATGAGTCAAGCATCACGGTGAGTTCACTGTGACTCGGGACACTCGGGCCAATGCCAAGCCAAGCATCCCGTTCCCCTTCCCACAAAAAAGACCGCGGGTCGGGTCCAATCAAACCCGAACCGTGGTCCCCCGACCCGACCCGATTCCCCCCACCCACCAACGTGCAAAAAAAAAAATTTAAATTGTTGCCGTTGGATCTCGCCTCTAACAGCCCTCATGATTATGCCCCCTAAAATATGAAAAAAATCAAAAAAATAAAATAAAATAAATGACTTTCAAAAAAAAAATTATTTTCTTTAATATATAAAATCTACCCCCCCTCTCTATAACATTTATGTTTTTCATAAATATTTATTCTCTTAAATCTCACAATTTCTCTCTCAAAAATCTTGCTCCTCTCTCCCGGGACTCGGGGTGTCAGGATTTCGTCATTTGGTTTGGCTTTTCGAGAATCTCAACTTGAGTTTTGAATTTTGAGCTAGACTGTGGTGCACCGTGCACCTGATCAACCTGACTGCTTTACCATGTAATTTATTTTATGTTTTGTTTACTCTCTCTCTTTCTCTCTAATCTCCCTCTAGACCTAAAATTGATAAATTTAAAATCTATCATCTAGTCTCTGAATAAGTGTCATGTTTAACAAAAATCCTAAAAAATGACAAATACTAATGAAACATATTTAAATTTAGAAAATGAAAATATTACACAGAGGTCTGAGGCTGCTGAAACTATGGTTTCTCCAGTCGTCTCAACCCAAACTTCTAAAAAATAAAAAACTAGGAAGACTTCTGTAGTTTGGACTCATTTTAATATAATAAAACAAAAAAAAAATATTAGGGGTGAGGAAGAAGAAATGACACAGTGCAAATATTGTATGAGACTTTTAACATGTAAGAGTTCGTTTGGGACTGGGCACCTTAAGAGGCATGTCGAATTATGCACCAAAAAACATGGTCCATTAGATCTTTGGCAAACCCAACTTGGCACTGCATTTTTTGAGACTGAATCAAGTTTAGTTTCAAAGTTTACTCCATATACTCCAACGAGTTGGGTAAGGATGGCATGGCCAGACTTATCACATTGATGGATCTTCCGATCAGATTTTCGGAAGATCCAAGGGTAGTGCGCATAATACAGACATATTTTCAGCCAGCTTATCGCAGGATTCCTAGCTCCACATCTAGGAATGACATACTAAAATTGTATAAGTTAGAAAAATAAAAAATAATTAATAAATTTATGGCATATAATGGAGTGGTGTCCGTGACGTCCGTTATCTGGACAAGTCACTATAAATCATCTTATGCATGTCTTTCCAGCCACTATGTAGATTGTAACTGGACTATGAATAAAAAAATTTTAAGATCTCTGAGATTCTTCATCCTCATGATGGCCCGACTATTTTTGAGTGTATGATGAAAATCTTTAGCGAATATAAAATTCTTTTAGTGTCACATTTGATAATGCATCTAATGGAGTAGCGATTAACATGTTTGTTAGGAATATTAGAGACACATCATTACAAAAGATTTTTCATGTCAAATGCATGTGTCACATGATTAACCTAATTATTCAAGCGGGTATGAAGGTGTGTTCCCCCGCGTTGGATAATATACGTAATGCACTAAAATAAATTCTCACTCCCCGCAGACAACAAAAGTTTGATAGTCTCTGTTTGTCTGCGAATCTTAAGAAGAAGAAATTCCAATCGGATGTGAGACATCGTTGGAATTATACGTACCTAATGTTGGAATCATGTGTTGGATATGAATATGTGATATCCGACTATGTCAATAGTAAGAGTGATGAACTTATTATTGACGACACTGACTAGGCTTCAGAAATTCCATTTATGAAATTCCTGAAGATTTTTTATGACACGACAAACATGTGTTCGTCGGTTTATACGCCCATGAGTTGCATTGCACTCAGGTGCATATGCAACATTAGTATCATGTTTAGGAAGTATCGAGCTGACCCGACACTTAGCCATATGGTTGCATAGATGGAAACCAAGTACTTGAATTACTAGTCCACCGTTCCATCTCTTTATTACCTTGCTGCATGCATGGACCCTAGGGTTAAGGTGGAAGGGGTAGAAAACACCATGACTTACATTTCCTCGTGTATGAACCTGGAAGAGCCACATGAAAAGTTCATTCACGATAAGTTGACTGACCTGTTCACATACTACGATACTAGGTATGGTGGTGGTGGTAGTGAGACTGTGATTACGAACATGGATATCTTGTTCGGAGATGATGATTTTTCCATTCAGCTAGCGAGGGGGAAAAGTAGGGGTGGACCATCACATAGGAGCGAGCTTTCTCGGTACTTAGATACCGATTACTATTCAATCATATCACATTCTGATACTAAGAATCTTGATATATTACAGTGATGGAAATCATATGAGTCTGCCTTTTCCGTGCCATCCAGGATGACATGGGAATACTGACTCCTCCGGTGTCGAGCATAGCATCCGAGTCTGCTTTTTCTGTTGTAGTGAATGTGATTTCGGATAGGAGATCGAGATTAAGTCCATGTATTGTTGATGCCTTGGCTTGTTTGAAGGATTGGGAGGATTCGAGGTTTAACATCCATGATTGTGCTGGAGCTGGGATTGGGATAGGGACTGCAGTCGTATCCACTACGAAAGCGGAGGAGTTGATTGATGATGATGATGATTCATATGATACTGATCTTGATGTTGTGACTGATGATGCTCATGATATACCGATTGATGATTGATGATGATCTACTACTTTTTGATTTCGATATTTTGTTTTTTATTGATTGTATGCTTTATTTATACATTACGTTGAAACTTTAATTTGTTTGGTTCGGACTTTTGGTATTTAATGGCTGATTGGTCATTTTTCATTTGGTTTGCTTATGATTTTTTTACTTTTTAATTTTTTTTAACAAAATTTATTGATTTATTTATTTTTTTGTTTTATTTTTTCATTTAAAAATTTATAACTCTATTATTTAATTCTAATAAATTATAAACTAATTTTATTTTAAATTATAAAAAAAATTTAAACTTTGTAAATTTAATAAATTTTAAACAATTTTCATTTTATAAATTTATTATATTATACATTATCTATAATTTTATATATAATTTAATATATTATATAAGTAAACTAAAATTTAAAACTATAAAATCTTTTTTAAAAAAAATTTACCTGGTCCGTGCGGCCTGGTTTGGCCTGACTGGGTTGGGCCTAGCTTTTAAAACCATGTCGGGCCATGCACGACATGGTACAGTGTTCGTGTCGTGCCTGGCCTGGCACGAAAGCACGACCGTGCTCTAAAAAAATGGGCTGGGCTGGCCCGTCACGGCATGTTTGACACATCTAAGTCACAACATACTCACCCTTGTCCCAAAAATTATATATATTCGTCTTCCTCATTAACAATATGACTCTCGCACTAAAAATGAACCCCCTAGGAGAATATTTTATGTACCATCTATCCCTATTGAGAACCAATCCCTTTTAGATGTATATAATTGATTGACATATAAAACTATTTGCATATGTATTATACTTATGATGATTAACATACATAAATTATGGGGTTCAATATCATGTATTATTATCAAATAGGTTATTACTTCCTTTATATCTTATGCATAAGTAAGTCTCATGGTTTACTAGGCATCGTCCACAATAATAACCTTGTACAAACCCTTCAATCGTCAAAACCCTAATTCAAGTTCTATTTAATCATCTTCTATCAATATTAAAATATAAAGTTAATCAAACCATTACTATATTCATAATCAAAACTAATTACATCACATAATTATACAAACCCTAGACAATGCTAATTTCATTCAAATTCTATAATGTATTCCTAGATGAGAGGAGTTTAAGAGTCATGCCTTTCAACTCTAGGAATTGGTACAAGTTATGCATCCCTTACTTGTGAAATTTCTATGGAGTGAAAAATTCCATCCAAGGGTTTGTATTTATCATGAAATTATTTTTTGTATGAGGGAAAAAGGAGAAGGAATGAGAGATCCCTACGAAATTCTTTATCTTCCACTTTCATACTCGAGCGGCCTTATATTACTCCAAGTAAGAAGTTGCAACTTTCAAAGGAAAGTAAAAACTACGTCCTTCAATTCTTGAGCTTGAGGTCATAACTCTAGAAAATGGCGACAACTTTGTTAAATATCTTGATCTTCCAATAACACAAAGTAATGGTAATAGCAACCATGACTTGGGTTTAATCTCTCTAAAACACAAATTCATTATGGTGTGAAATGACCATGACTTTATACATTCATTTGGTTGTAGTCCATAAAAGGCTATGCTATTGAGAAATTACTAGCTGTGGAGTGGACATTTCTTCTTATATGGTTATATTGGTGTGAAACAGTGTGGAGGCTAAAACATTAATACTTAGTCTTTCTTGATATATATGTAGCCAAAGCACTATGAAGTAGCTGCAACACAAAAATAACCCTTCATATCTTTTAAGTATTGACAAAGTTGTGAGTGATTACGACATTGGCCTTTTCTTCACCCAAATAAATTATCACTGACACTATTAATGATGACATGATATTTGCACTAAGTTTGTGTGTATAAGTCAAGGTTATGCATTTATTTGATGATATAGTTGAGATCTTAGAAATGGTCATACACGGGTTATATCCTCTATTATATTTAGTGTCCCAAAAGTTGTCTTTGAATATTGTTATAAATTTGACATTAGTACTAATCATTATATAATTTTTTATAGTTCAAAGTTACAGCTTTATAAAATTATTATAGCTCCAACTTGAAGCTACCAAGCCATATAAGGGTAAAGTCACAACTCTATGAGATTGTCTACAACAAAGAATTAATGTCATAACTTTTAAAATTTTCTGAGCTAATTATGGATATGACTCCATGATAATATCGAAGCTATTAAGAATAAATCACATAATGGAAAGATTATGCTAATGATTGGGTAGTAGCATAATATAGAAGAATTTATCTTGACCATTTAGCTTGTGCTTCAGCCAAGAATGGATATCAAAACTATACAAGACTTAAATATCTATATTCTTTATGAAACATGTCTAAAAACTAATTGATTTTATGACTATTCACCAAAATTCTCTAAAATACTAAAAATCATGAAATCAATTCATATTATCATTATTTCTTCAACTATCCGTCATTATCAACCACCAGAATACACAAAAATGTTCGATAAATGGAATACCAAATAGACTTATATACTAAAATAATTTCTTATTCCCAAGTATTAATTTTTCTCTCTAAAAAGAAATTTCATGATCACTATGAATTTTTATAACTAGGTTTGAGTGTCATATGGTCTATAAATAGTAGATCAACTTCAAGCAGATATATTGATAGTCAAGCGGGGTTTGAGTTCTACAAGTATACTTGTGGGTCATTGAGTATGTGCATTATCTATATGGCAGATATAGGTGTTTTTTACATTACATGTACAAAAATAATTCATGGGTTGCCTTTCAAGAAGTGGTACATTAAACATTCATAGCTAAACTATCAAATCATTTTAACTTGATCAAAGATCTTTGATGTCCACATGATCTATTCAATATACTACTTCACTTCATTCTTGTTGGAATCTTCATTCAACCTTACTTTAGTTACACATGTCTCTAATATTGTTTCCTCATTTGATGCTACAACTTAATAAATTTCATGGCTCTATCTTCTCTGCTCTAGTATCCCTTTTCATTTTGTATCCCCAAAGTTGTTATGTTGGATACTTCTACAACATTTCCTTTGATATTTTCTATAACTTTTTCTTTCTCGGACTCCAAAGTCATTGCTATTATTGAAGTTGTAGCTTTTTCATTCAACTTTTCTATATCATTTTTATTCTGTTACTCCAAACTCATGAAATTATGCATAGTCATGGATTATTTTTTAGGTTTTTGATTGACTAATTCATTATGTATCACAAAATTAGCATAACTAGGCATAGCTGTGACTTTGTCTTTTATCTTTCTTTTGTAGTTCTCAATCTGAAACCACAAAGTCATAGTGTTGGGTTCAACTACATCATTGTCTTTGATTTGTCCTTCCATGAATTCCATCTTAGTTTTTTTTTTAAAATACCTTCTCTTCCTTAGAACTATCATCATAAAAAACCCAACGATCATGACGTTGAAGATTGTCACAACCTCAATATAATCATATTTTGTTCTTTCTTCATTTTTTAAACTCCAATATAATTCTTTATATTCTTCATTTTTATCACTTTCACAACTCCAAAGTCCTTCCTCTATTTCATACACTATATTATACTCATAATTTCAAAGTTATTATTTTATTTCATTTACTTTTTCACTCTCACAACTCCAAAAATTGTCTCCTGGTTCATATATTTTATATTCATCTGGCCATAAGTCTTCTACAATTTTTTCTATATGAAATCTACTTTTTATTGTAATGCTATATGGAGTACATTGTCAATTCTCCAATACCCCATTTCACTATCATCTATATCCCATAAGTAATTATCAAGATTAAATTTTACTTATACCTCACCAACATAGTGAGTGAACTCACCTTTTTTGACATTGATGAGGGTTTGTCCTATAACCAACAATAGTCATCCCAAAATTAATGATATATTTCGATCTTTCTCAAAATCTAAAACAAAATTCACTAGAAAAATAAAAATATCAACCTTTGCCAAGACATTTTCAATGATTCCATCCAGGCATTTAATTTTATGATCAATCATTTGGAGTGAGAATATTGTTAAAGTAATTTTTCAAGATTCACTCTTTGTGCAATAGAGAAGAGCATCAAGTTTACATTTGATCTCAAGTCATATAATGTCTTCTAAAATATGTGATCTCTAATAGTGTAAGGTATAGTAAAATTCCTAGGGCCTTTTAATTTTCTTAGAAACTTTTTTTGAATAATAGTACTATACATCTCGATCATATTCATGGTCTCTAATATCTCCACCTTTCTCTTTCTATATATTTTATCATTCATAAATTTAACATAATTTGGTATTTAGGCTAGAGCTTTAGTAAATAGTAAGTTCTCTTCTAACTTTCATAATTTAATTAAGAAACTATATAGTATTCATCTAATTTCTACTTCTTAAATCATGGTAGAAATGATAGAATTATTTGAAACTTACCTTTGGATTTATTCTAATTTATTTTTTTTCTACATGGCTTTGGGTAAGCTCCATTGGCTCCCATGATTGTTTATCTCACTTTTTACACACTTCTCTTTGAGTCATGGCTTTGTTATGTGCCATAGTTCATAGTTATCCATATTCCAATTCTCTTCAGTTGGGACCATGCCTTCTTAAAAAAAGTTTTTGTTAGGTCAAAGCTTTTGAG
The DNA here is from genome assembly GCA_029783825.1 of Sapria himalayana. Classification (NCBI taxonomy): domain Eukaryota; kingdom Viridiplantae; phylum Streptophyta; class Magnoliopsida; order Malpighiales; family Rafflesiaceae; genus Sapria; species Sapria himalayana. Next base: position 649,899 of record JAREIK010003431.1, on the reverse strand, counting down.
GATGTCATGGTCATGTCACCACCAAAAACTATAGAATCTACTTGTTCAAAGTAATCTTATAGCTCCATAGTAGTGGCTATTAGAAGAGACCATATTTTTACTCACAAAAATATTCAAAATAATTCTATTTAGAGTGCCTCTATATCTTTTTTCCACTTCTAAGAAATATTGATGAATAATTCTTTGGATTTAACTTCATATCAATAGGCAATTTGTTCACTCTTCTTCCTATCATTGATAATACCAACTGACCAATATGATGTACCCCATTGAATTCATTTTAGTCATCCTCTCCTCAAGCACCACCATTTGCATATCTTGGTCATTATTATTTTTCTTAAATTTTGCTATAATAACTTCCACCATATTATCCATAAGCAGCTTTTTTTTTTCATGGTGGTTTGAAATTAAAAATAGAGCCCCCTTGATTTATGTAGTTCACCACATTTTCTCCATGTTTCAAGAGGATAAACCAAAATGTTGTAGCCTGCTCCCATAGTTTTCATATAAAATATTTTACATTTTCTCATATTTAGATGGTAATATGTTGGGACATATTGTTGTTAGGTCGAAATATATACCCTTTTCTATGAATTTGATTTGCCTCTTCTATTTTTAAAATGGTGTCTAAGTCCTCAAATACATATGAATGTAAAGTGCCAGTTTTTCTTAACATTCTTCTCTGTTTATCTTGGGCAGCAAACTTGCTCAATAGGGCTTCCATCTTTTTTTTAATGGCAGTAAACCTATCCAACTCTAGTACTCCAGCTTGTCGTCTCCCAAATAAGCAAACCATTGGAGTTTGGTAGTTATTTTTTGCTAACTCTCCAAACAAATAATATGTTATCTCCGGCAATTTATTCATAATAGATTTTTTGGTTGTCATATCAATGATATACCTTATCATATAGTTTAGCACATTGTAAAAGTTTGGGCTTGGAACCAAAACTCAAGTCCAGGTTAAGGGAATCTTCTCAACTACTCCTTAAAATAAGGCTCATCATCTCTTGTCAGAATTAACTTGTCTTGCTCTAAAGTTGAAGAATAATACGAGATGGAAAAAATTTAGTGAGAAATGTCATCACCAATTCATCCCAACTCTTAATGGATCCATGTGCATGGTAAACATTGGAACCAACTCCATGCTTTACCACCTATTGAAAATAGAAAAAATCAAAACCTTATTTTATCAAGTCAACTTCATTCAATTTCATAGTGTCCATTAGGGTCCTATGATGCGCTTCTGCTATATTAGTCTTGCTTAATTATTTCCATTATACTCAACTTCAACTCAAAATAATTGGCTTCAAATAGTTGCAAGTAAATCCTAGAATAACAATCATTAACTATGGGCCTGCAAAATTCTTCCAGAGTATGGTAGTGGATGGGCCACCGAACATCTTGATCATCACCTCATTAGGTCTCTCTATTACTTTATATGTCATCCATCATATCATTTTCAGCTCTTTATTTAGCAAGGATTCTTCTAGTTATTTTGATTTCTAGGTCTTAATGGTTTAGGCCAAAATCATAGCTTCATCTCATCAAAGTTAACTAAAAAAATTAAAGGAAAGAGAATACAAGATCACAAAGAAAATCAAATACACTCATCAACATTCAAACAAGTTAATAGAACTTAGCTTTTGTATCTGAAAATATTTATCAAATATATCTCTATCCAAACAACTAAAAAATAATTATATCAACTCAAATTGACTAAATAAACTAAACAAAAATATGTTACAACTTTATTATGTAGCCTGATTAGTTGGTTAGGTAACATCCCAAAAGCACTTTCATGAAAGTATTTCATCAACTACGATTGAAAACTATATGAGTCATTAAGATGTATAATAGAATTTGTCCAGATATCGATCTCATAGAAATTATATTGACATTTTAACTATTAAATGAGAGACACCTCATTCTCAATAAAATGGATATTCAAATTATTAAACAATGTAAGGTCTATATTTTGCTCATATAATTTATATGATACTTATAAGTTGCTTGATATATTTTATCTTAGACATAGAATTAAGGTTGGGGTGTAATGCAACCTTTTGGCCTAACAACATATAAGATAATTATCATCATTAAGTCATTCCCAATGGTGGCCCCCACAAAGTTGTCTCATTGATATATTATCACATAGATAAAAGTCAACTATGCATGAGAGTCATCCACAATTCTATACCTTTTTAAAACTTTGTCAATTACTCTTAATGATTATTTTATATGTATAGTCTTATACTCAAGCCTCCATTTTTATAAAGACTAATGATTGGTATAGTTTGTTAGTATTTGTACTTTGGGATTTATAAGTATCATACTCACACAATTTACATATGTTTTTCCCAAGTTTTGCTTGTGGGAATCATATGAGTAAAGTAGCTCACAAGGAATCTCACTATCTTATGAGTCATAACATACTCATGCATGTCACAAGAATTACTTATCACCATCCTATTTGGTAATAATCCAACTCAAATAAAGGTTAACCTCTTAAGAGAATATTAAATATAACATCCATTTCAATTGAGAACTAGTCCCTTTAACATGTGTACAATGAATTAGTGTGTAAAGCATTCATATTTTTAGTTTCATAAGCATCTTACTCATGATGATTAATATACTCAAATTTTAGGAATCAACATATAAGTTTATCTCGTGCATCATAATCAGAAGGATTTTCTCTTCCTTCTTATCATATGAATGGGTGAGCCTCATACTTTATTATCACTGTCCATCATGGCACCATTGCACAAACCCATTAATAGTCAAAACCTTAATTCAATTTTTATTTAATCATCATTAATCAATATCCAAACATAAAATAAATCAAACCATTAATGAATTCATAGTCAAAACTAATTACTTCACATTATTCAAATTATACAAACCCTTGATCATGCTAATCCATACAAATATCTAAATTTAACTCTAGAGAAGATGAGTTTGAAAATCATGTCTCCCCAACTCTAGGGATTTGCATATGTCATGTATCATTTGCTTTCTTGTAGAATCCTTAGATATAAGATTTTTCTCTAGGATTTGTAGTTGTCAAGACTTTGCTTGTTGCTTTAGGGAGAAGGAGAAGGAATGAAAGATCCCCACAAAATTTTTTATCTTCCACTAGCATTACGGGTAGCTTGGAATTACACTAACTAGGAATAAATGACTTCCATAGAAAAGTTATAATTTTGGCTTTCATCATTTTAGCTTGAAGTCATGACTCTAGAAAATGGTCATGATATTGTTCAACATCTTGATCATCTTATAATACAAAGTCATGGTACTAACAACAATCAAGAATTAGGCTTAATCTCTTAGTAGCACAAAGTTATAACACTATGAAATGGAGCCACAACTAGAGGTTTCAAATGAGTCATGTCATGCTGGTACGATTGCTTTTGTAAGGCATGGCCATGCCATCATGTCATGCCATACATGGCATGATAAAATTCCTATGTCATGTCACTCACGGCATGGTCCAATAGTCCAATATGGCATGGTGGCATGATCGAGTACACAGCCATGTCAGACCGTGTTGAACCATGCTTGTGAAATCCATTGCATGAAAACACAATGTGTTGCCAGCTTATGTGGCCAGTTAAATACAATTGGCCACAGAAACAACATCCAACTTACGTGGTTGATATTTTTAGAAATATTAGATAATTCTATGGGGTAGTCACTTAGGCTGGTTGATCATGCCACTGGGCCAGGTAAATGGGTTGTGCCATGGGGTAGCCCGACTAGGCACGAGGTATAGTTTTGGACAGTGTCGTGCTGGGCCTAGCACAACTAAACATAGGTGTGCCACAGGCCATGCCCAGTTTGCCCAATCCTGTTTGACACCTATAGTCACAACTTCATGCCTTCATCCATTTATAGTTCATAGATGACGTTTGCACTATGAAATGGCTATAGAGTGGATACAGCTTCATATATGGTTATATTGTTATGGTGTTGTATGAAAACCATAACATTGGTAATTGGTCTTTCTTGAAATGTATGTAGTCATGGCATTATGAAGTGGTTGCATCACAATATTAACTCTTCATATCTTTTAAATTTCCATGATATTGTGACTGGCTATGGTACTATTTTCATGACACTGTTAGGATATCATGATATTTACACTTAACTTATACATATAAGTCATGAGAATGTCTTCTTTTGAGGACAAGAGATGTATCCTTGGAAATACCCATAATCTAGTAATTAATGTTGTAATATTTAATGTACCAAAAGTCATAGTTTTCAATAATTACCATATCTTTGGGATGAGTACTTGTGGCTATGTAATTTTCTATTACTCTAAGTTGTGGCTTTGTAAAACTAATGTGGCTCTGACTTGAGACTACTTATCCATATAAAAATAAAGTCATACCCCTAGGAAAGTGATCATGACCTTTAGTGCCAGTGGGGTACCTCGTTGCTATAATAGAGTATCAATATCATAGTCATTAAAATTTTCAGAACTAAGTATAGTTTTACATTATGGTAATATCATAGCCATTAAGATTGTGTTACATAGTGGAATAATTATGCTAACTAGTGGGTAGGGTTGTGGCATATAAGAACTACCCCTGACCACTTAAGTTGAATTTTGGCCATGAATGGATGCTAAAAAAGTGCAAGACCTGCTGATCTACCTCTCCTACTAAACACCTCCAAAAACTCATTGATTTCAATAATATTCATCAACGTTATCCAAAATACCAAAAATTATGAAATTAATACATATATGCATTATTTTCATGTATATACATCATTACTAACCACTAAAATATACAAATATATAGTAAATTAAATAGCAAACAACCTCATACACTAAAATAATTATTCATCCCTGAGCAATAATTTAACTTTAGAAAAAAATCTTGATCACCACAAATTACTTTGACTTAGTTTGAGTGTCGTAGGATCTATAAATAGTGGACTAACTTTAAGAGGACATATTGATTGTCATCAGAGTTTAAGTTGTATGATTATACTTGTAGATAATTAGGTAAGTAATTATTTTATATGATGGGCATAGGTGTTTATTACATCACACATGCAGAAAAAAAATTTTTTGTGTTGCCACTCAAGCAGTGTCATATTTAATGTCCATAACTAGACCAAAAAAAATATATTTAACTCTATCAAATATCTATGATGTCCATGTGATTTTTTAAATATATTTTTTCATTTCTTTTTTATTTGTCTTTTTATATAGCATTTCTTTAGTTATGGTGGTTTTTATGGTTGTCTTCTCATTACATGCCACATCTTTAGTAAATATTGTGGCTCCTTCTCTACTCCATTATCACTTTTCATTTTAGATCCCCATAGTCATGGTGTAGGTTATTTCTATGGCTTTGTCTTTGAGCTTTTCTTTTCTATTTTCTTTCTGTGAGTCCAAATGTCATGGCTATCATTGATGATAAGGCTTTGTCATACACCTTTTTTTTTGTTTTTTTCTTTTTCTAACTCCAAAGTTGTGGTATTATTCATAGTTTTAGTTTTTTCTTTTGGATTATGATGGACTAATTTATTATATATCACCAAAGTCATGGAATTTGGCATAGTCATGAATTTGTTTTCTATCTTTCCTTGGTCATTTTTATTTTGGAACTTCAAAGTCACTGCATTGGGTTCAACCATGACTTTATGATTTTCCCTTCCATGAATTCTATCTTAGCCTTGCCTTTTTATTTTAATGTCTCATCTTCCTTAGAGTTTACATCATAAGGCTCCTCAATGATTGTGATTTTGAGGAATATCATGATCTTATAGTAGTCATCTTCCTCTATTTCTTCATTTTTTGCAACTATAATAAAATTCTTCATATTCTTCATTTGCATCACTATCATAGCTCCAAAATTGTTCATTTGTTTCGCACACTAATCATACTCAGAATTCCAAAGTTTTTTTTCTATTTGATATACTTTGTCACTCTCATAACTCTAGATCTTTTCTTGTAGGCTATATATTTTGTCTTCACTGGACAACCACTCTTCTACAAATGTCTTTCCACCATTAATCTAATTTTTGTTTTAAAATAGTATAGAGTATATTGTTGATTCTCCAATGCTTTATTTCATGATCATCTAAATCTTATAAGTCTTTGTAAAGATTAAACTTTACTTGTTCCTCACTAACACATAGAGTGGACTCACATTTTTTGAGGACGATGAGGGCTTGTCTCATAGCCAAAAACAGTCATCCCAAAATTATGATGTATATTGATCTTCCAACAAATTCGATTGAAAGAAATTCACTAGAAAAATAAAAATATCAACCTTAAATGATATATCTTCGTTGATTATATCTGGGTGCTTGTTTGTATGATCTACCATTTGAAGTGAGCGAGATGTTAGAGTAATAATGCCAAGATTCAATCTTTGTGCAATATATAGAGGTATAAAGTTGACACTTGATCCCAATTCATACAATACCTTTCAAAATATGTGATCTCTAATAATACAAGTTATAATAAAGCTCACTATGTCTTTCAATTTCTTTTGAAGTTTCTTTGAATAATGACATTATACTTCTCGGTTATATTCATGATTCCATATGTCTCAACTTTCTTTTACTACCCATTATATATTTTATAAGATTAACATAATTTACTATTTGAGCTAGAGATTCAGTAAATTGTATGTTTACTCCCAACTTCTAGAATATATTAATAATATTTTGAAATGTTCATCAAATTATCCCTTCTTAAATTATTGTGGAAATGAAAAATCTACAAATTTATCTTTAGCTTCATTCTGATTTTTTTATTTTTCTTCATGTCATTGGTTAAGCTCCATTTACTCCTTTAAATCTTTGTCTCCCATTTTCTCAACTTTAGGGGAAACTTGTTTTTTTACTTTTTTTTTGAGTTATTACTTTATTATGTATCATAAATTCATAGTTATCCTTATTCAAATTCATTTTAATCAAAAACATTGCTTCTTGAAGAATTTTAGGTTGAAGTTTGAACCATAGTTTTGGATGAAATCATGACCTTGTTACCCATAAAAACTTAAGAATCCTTTTATTCTAAGCAATATTGAGAAAAGATTATATGGATTTACATCTATATCGCTTGGCAATTCATTTACTCCTCTTCCATTCAATAATAATGAAAACTAACCAATGCTCTATGTTACTCTTCATTGAATTCATTTAATTCACCCTCAATTTAAGTGCCTCCATTCTCTTATCTTGGTCATTATTTTTTTTCTGAAGTTATACTATAATAACTTGAACTTTATCATCTACAATTAGTTTTTCTTCTATCCATAATGGTTGGAAATTAAAACTAAAGCACCTTGAGTACTGTAGTTCTTTGTATTATTCCTTATGTTTCTAAGATAGTGTCGTACATGTTGTAGACCACTTCCATGGTTTCCATATGAAACATTTTCAAGATTTTTTTAATTTGGATTGTAATACATTGGGACATTATTGGGAGGTCAAAACATGTTTCCTTTACTGTATATTTGATTTGCCTCTTCCATTTTAAAAATGAGATCTGAGTTCGCTAATTTATATGGATGTAAAGTAGCAATCTTTTCTAACATTCATTTATTTTCTTGCTGGGCATTAAACACTATCAATATAACTTCTATCTTTACTTTAATTGAAGTGAACCGACATAACTCTGACACTACGACTTGCCTTCTCCCAATTGAGAAATCCATTGGAGTTTGGTAGTTATTTTCACTAGCTTTATAAAGAAAATAATATTACCTCCTCTAGTGATTTATTCATAATAGATCATTTGTCAGTCACATTAACCATATGCATTATCATATAGTTAAAGGTGTCAAATGGGGTGGGATGGGCTGGGCCGGGCTAGCCTGATTTTTCTGGGCCCAACCAGGATGGCGTGCCGTGCCAAGCACGACATGCTATAGTACCATGCCATGTCTAGCATGGCATGGTTCATTGGAGGTCAGGCCTGGCACATGCCCAGGGCCCAAAATCCACATGGGTTCGAGGCAAGTTTGGCCTAGTTCAGGTCAGGCCAAAACTTTAATTTTTTTTTAAAATGAGGGTTTCGGAGCCTCACTGCCGTCGTCTTATTGGGGCTCGCCAAGCCTCGCCCGTTGGGCATCAACTCGTTGTCCCCCTTTCATGACCACGCTTAGTGTGTGGTCACCCATGCCGTGCCCATGGGCCAGGCAATCATGTCGTGCTTGGCATGGAATGTGGGTCAAAATTCCTCGACCTAGAATAGTATGACTGGTGCTGAGGGTGTGCCTAGCATGGACCTGGGCACGGCACTGTAGTGTGTCATGCCAACCCAGGCATGGTTGAACTATGCTGGGGCCAAGCTGGATCGACTATTTGACACCTCTACATATAGTTTAGTTCATTGTAGAAGGTTTGAACTTGGAACTACAATTCAAATCTATGTTAGTGATATTTCCTCAATAACTCCTTAAAATGGTCTTAAGTATCATATAAATTTTCATGCTTTTCTTGATAGAATTAATTTATATCACTCAAAAGTTGAGTATTAATTTGAGGTAGAAAAAAATTCGTGAGAAATACCCTTACCAATTCATCTCAATTATCTCACAAGAAACATTAGAACCAACTCCATGTTTTACTACTTAATAAAAATAAAAATTATCATAAGCTTATTACATCATGGCAAACTCTATTCATTTTCATAGTATCGTATAGTTCCAAAAACAATATGTCATGTCTATTGGTGTCCTCTAATACTCTTTTACTATTTCGGTGCTGCTAAACCATTACTATTATACTTAGTTTCAACTCAAAATAATTGGCTTCAATTGAATACAAGCAAATTCCAAAATAATTATCCATCACTATATCGGCCTCTAATAAGTATGATAGTAGATGAGTTGTTGAATAGCTTACTCATCACCTTTTAGATCTTTCTATTACTTATATTAACCCCCCCCCCCCCCCCCCCCCCATCAAATTTTTATCAGCTCTTTGTTTGGCAAGGGTTCATTTTACTTTTTCAGTTTATAGGTCTAGTGGGTTTAGCTCAGTCATAGAGTTTTAGCTCATCAAATGTTGCTAAAAAAAGAAAAATAAAGAATACAAGAACACTAATAAAACAAAATACAGCCATCCATATTAAAATAATTTGACACAACCAAACTTTCAAATCTGTGAATATTTATCAAACATAATGTTATTTAAACTACTAAAAACAAATTATTCTTTTTTAGAATAATTATGTTAAATCAAGTTGACTAACCAAACATAATGTTATCTAACTAATTTAGTGGGTTGTTGTTAGGTAATTCTACTTTCACATTTATGATTTCATAGATTCATACAAAGAAGAAAATAGAAAAAACAACAAACAATATATATCCACAACCATGACAGTATACAAAACCACAGCACAAACATAAATCACAATAGAACACATAAAATAACATAGTTCACTAGTCGTTCAACATGACTAGCTATATCCACCAGTAAAATGCTTATGCATTTACAGATTATAACCAAATTAGAATATTTTTATAGTATGTGCAGTAATATGGAAGAAAATTAGAGAAAGAGAGAGAGAGAAATAGTCCGATGGAAGAGAATTCACAACAACAAAAAATAGTAAACAAATAACATATTTATATATAACAGTTTCTCAGTTTAATTAATTGGAGCAGGTCGAATCACTTGAACGGGCCAGACTCTGCTTCAATATTTTCTTCGGTCCTCTGACTAGGTAGTGAGACGCTCATTATTGTGCTATTGCTGCATTCTCAACCTTTCAATATCTTATTTCATGCACTAACAAAATATTAAAACAGACAAATATTTTGGTTATACAAAACAAATTTATCAAAACAAAATATTTTTACAATAGTTATGTAATGTACCAAAATCTCATTATCTCTTCAACTGAGATCCATAAGTACATGGGTTGTATAAGTAGAATAATAGACTTTCATCCAGATATTGATCCCACAAAGATTGTATATATAGTTCAATTATTCAATAAAAGATAACCCATTTTCAATAAATTAGATACTCATTTTGTTAAATAATCTTAGGTTCATAGTTTGTTCATTTAATTTATATGATACCATTAAATTACATGACACATTTTTTGTTAGACATAAAATGAAGGTTGGATAATTATGTAATAATCTCTTACCCTAAATGGCATACATTATGATTATCACCATTGAGCTCTTTCCAATAGTGGTCATCTTTAAGTTGCCTACTTGGTACACTACCACCAAGACAACATTTAATCTCTATATGGATCATTCACAATCTCATACTTTTTAGGCAATTTCATTAACTACCTTTGATGATTGCTTCATATGCACACTCATATTCTCTAGTCTCAGTTATCATAAAAATCAATGATCATCATTGTTTGTAATAGTTTAAACTTTTAGTTTTCTAAGTGTCTTACTACTCATGAGTCACAATATACTCATGAATATCTTGAGGATTTTCTATCACTGCCCTTTTCAATAATAATGTAACTCCCATACTAAAGGTAAGTTATTTAGGAATATATTTTATATAATATCTATCCTAATAGAGAACTATTCCCTTTAAGATGTGTACACTAAATTAGCATGAAAAGTATTCATGCATTTGGCTTTATAAGTATTATACTCATAATGATTAACATACTCAAATTTTAGAGTTCAATATATAAGTTTATCTTGTGCATAAAAATCAGATTGACTATCACTTCATTTCTATCATATGCTTGAGAAAATATCATGATTTACCTCTCATTATTCACCATGATAATCTCACACAAACCTATCAATAGTAAAAACAATAATTCAAGTAATATTAATCAATATTTATTAATATCCAAACATAAAATAAATCAAACCATTAATGCATTCAAGAGTAAAACCAATTATGTCACATAATTCAAATTATACAAACCCTAGACCATACTAATTTCATGCAAATTTCTAAATCTACCCCTAGATAAGAGGGGTTTGAGAGCTATTCCTTCCTACTTTAGAAATTACCATAAGTTACGCATCCCTTGCTTGCTTGCTTGTGGATCCTCTAGGGAGTGTGAAATTTGTTTCTAGGGTTATAGTTTTCATGGTTTTGTTGTTACATGATTGAGAAGGAGAATGAATGAGATATTCCCATAACTATTTTCTACTTTTATACTTGGATGGCCTTATATTACTCTAAGTAAGAAGGCATGACTTTCATCAAAAAGTCGTCACTTCATCCTTCATCTTTTAAGCTTGAGGTCATGACTCTGGAAAATTACTAAGATTTTATTCAACATCTTAATCTTTCTGAACACAAAAATATGGCATTGGAAATAACCATTACTTGGGCTTTATCTCTCTATAACACAAAGTCATGACACTTTGAAATACCTACAACTTCATGCCTTCATCTATTTGTAGTCCATAGAGGGCCACAATGTTGTGAAATAATCATAGAGTAGAGATAGCTTATCAGATGGTTATATAGTTGTAGCATTGTGTGGATTCCATGGAGTTGGTAATTGATCTTTCTTGATATGTATGTGGTCATGATATTGTAAAGTTGCTGCAATGCAAAAGTAACTCTTCATATCACTTAAGTATCCGAGGTACTATGAGTTTCCATAGCATTGGAATTTTCTTATTTTGTATAACATATTACCGCATCTCTATTAGGATGTTGTGGTATTTGTACATAGCTTGCACATACTAGTCATGGTTATGACTTTTCTAAGAATAAGAGTCTTAGTCTTAGAAATGACCATACTCATATAATGTTGTATTTTATATTTAGTGTCCTAAAAGTTATGATTTTGAATAATTATTACAACTTTGAAAAGAGTACTTATACCTTAATAATTTTATATAGCTCAAAAGCCATGATTTGGTAAAACTATCATGGCACTGACTTGAAACTACTAAGTTATATAAAAATAAAATCATTGCTCTATGAAATTGGCCACAACCTTCGATACTAGTAGGGTACTTGGTTCCTGTGAAGGAGAATCAATGTCATAGCCATTAAAAATTTTTGAGTAAAGTATGGTTGTGACTTGATGATAATATCATAGGAATTGAGATTATATTGCATAGTAGATTATATTTACAAGTGGTAGAGTCATGGTGTACAAGAATTACTCTAGATATTTGAGTAGAGTTTTGGCTAAGAATGGATATTGAAACTATGAATGACTTACTGATCTACCTCCTCTACTAAATACCTCCACAAATTCATTCATATAATGACTAGTCATCAAAGTTTTTCAAAACACCAAGAATCATGAAATCAACATATATTAGCCTCATTTTTACATCTATACATTATTGTCAACCACTAAAATATATAATAATATTCAGTAAACTGAACACCGAACAATAATCATGGTCAAATTTTATCATTTTCTACTTTTGTATAACATAAATTTCTCACACTCTACTTTTTGTTTTTTAGGTTTCAAACTTGTTGAAAAAGTAAATATTTTGACATCCATAGTGATCAATATATACAATTTTAATACTTTAAATTGCTTCTTTCTAAATACTCAATTATTAGGAGTTTGATAGTTTTAATATGTAGCTTTTTAAATAGATAATATGCTTCTTTAGGTGACTTGTTCATAATAAAGTCACCTATGGCCATAACAATCATACACCTCATCATATAGTTTAGTCACCTATGGATATAACAATCATACACATCATCATATAGTTTAGCCCATTGTATAACGTTTGAGCTTAAAACCATAATTAAAATCTATGTTAGGAGCTTCTCCTCAAAAGTAATTTGAATCGGTCCCAAGTAGCATATAATATATTCTCAAAAGCAACCTGATTTATCTTTCCTCATAATTGAGTGGTGATTTTAAGTGAAAATAACTTAATGAAAAAGGTTTGCACAAGTTCATCATAATTCTCAATCAAACCTATAGATAAGTATTGGAACTATCTCTAAACTCTGTACCTCAAAGAATATAGAAAAACTCACAAATGTATTACATCTAGGCTAACTCTATTCATCTTCTTCATGTTGCACAACTCTAAGAAAGTTGTGATGTGGCTATTTGGAACATATGAAATTATTCCACTATATCGATGTTGTTTCATCATAGCATAGCTATCGAACTTGGCTTTAAGTTTAACTCAAAATAATTTAATTGCATATGATGCATCTAAATCCCATAATAACTATCCATCATAGTTAGCCACCAATAATTTACCAAGGTACTATGAGGATTGGGTTGTTGGATAACTTGTCCTTTTCCACCTTGTTAGTCTCTATTACTGCTAGATTTTTTCATATGCTTTCTTTTAGTTTTTTTGTCTTAGAAGTACTCATGTTGTTCTTTCAATTTCTAAGTTAAAAGGTTTGAACCCAATCACAGAGTTTTTGATCATATAATAATGATGACTACAAAAAAATAAAATGATCATTTTGCAAGGATGGTTATCTCAACTTAAGTTGACTAATCAAAATATGATCAATCAATCCAACCAATGGTGCCAAAAACTCATTAAAACTTTGCAAGGGTACCAAAACTTATTGTTAAATGACTTGATCCCAAAATCACATTGGTTTATTGTCTCTCATCTAACATAGTTTCATAAGTATTATGAGTTAAACAAGTAGTAAAATAAAAATAAGTCTAGATATTAATCCCACATGAATTATGTAGGCAATTCATTCAACAAACAATAAACTAATTACTATTTGAGTTGATTAGATAAACTTGGGTTTTTGGTAGGATACTCAAACTTTAGGGTTAGATCACTTTTATATACATGATGATATTTGTTTAGTATTTGGTCAGTGTTATGGTTGATTGTTAAATAGAAGTTAGATTAGTTTGAAAATTCTCTAGTGCCCTCTTGATATACAAGGTAGTTTTCATTCTTGGATTATCTCTACCAAAGATAATTTTCTCATATTTGTCTTTTTAGTATTTTACAAGCAAAGTAACGTGTTGTTCTATTCATAGTTTATGTATACATCTACTTCTTTTAGAAAATGCATCAACTATCTGTGATGATTACTTCGAATATACACTTCTATTCTTTTCTAATATCTTAAAGATGCGAGATGATGTGGTAATAAATATATTTATACTTTTAGTTTCAGTAATATTATACTCACGATAATTAACATATTTATTCTAATAAATCATAACTATATAAATTATATAAGAGGTAAATGATGGATAGGATTTTCATCACCATACGAAATGTCTTCTCTTGCATGTGCCCAGTACTTATCTATTATTGTCTGCCATAACCAATACATGACTTTCACATTATGTTGAAACTTCTAAGTTAGATATTTTACTTAATCCAAATATCATTCAAGGTCAGTTCTTCTAGAATATGTATAATGGATTGGTCGTAAGTACATTCATGCTTTTGACTACATTAGTAATATAGTTATAATGATAAAACTTATCTCAATCTCAAGTTTTCACATATAGTTATTTCTCATGTTAAAATTAGAAAGGCTATCACTCCATTCTTATTATAATGGGTGAGTGTGTTCTATGACATATATGTGATTGTCTACCATAGCCAACACATATAAACTTATGATATAGTAAAATCTCTAATTTTTAGTTCTAATTAATATCAATATTTATTAATTTCCAAACCCTTATATTAACACAAACGTAAACTCTACAAAAGCATGTATTCATCATATACAAGTATGTTTTGAATGACATCTTGTGTATTGAGTGTTTCCAATGGAAGCCCAATAAAGGATTTTCCCATAATTTGGGGTTAGAAGTTGCATGCCTAGGGTTTTCATTTTTGTGTTCATGGCTCAAATTCCAATTCCCTTATTCTTTCCTATTATTTTTAAATCTTCTAAGTGTTACTTATATACTTTTAAAATATATGGGATGTTTAAGTTGAGATTCACAATAATGGCTTTAGGTCATGACTTTCTTGTCTCAACAAATCTTCTCTGGAGTCTAAAAGTCATGGTGGTGATGAATAATATTACTCGAGTAACTCTTCTCTAGAGCATTATATCATGGCATTATAAATTTCATGACTAAGATAGATTCTTATAGGAATTAAAAGTCATTGTGCTGGGATTGACTATGGCTTGATTATTTCTTTATGGAGCAAAATAGTGTAGCACTAGGAATAGCCATGACTAATCTTTTTTATATGTAGAAAAATATCATGGTACTAGGAATGACTATGATTGATGCATTTACTTTATGTCACACAAAGTCATGGTGTTGGGAATGACCATGACTTTGTTGTGTCCTCATTGGAGCACAAAGTTGTGGCCTTTGGAAAGGCTATGACCATAGTTGCTCTCTTGAATAAAATGTTGTGGTGGAATAAAGTATTACAACTCAAAATATCTAGTATTTTGGCTTTATATTAAATATGTTGCAACATTGAAAATTAAAATGACTAATTTTTCTAGTAGGATACTTGTATGCCATGATATGAAAATAATATTGTGGCTATTATATTTTTTAGAGATAATACAACCATGATTGTCAGAAAATGTCATGCTCATGAATACTATATTGCATAGTGAAATGATTATGCCAACTTAGTGGTAGAGTCTTTATGTACAAAGATTATCACAACTAATTTTATAGAGTTGTCGATAAGAAAAAATATCATAGCTTGTCAGTAAGAATGTAGAAGGTGTACTCAAGTCACGACATGAAAAATATCATGACTTTACATTGCTTTTCTCCTCTTTAGGCCTTCACTCCATTGAATCTACTAATCTCTCCCATAAATGCATAATGCATATAAACACAATAATAAAAACAACTAAATCACCCAAAAAAAGTCAGTACATGATATGCCGAATAAATACCAATTACCATTTTAAAACAATACCAACATATTATTCCATTTGGAGTGATTATTAGAACTTTTTAAATTCATTTTGGATTTTGGCAACAAGATGCCCTAATCCTATGTTTCTTAAAAAACTCACACCCACAATGTGAGCATGCAATGCTTTAGGCATCACCACACATTGATTGCTCATGTATAATGGTTTACAAGTTGTCATTGTTCTAATATGTGGAAAAGTATCCAAGTTTATGTCCAAGAAAGAATATGCTTGCATATATTCATGATTATGAAAAATTAAAGAATGCAAATTTTTTTTCTTCCCAATGCTTGATATAGTTTCTATAGTGAAAAAAAAAAGAAAACAAATATTAGAAATAAATATTCGATATTTTTTTTCTGATGTAAATACAATTGAGTTTATCCAGCTAGGCATTTCCTTTAATGATCTATGGTAAATTGCTGACTTCAAAAATCAAAGTGTCTTCATATAAAAGCTTCCTTCTTTTGAAAATAAATTTATAATAGAAATTGCTTCATTGAGACAATGAAAATTTGATAGAAAAACCAATGTTCATCTTTTATAAAAGCTTATTGAGTTTTTATAAAATATTTCATGAGCATTGATATTTCCTTGTTAAAATGTGGTATTAGCTAGTAGTCCACAACTATCTCAATTTGGCTAAAGTTCATATTCAATGTAATAATAATTTCTTCTTTAATAGCTCTAAAATTTTTTTCCATATTAGTTATTATGTCATGTGAAATAGAAAAATCAATAGTTACATTCACTTTGGATCATGAAATACCTCTCGCACTCATGTCAGTCATGGGACCCCCCTTTAGTAGCCTTCTTGATTAAATTTTATACCTAGACTCGGTCCATCAAATAATTTGGATTCTTCTAGGTAATGATTGCTTTCTAATGAAAACATTATCGAGGAAGTGACCAGTATATTCATGCCACTTCTTTGATTTTTTTATTGATAAATACATAAATGAGACTTGGGTTTCTCTCACAATTTGTCCATAATTCATCTTTTGATTCTTAAATCTATCAATGTTTCTACTAGTACACAAATTCTAGCCAATAAATACTAGGGTCGCATGAGCCATGTTTTCAATCACTTATACAAGGATTGAATCTTAGAGAGGGAGAAGCATTTTCTAAAATTGATCACTGGACATCTATATGAAAGATATGTGTTAAGTGATTTCATACCTTTACAACACACTCACTTTGTGCAAAAATGTAGTTGATATATTTAGATTAAAATGATAAAAAATAGCTACATCAAAAAGATAATGGGATACCTAATGATTTTATGACATCATCATCATGAAAGCAACCCATGCCCAGATCAAATAATAAAATGATTATGATGATTTATAAGGAATCATTTTTCAAATAAAGGAATTATAGTTTATACTATGATCATAATTTCTCACTAAATTTCAGAATGTTTCTAGGAATAATTTACTCAAAATCATACTATTCCCCAAAGCTAGATCTTGGGAAGCAGGATTGAGTTATGTTAAAATTTTGATACGCCACATATCAGGAACTTCAAAGTAATAAAACAACACATATTCATTTCAGATTTCATCTTTCTGGAGCTCATTAACTTCCACATTCATAAAATAGTTTTCATTTTATCGATGAACTAGTTTATAAGAAATCATGGTAATCCTTTTTATCTCTGAACTAGTTTATAATTTTCAGCTATGTCTTGCACTTCCAACATACCTTTCTTAGTTCTTGAATTTGAAAATTTTGGATAATTTTCAATATGGTTCTCATTAAGGCAACATATTTGAATAAGGAACTTTGAAAGTATAGAATTTGTTGATCTTAAGTACTTTTAGCAATTCTAGCACAAGCTTTAGTCAAGTCAACTAAATTTATCATACCTAAGCCTTCCCTGCTGAAAAGGAAAATTAATATATATTTTTTTTTCATTTTGACCATTGGTACTTGTTGCCAAACTCCAATTCTCCCCAAAATAAATAAGAAAAGATGGTTTTAATGAGGTTGTCATCAAAAATACTTGTCATCAAAAAATGAAAACAAATACTTGTCATCAACTACATTTTCATAATAGACAATATGTAAAAAAATTATAAGGACATGGTCAATTAAGGTGAGTTGGCCATCCTACGATGATCATTTCCTCTCCTTTGTCATTATCTTTTAATTCAGAATCTTGGTATATGTTAGCTTTAGGGTTTAACTTGTAGCCAGTTCGTTTGTGCAAGCTGTTTCACCATTTTTTTCTGATCAGATTTCATCTTTTCGTTAATTTTTTTTTCGATTCTATTTCATTAAAGTGTTACAAATTCTTTTGAGTGACCTATCTTTTCGTTAATGTCATTTTGATTCTATTTCATTAAAGTTTTACAAATTTCTTTTAAGTGACCTATCCTTTTTACAATGCATACAATACAATTGTTAATTTAATTTTATGCCAAAAGTCATCATTACTAGAGCCAACATATACTCATTTTAGAATATTTTTAGTAATATTAAGCTCCACACAAATATGGGAAACACTAAGTCTCGATATATTCTTAGTTGAAGCATCTAATTTAAGTGTATTTCCAATAGTAAAGGTAATATTAAATGACACATATTGTTGTAATATATGAAATGACAGAACTAGAAATTCAATCCAGATTAGGAAAATTGGAGAGTCCAATTCTGGTCTGAAATCCTTAGTCCAATTGAACATGAGAATTGGGAATTGCTAGAAGAGTCAACCCGGCCGGGCCGGACCGGCCCGGCAGGAGGCACGGCATGATTCGGTCATGCCAGGGCCGGCCTAGCAGGAGGCACGCATGATTCGGCAGTGCCTAGGCTGGCCCGGCACGAGAATTTTCCGTGCCCTGGTAAGCTACCATTCGTGTCGTGCCGTGCTGAGGCTGACTGGGCCTCGTGCCATGCCTGACCCTACACGGTTCGGTGGCCCGTGCCACTGCCCGTCGGCACAGTTCGGGGCCCGTGCCACGGCCCGTAGGCACGGGTCGGGGTCAGACGCAGACCCGCACTCACAGTCCTACACCCCATCCCCACCTCCACCCCACGAGCTATGACCCCCAACCCCAACTTGTCACTCGACTAGTCCCCACCCACACCACAGACCGCACCCAATCTCCACGCCCACGCCAGCTCCGGCATGAGTCGAGTCCAATCAGACCTGACCCGCAGTCCCGCCCGACCTGACTTGATTCCATCCCCCCCCCCCACAATGGGAAAATGTAAAAAAAAAAGTTAAATCCAGTAGTTGGAACTCGCCTCCAATGGGCTAGGGGGCAAAATCCGACAGCCCTCATGATTATGCCCACTAAAATACTATAAAAATTAAAAAAAAACAAAAAAAAAATACTTTTTAAAAAAAAATTATTTCTTTTAGTCTATAAAATTTTCCCCACCTCTCTATAATATTTATCTTTTTCATAAACATTTATTCTCTCAATTCTCACTTTCTCAAAACTATTGCTCTTCTCTCTATCGGGACTCGGATTTCGTCATTCAGCTCAGCTTTTCGGGACTCTCAACTCGGGTTTGCAATTTTGAACTAGATTATGGTGCACCGTGCACGGGATCGACCTCACTACTTTACCGAGTAATTTATTTTAAGTTTTTTTTTACTTTCTCTCTCTCTGTCTCTCTCTAGTCTCTCTCTAGTCTCTCTCTAGTCCTAAAATAGTAAAATCTAAAATCTATCATCTAGTCTCTACCTCCAGTGTTTTAATTAACAAAAATCCTAAAAATGACAAATACTAATGAAACATATTTAAATTTAGAAAATAAAAATCTTACACAGATGTCTGAGGCTGCCGAAACTTTGGTTTCTCCAGTCGTCTCAACCCAAACATCTAAAAAATAAAAAAACTAGGAGAACTTCTATAGTTTGGACTCATTTTAATATAATAAAACAAAAAAATATTAGGGGTGAGGAAGAAGAAATGACACAGTGCAAATATTGTATGAGACTTTTAACAAGTAAGAGTTTATTTGGGACTGGGCACATTAAGAGGCATGCCGAATTATGCACCAAAAAACATGGTCCATTAGATCCTAGGCAAACCCAACTTACCACTGCATTTTTTGAGACTGGATCGAGTCCAGTCTCAAAGTTTACTCCATTCATATACACCAGTGAGTTGGGTAGGGACGGCATGACCAGACTTATCACATTGATGGATCTTCCAATCAGATTTTTAGAAGATCCAAGGGTAGTGCACATCATGCCGACATATTTTCAGCCTGCTTATTGTATAATTCATATGTCCACTTCTAGGAATGACATACTAAAATTGTATAAATTAGAAAAACAAAAAATAATTAATAAATTTATGGCATATAGTGGAGTGGTATCTGTGACATCCGATATCTAGACAAATCACGATGAATCATCTTATGCAAATCTAACTAGCCACTATGTAGATTCTAACTGGACAATGAATAAAAAAATTTTAGGATTCTCTGAGATTCTCCATCCTCGTGATGGCCGAGCCATTTTTGAGTCTCTGATGAAAATCTTTAGAGAATATAAAATTCAAAATAAAATTTTTAAAATCACATTTAATAATGCATTTAATAATGAAGTAGCGATTAACATGTTTGTTAGGAATATTAGAGACGCACCATTAGGAGAGATCTTTCATGTCAGATGCATGTGTCACGTGATTAACCTGATTGTTCAAGCGGGTATGAAGGTGTGTTCCCCCACGTTGGATAATATACGTAATCCACTAAAATATATCCGCACTATTCGCAGACGATAAGAGTTTGGTAGTTTCTGTTTGTCTGCAAATCTTAAGAAGAAGAAATTCCAATCGGATGTGAGACACCATTGGAATTACACCTACCTGATGTTGGAGTCATGTGTTGGATACGAACACATGATATCCGACTACGTCAATAGCAAGAGTGACGAACTTATTATTGATGACACAGACTGGGCTTCGGGAATTTCATTTATGAAATTCCTGAAGATTTTTTATGACACGACGAATATGTGTTCGTCGGTTTATACCCCCACTACTTGCATTACACTCAGGTGCATATGCAACATTAGTAGCATGTTTAGGAAGTATCGAGCTGACTCGACACTTAGCCATATAGTTGCAGAGATGGTAACCAAGTACTTAAAGTACTAGTCTACCATTCCATCTCTTTATTGCCTCGCTGCAAGCATGCACCCTAGGGTTAAGGTGGAAGGGGTAGAAAATATCCTGACTTATATTTCCTCGTGCATGAACCTGGAAGACCCACCTGAAGGGTTCATTCACAAGAAGTTGACTGACATGTTCACATACTACGATACTAGGTATGGTGGTGGTGGTGGTAGTAGTGAGACTGTGATTACGGACATGGATACCTTGTTCGGAGATGATGATTTTTCCATTCTGTTAGTGAGGGGGAAACGTCATGCTGGACCATCACATAGGAGCGAGCTTTCTCAATACTTAGATACCAATTACTACTCAATCCTATCACATTTTGATACTAAGAATCTTGATTTATTACAGTGGTGGAAATTATATAAGTCCACCTTTCCTGTGCTATCTAGGATGACACGGGATCTACTGATTCCTCCTGTGTCAGCGTAGCATCGGAGTCTACTTTTTTAGTTGTAGTGAATGTGATTTCGGATAGGAGATTGAGATTACGTCTATATATTGTTAAGGTCTTTGCCTGTTTGAAGGATTGGAAGGATTTGAGGTTTAGCATCCATGATCATGCTAGAGCTGGGACAAGGACTACACCTGTTGCGAAAGCAGATGAGTTGATTGCTGATGATGATGTTCCATATAATAGTGATCATGATGTTGTGGTTGATGATGCTCATGATATACCGATTGACGATTGATGTGGTTGCTAGTTTCCCCTGTCCGTTGCTAGACACCAGTTGCCAGTGCCACACCATCGCACGCCAGTACGCCACACCACATTCCATTTGTCATTGCCACTTGATTTTGATTTTTTGATGCTTCACGGTCACGGACACAATTGATGATTTTTGTGATTTATTCTTGATTCTACTTTTTGATTTCAATGTTTTATTTTTTATTGATTATACATTTTTTTTACGTTATGTTGAAACTTGTATTTGTTTAGTTTGGTATCTATTGGCTGATTGGTCGTTTCTCATTTGGTCTACTTATGTTTTTTTGACTTTGTGTAATTTTATTTAACGAAATTTTTTGTTTAATTTATTTTTTTTTGTTTAAAATTGTAATGTAAATATTAAAACTATATAATTTAATTCTAATAAATTATAATCTAAATTTAGTTTAAATTATAAAAAAATTTTAAAATTTATTAATATTTTCAAGTATTAAATTTATAATAATTATCAATTTACCAATTTAAATATTAAACTTTATTATTTATTTATATTATATTTTTAATAAAAAAATTTAAACTTTGTAATTTATTAAAATTTTAACAATTTTTATTTTATAAATTTAATATATTATACATTATCTATATATTTTATATAAAGTAAAATAGAAAATTCTAAAAATCTTAAAAAAAATTTTTAACCAGGCTCGTATGGGCCTGGCTTTGATAAACCATGCCAGGACAGGCACGGAACGGTACAGTAACTGTGCCGTGCCTGGCCAGGCACGAAAGCACAGGCATGCTAAAAAAATGGGTCGGGCTGGCTTGGCACGAAAGCACGGGCGTGCTAAAAAAAATGGGCCAGGCCGGCCCCGCACGTCTCATTTGACACCTCTAGGAATTACTTGTTGAACCAAATTTCTCAGAGTCATAATCGATAAAGTATTCTTTAAGATTTAGTTTATTTGTATGTTTTTGTAATGAATGATGCCAACCATTGTTATTCCCTTCAAATCTAAAGCAATATTTTTTTTCTAATAACTTGAATCAAGAGGTTCTGCACACGATGCAATCTCTATATATAAGGAAATATTATTGGCTCACAATTGTGACTTGTAAGGGTGTCAAATCTTGTTATTAAATGACACATTGTCATAACCTCATTGGGAAATTATTTATTATCTAATATAGTTCTCCAAGTATATGAATCATATTAGTAAAATAGTTGTAAGCCTAAATATCGATCAACCAACATTTAAAGGTGTAAAATGGGTCATGTTTGGTCGTCATGGTCTATTTTTTGGTGGCCCACTCAGGCCACCATGTTGTGCATGGCACGACACTACTCAAAAAGGGTAGGTCGAGCATAGCTAGGCCTAACCAACCAGAGTTTGCTGGATTTAGGTTGGTTAGTGCCAGGCCTTGGAGATTTTGTGATGGGTCATGCCGGGACATGCTATTTTGGTTTGTTCGGAATCAGATCATCTCTAATTTTAATGTTTCTAAAATTTAATATAAAATTAATTAATTAATTAAATACAACAAAAAAAACATAATTACACTCATAAGTCATAACTCATAACTCAAAAAAATAATATAATATAAATATTATAAATTTCAATCGTTTCATTTTCCTAACATAATACAAATACAAAAAAAATAAACCAAACTCAAAAGAAAAAAATCAATACATAAAATATCAATCCTGTAAGCTTCTAAATTAATACAAGAACAAAATAACAATGCTAGCTCAAAAGACAAAAATCAATAGAGAATACATCAATGATCAATCTTGCAAGTGTCTAATAGTATCACTAGTAGTATGCTCAATCTCAATCCCCATCAAAATCCCATGAATCATTATCTGCCACCAACTCATCCACTCTTATTGTAGTTTCAGCATTATCCTGGATGTCCAAGCTCAAAACCTCTCAATCCTTCATGAATGCAAATGCCTCAATAATATCATATCATAATCTCAATCTTCTATCTAAAATCATATTGACTATAATAGAAAAGGTAGACTCTGATGCTACACTCGACACTAGAGGAGTTAGTAGATTCTATGCAATCTTAGATAGCATAGGATAGGTGGACTCATATGATTCTACCACTATAAAATATCAAGGTTCTTGTTATCAATATATGATAGGATTGGGTAGAAATTGATATCTAAGTGCCCAGATAGTTTGCTCATATCTGGTAATCCACCCCATCATTTTCCTCACACTACCTAAATGGAAAAGTCATTATCTCCAAATATGATATCCATGTTTATACTCGGAGCCTGGCTACTACCACCACCATACCTTGTATCGTAGTATGTAAATAGCTCAGTCAACTTCTCATTAATGAACCCTTTAGGTTGGTGTTCCTAGTTCATGCATGAGAATATATATGTCAAAATATTTTTTACCCCTTCCACATTAACCCTAGGGTCGATGCAAGCAACTAGACAATAAAGAGATGGAATGGTGAACTAGTCTTTTAAATATTTGGTTTCCATCTCTACAATCATATCACTATGTGTAGGGTCATCTCTAAACTTTCTAAACATACTACTAATGTTGCATATGCACCTGAGTGCAATACAAGTCCTGGGAGTATAAACTGACGAACACATGTTTATCATGTCATAAAAATCTTTCCATTCAATGTATATGCATAGTTGATTTTAATTTTCTGTTTATATAAATGCTCATGAGGGTAGAATAAGCTCACTAAACCCATGATGTCCAAGAAATCTTTTCTTGGTAACTAAAGAGTCATCTAACTCTTCCTTCCTTTGGTAAGAAAAATTAGTTTTGATATTTTGACTTTAAAAAAAGTCTTAGTATGTAGTTAATTACTTTCGTTTCTTCCTTTAGCCTTATGACTCACTTCTGTCTCATCTCTTCTCACTCTTAACATCAAAATCAATGTCTTTTCTTTCATCTTTGCTTGTATTTTCAAAAAATAGGATTATAGCGATTTTATTTGGAGTGAATAAGAATAAAGAAATGAGTCAAAAAAAAAAGTTAGTGTTAAGCATTATATATGATTAGGGTTTAGTCATGGCTAATAAGAAAAATGTCATGACTTTTATGTGGTCATGACTTTTGTTTTAAATGAAAAGTTGTAGTTGGATTTTAGTGTCACAAATTCATTTGGCTTATAATAAAATAATGATTGTATTTAAGTGGCATGACTTTATTTAACTAATAAAAAAGTCATTGCTAGGTTAGGGTGATGTAACTTTTGTTTGAGTGTCTATTGTCTACAAGTGCTTGAGTGTGTATGTATATATAAAAAATATTTTTTACATCAAAAAATACAAAAAAAATGGTTTTCTTCAAAGCAATACTATGTTAACTTTCGTAGCTAGACCTTCATTAGATCTCAAATTTGATCAACAATTTTAGTAGTTTGGGAAAGCTTATCTATATACTTTTTCTCTTGCTTATTGTTCATGTTTCTCTTGTAGCTTCAAGCTTAAAGTTAAATTGCAGCATCATTTCCTATGATTTTTTTTTTTGATAATGCCATGACTTTTTGTGAAGTGGCAGCATGTGGAAAAAGTTATGACCAATCTATTTAAGCTTATATTTTTTCATTTTCACAGCCTTGTCTCTTATTGTGATTTTTTTTATTGATCTAGCATGTAAAGTCATGGCTTTTAATAGATGTCATGACTTTCTTTATTATAGCTACTTCATCTTCTATCTTCAAATGCTTGATCATTATTGTCTTTGATGTATCTTTATCTTCTAGTAAATCAACATTAAAGGATGATTTTTCTTTGCTTAAACTTCTTCTATAATCTCAAAAATATCCTTAGTAATTTTTTCATATTATTGAATTAAGAATTTAATCATTTCTACTTCTTTCTTTGCATCTTAAAAGTAGGTTGAATTGGATCCCCTAGAAATTGACTTTGAAGAATATCATGACCTCATAGAAGTCTTGTTCTCTATTATTACATTCACTATTTTCTTCAATTTATAATTCATCTAATTCATCATCTCTTCCATATTCTTTGTGACAACAATCTTTTACAAAATTCTTCCATCCAAAGTCTATGTTTCATCTCATGGTGGAGTGTAAGAGACCCATTCTCTAGCAATCTTCTTCATAATCATTTGGATTCTACTTGCTTTTATAGAAGTTGAATTTTATTTGTTTATCACCCAAACAAAATATAAATGTTTTCTTCTTAATATCAATCAATACCTATCTAGTAGCTAAGAATGGATTCTAAGATTAATAGAGTATAATGGTCTTCCTCAATATCTAGCACAAGATAATTTATTAGAAAAATAAATTTACAAATCTTTACCAACACATCTTCAATAATACCCCATGGAAACTTAATTGAGTGATCAACTATTTGAAGTGAGAAAGTAGTTGGAATAATCTTGTCCAGGTTCAATCTATATACTATGGACAATGGAATCAAATTATCACTTGATCCCAAATCACATAATACATTTCGAAAAGTATGCTCCTCAAAAATGCATAAAATCATAAAATTTTTTTGATCCTTTAGCTTTCTTGGGAGTTTATATTAGATGATAGTGATATACTTCTCAATATTATTGACAATTCCATAAATCTAATATTTCTTCTTGCTAATCATTTTATCTTTCATGAACTAACCATAATTTGGCATCTAAGATAAGGCTTTGCTGAATGGAATATTAATTTCTAACTTTTAGAAGATTTTGAGAATCTCTCAATTTATTCATCCAACATCATTTTCCTAAAGTGTTATAGAAAAGAAAGGTTAGGTGAAAAATATTTACTTTTTTCATAAGTCTCTCTTGGATATCCTTCTAATTATTTATTTTTTCAATTTACATCGCATCCTCTTTCTACTTCTTCATTTGTTATGGTTGGGGCATGAGTTGGGTAGTGGGTTCTATGGATTCCTAAATTTGTAATATGTCATGACATCAAGTGCCATAGTTGTGGGTTATGTTTTAACTTTGGAAAATGTCATGACTTCTTTAACCACAACTTCTTCCTCTATTTAGGATTCTCGTTTAGTTTTCTTTTTTGCTTGTTTCTATTCTAACTCTTTGCTGCTTATGAGTGTGATGATGATCCACTTTTTTGGATTTGCATAGGTATTGCTCATTAGTCCATTTATGTATTTCTCCTTTATCAATAGTGTTAGTTTTCCAAGTTGATTCTCAATAATCTGTATTACAATGTTCATTTGTTCTAGCATCATTTCAATCCATTTCATCTGATTCTCCTAAATAATATTTCATTTTTGTCTTCATGATTAGAGAAAGTAGTATTGTCTTCAAGTGAAAGATTGTATACTACCTTTGCGTCATTGTAATTAGTATTAGAGCCTCCTTGTAATTGATAACCCATTGGGCTATTCTAAAAATTCTTTTGGAATTGACTCACATTCTATTGTATATTCTCATAACTCACATGTGATGAACTTTCATGATTTCTCATATTCAGATGGTATTTAGATCTTTTGAAAATCTTATGCTATACTGATATTATTGAAGCATAGATATTAAAATCAGCTTCAACTCAAAATAATTTGCTTGCATAGGTAGCAACCAAATCTTAGAATAATAGTCATCATAGTCAACTAAAAATAATCATTTTAGGCATGGTGAGGTTTTGGCTATTGGATAGCTTGTCATTCGCTATCTTGGTGGTATATATTACTACCAGTTCCTTCCATTATATTTCTCTCAACTCTATCTTAAAAAATCTCATTTTTCTTTCAATTTCTAGGTTTAAAGGTGTCAACTTTGTTCTAAAGTTTCTTGTTATGCAATGATAGTGGTTATAAATCAAAAAAAAACACAAATTTAATACAAACACAAGTAAATAATTGTATCTAAATAAATAAAAATAAAAAAATTCTTTTATAATGATAGTTATGTCAACTCAAGTTGATTAATCAAAGTAATAATCCCCAGTAATAGTGTCAAAGACTTATTATAATTTTGTTATAATGTCAAAAGTTTTTATTTATGATATAGTCTCAAAAGCTCATTGGGTGATTGTCACTCATCCAATAGAGTTTCACAAGTATATGGGTTATACAAGTAATATAGTAGATTTAAGTCTAAACATTGATTTCATAGAAATTATATATATAGTTTGATTAATAAATAGTTAACTAACATACTGCTCAAGTTGAGAAGATAGACTTGAGTTTTTGAATAGATACTTATACTCCTGGGTTGGCTCATTCCCTTATGTATCATGATATTTTCTTAATATTTTGAAAATATTTTATTTGTCTATCAGACAAAGTATAGATGAGTATGAAAATGCTCTTGTGCTCTCTAGACATATAAAGTGATTATCATCCTTAGACTATCACTATCAATGATGATCATCTCATAGTTATGCTTTTGGTATTTTACCACCAAATCTATACTTCATTTCATTCATGCTCATTCACATGTCTACTACTTTTAGATAATATATCATCTATCCTTGATGTATACTTCAAATATACAAGTATATTTTCTAGTCTCTAATATCTCAATGATAAAAAATAATATGGTACAAAATGTATTTGTGCTTTTAGATTTATACGCATCATACTTGTAATAATTAATATATATCTTTTCAAAAATCTCATTTATGGAAGTCATACAAGATGAAATGACTTTCAAGGCTATCACTACTATATGAGTCTCCTCCGTTTATAGGTATCCCATAACATACCTTTAATCAACTACGTACTATGACCAACATGTGACTCTCATACTGTGGTAAAAACCTATATGTTAGATATTCTACTTCACACAAAGGTTAGTTCTTTTATAATATACACAATAGATTGATCATAAATATATTCATATTTTCATGTTCATATGTACCATACTCACAATCACTAAAGTTACCTAATTATTGGGTTTTTACACAAATATCTATATCTCACATATTAAGATTAGAAGTGTTGTTACTTCCTTCTTACCATACAAGTGAGCATCGCTATGACTTATCTATCATCATCTTCAATGGCTAACATATATTAACTTATGATAAAATAGAAATCCTAAAGTTCAATTCTATATAACATTCATATCCAAAATAATACCACAAATATAAACTTCATAAACTCAAATCATTGTTACATAAGTATGTAAAATTGATCCTAGATCCTAATTTAACCAGATATTAGTAAAGAATTCATAATAGATATTTTGAGAGGCATCTCGTAGAAGTGAGGGTTCCCAATAAAAGTCCAAATGAGGATCTTAGTTTCAAATCTTAATCATAAATAAAAATTGCTCAATCTAATGGCTCACCTTGGGATTTTCTCCTAATTAAAAGCATTGTTGCCTAGGTTTTTGTATGCTCTTGGATTAAAATCTAATTCTCCTCTTCTATTTTTGTGAATGTCTCAAGTATTACTTTTATAAATCATGAATCTATATGAATCTATAAGCTAGAAGTCATGTCACTGGCTTGAAGTCATGACTTTATTGTCTCATCATATTTTCTCTACATTACAAATGTCATGATTGTGATAAAAGTTGCTACTCAAGTATGTCACTCCCCCATGGAGCATGATGTAATAGTGTTGGGAATGTCATGAGTGAGACAAATTCTATTTGAAACAAAATGGCACATTATTGGGAATGAATGTGCATTTGATCTTTTTTTCTCTAGAATAAAATATCAAGGTATTGGGAATAATAATGACTGATACATTTACTCTCTGAATTACAAATCTATAGTACTGTGAATAGCCATGACTTTGCTATTTTCTCATTAAGCATAAATTCATGCCATTAGAAAAGCTACAACTAGAGTAAATGCTCTCTAAAATAAAATATTATGGTGAAAAATAATGACGTGACTCAAAGCACTTAGTGTTTTGGCTTTATATCGAATAAGTCATAGTACTAAAATGATCGTGATTAATTGTACTAGTGGGAAATTAGTTTCAATGGCATGAATATAAAATCATAGCCATTATTATGTTTTAGATATAGTATGGCCTTCACTTCATGAAAATATCATGACCATGAAAAGTGTGTTATATAGTGAAATATTTATGTCAATTTGATGGTAGAAGCAAGACAAATAAACATTGTCATAATTTGTTTTATAGAGTTATGAAAAAAAAAAGGATGCCACAATTTTTCAATGAGATCATGAAAGATTTAACCAAGTCATGACATAGGAAAAATCACAACTCACCATCACTTTTTTTTCCCATTGAATTCATTGTTCCACTAATTCTACCAATTTCAATCAAATTTCAAATTAATTTTGAGTTTACTAATACTCATCAAACTACCTCAAAATAGATATTTAGTAAACTTTTTTTAATAAACACTCATATATGTCTTACATAAGAGTAAATACTTTTAATTTTTTCAAAAATAGTTGGTACATGCAGTGTAGAACATTGTGCAAGTGTCTTTTACATTTAGAAGAAAATCGGTGTGTTGGGGGATTTTGAGTTAGATGTGCTTGTGGAGAACCAATTCAACAAGAAGATAGATATTTGCACATTGACAATGATACAAAGTAGTTTATACCTTATGGATGACCAATTATGTATTAATGTAGGTATAATTATGTAGAATAAGATCAAAATAATACCATAATAAAATATATAGACGGAAAGGATGAACACAACACTAATAAAAAATGTGAGGTACCTGAGGAGTTGAGCAGGTTTGGAGACAGCATTAGGATGATGTAGTT
Source organism: Sapria himalayana (assembly GCA_029783825.1). Lineage (NCBI taxonomy): Eukaryota > Viridiplantae > Streptophyta > Magnoliopsida > Malpighiales > Rafflesiaceae > Sapria > Sapria himalayana. The sequence goes on along the minus strand of JAREIK010003431.1, from coordinate 619,578 downwards.
GCCACAACATGATTCCTAAAAAATTGCACTCTAACATCAATAATAAATGATCAGACCCCATTTGAAGTATTGTATAGAAGAAAGTTGAGATTATCTCATATTCGAGTGTTTGGGTGTCATGCATACAACATATGTCCATGTACCAAAAAATGGAGGAACATGTTGGACTTCAAATCAAAAAAGTGGAAGTTTATTGGTTATAGAAAGGCATCAAAGTCTACAAGCTTGCAACCCATAGATAAAAATAGTCATCTTTAGTAGAAAAATTATGTCCAAGGAGTACAAGAGTGGAGAAGTCCAAGCTAATCATGTCGTGAATGAACATAATGAAGAAAATGAGTCATGAAATCTTCTAGTTGTGACATTACAAAGTGAGTCGTGACATCTTTCAATCTTGACATCACACAATTGGTCATGACTTCACTCCACTAGAGGCATAGATCCTTTTGATGAAAAGGTAGTGCAAATAAAGCTTGAAGATTATGTTGAAGAAGAAATAGTTGAGATAGTACCTTCTTTGAAAAGGTATACTATATTGTGATTTTTTGAGCATGCCAAAACTTATTGTTAATTATTATGATCACATGACATCATTAGGTGATTCTCTCATTTAATATAGCCTGACAAGTATATGAGTCATATATGAACTAAAATAGGCATAAGTCCAAATATTAATCATGCATGGATTGTATAGGTAGTTCAATCATTTAATAGTTAACTAATAGTTGTTTGAGTTTAGTAGACATACGTTGGGTTTTGAAAAGGTATATATATCCTAGTGTTAGCTTACATCCTTCTACATAATAATACTTCTTTAGTATCAATTAATTGATGGTAAATTAGTGTAAAAAATATTTCAGTGCCCTATTAGCATATGTTGTGACTTTGTCATGCCACCTAGTTTTATCAATTAGATGATGTCTTTAAAGCTCATTAAATTGAATATCACACCAATAGATTTTTGCAAGTACATGAGTCACACAAGTAGTGAAGAAGACTTCATCTAGATATCAATCACATAAAAATTATATCAATAATTTGATTATTCAATAGTGAGATAACTCATATAGTAAAATAGATATTTGAATTATAAAAAATCCTAGATTAATGGGTTTATTCATGCAATATATGTAATATATGCTTAAATTAGCTTGAGTTATATTAAGTATGAAAATAGAATAGTTTAGGGCATTATAAAATGACTCATTTCTTTTGTGGTATACAAGGTGATTATCTTTGAGTTCATCTCAATGGTAGTCCCTCATAGTCGTTTGCTCGATACATCACTACCGAGACAATAAATCATCTCTATGTAATAGTCATTCACAATCTAATATCTTTTATGCAACTTCATTAGCTTCCCTTGATGATTGTAGTATATGGATGCTCTTATTATCTAGACTCATGTGTCATAAAGACCAAGGATTGACATAGTTTATAAGATTTTGTACTTTTAGCTTCTTAAGCACCTTACTCTCATAATTAATATATGTCTTCCTCAAGTTTTATTGATGGGAACCATATGAGGAATAACAACTTACAAAAGTTATCACTATCTTGTGAGTCACAATATACTTGATCATATCCCAAGGATTGCCTATCATTGTCCTCTTTGATGATGATGTGATTCTCATACTAAAGCTTAAACCCTTCTGAGAATGTTCTATATAATTAAGAACTAGTTTTTTAAGATGTGTATAATGAATTAGCATCTAAAAGCATTTTTATTTTCATCTTTGTAAGCACCATACTTATTTTGATTAACATACTCAAAATTTAGATTTTAATATATAGGTTTATCACAGGCATCATAGTTAGAAGAGTCTTCACTTCCTTCCTACCATATGTGCAAGTGAGCCTCAAAGTTTATCTATTAATATCTATCACAATAATCTTGCATAAATTCACCAATAGTTGAAACATTAGTTCCATTTCTATTTAATCACTCATCAATCAATTTTCATAACATAATATAAATCAAACATATTCATTAATAAATAAAAATCATTATCATATCACACATATCAATTTACATAAATCTTAGATCACATGTTATTTTGGCAAATAATTTAGAATCTATCCTAAAGATGGAGGGTTTGAATGTCGTACCTAGCACCCACCAACTCTAGAGATTGCATAAAGTCTAGCATTCTTTGCTTGCTTGTGGAACTCCTAGGGAGTTCATAATTCACCCCTAGCATTTGGTAGTTGCTATAAATTTTCTTGTTGCATTAGGATGAGGACGAAAAATTGAAGGTTTTTTTTTTATTTTCTATCTTCTACATTTATACTCGAGTAATTCTATATTACTCCAAGTAGGAAGCGATGGCTTTCATAAGAAAGTTATCATGTTTGCAATAATCTCTTAAGCTTGAGGTTAAGACTCTAAAAAATAATCATAACTTTAGATTGCATTTCAATCTTTCTATAAAAGAATGTGGCAATGCTGGGTAATGACCATTACTTAGGCCTAATATCTCTATAATACAAAGTCAAGATACTATGAAGTAGTCTTCCTTCATGCATTTGACTTTCTATTCTTCATAAGGAGCCAAAACACTAGGAAGGTCATAGTAAAGTGAAGGACTTTTCATATTATTATATAGTCATGGTACTGTGAAATAGCCATGACATTGATAATGATCTTTTTCTTGACCATGATATGGCTGTTGTGTTAGGAAAATTCCACGACATTGAGAAGGTATTGGTCTCTTAATTTTATGTATCCTTGGCCTTAGTGTTTTGAAATGGCCATGACATAAATTTTTCCTTTTCATATCTCAAATATCCATGACACAATGAGTGGTCACGACATTATCCTTTTACTTCACTAATATACCATGTCGATGTGACACTACAAAGATGTCATAATATTTGAAATTAACCCATACATAAAAGTCATGACATATAAGGTTTACTATAACTAATTAAATCAATCTATAATGTGTTGCTAATGATTACTCCATGACAATCATTTAAATTTAATGAGATAAGTATGATTGTGACTGAATAATAATATCATAGCTACTATGAATGTATCTATTAGTATAGATATTGTGCTAACGAGTTGGTAGGGTCATGACATATTAGGATTATTATGATTAATTAGTTAGAGTTTTAACAAAGAATTAATGTTGAAACTATGCATGAATCCACTTTCTACACCCTCTTATAAATATATCCATAAACCTATTGATTTCATAATTATTCATCAAAACTTGCTAAAACTATAAAGTCATAAAATTAATCTATAATATCTATAATTCCATGCATATACATCATCATAAACTAATAAAATATATGAGAATATTTGGTAGTTTGAATACCTAAAAGCATACCACATGGTTTCCATGCTTAGACTATTACTAAAAATGATGATCTCATCATAGTTATTCTCTTGATGTTTTATCACTGAAGCCACATGTTGTTACATTCATGACTTATTTGTATATCTATTCTTTTTAGGTAATATGTCAACTATCCTTGATGATTACTTTGAATATATACTTTTATTCTCTAATCCCAAATATCTTAAAGATACAAGATGATGTGATAATAAATATGTTCATGTTTTCAACTTCATAAGCTTCATACTCACAATAGTTAACATACATCTTTCCATGAATCATACTTATTGAAATTATACAAGAGAAATTAACTCAATGAGTTGTCAGTGCTATATGATGAACCTCCTCTTTTTTGTGTCTTGTGACTTACCTATCATTATTCTTGATAGCTAACACATGACTTTCACACTATGGTTAACATCATAGGTAGACATCCTATTTATCCCTAAAATCATTTGAGGTTACTTTATTAAGAATATGTTCAATATATTGCTCATAATTATATTCTATTTTTGGCTTCATAAGCACTATGCTTTCAATGATTAAACTTTGATCTTTCTTGAGTTTTTACACATAGGTTTATCTTATAAATTAAGATTATAAGTATTGTTACTTTTTTTTTTAATATACCACATGAATGTGTCCTAGGACATGCATGCTAGTATCTAATATGATCAACATACATAAACTAATGATATAGTAAAAATCCTAAATTGTGATTTTAATTAACACTCATATCTATTTACATTCATACCAAAAATTAACACAAACATAAACCATATGAAATTACATATTTATCATATATAAGTATAGTATATCAATCCTAGATCTCAATTTTACCTAACATTGGAAAAGATTTCATACAAGATATTTTGAGAGGCATCTTGTGGAATCAAGGGTTCCCAAGGTTAGCCAAAGATTTCAAAACCTAAACCCTTTCAGATATTGCTTGTGTTCACCTTTGGGGCTGGAATCATGTTGCCTAGGGTTTGTTATTGCTCTTGGCTCAAAATCCAATTCTCTACTTCCTCTCTATACAAAATTTTCTAACATTTTATAATATATTTTTCAAATTCATGTAATGCTTTAAAATGAGATAAAGGTCACAATGTTAGATTGAGGTTTTGATTTTATCATCTCATCAAATTCTTTTTGGAGTACTAAAGTTATGGTGACAATGAATATCATGACTGATATAACTCTACTCTAGAGTATGATGTCATAGCACTAGGCATTCCATGACTAAGACAAATTCTTTCTAAAATAGCATTGTAGTGTTTGGAATGGCCATGACTGATGAATTTCTCTCCATAACATTATGTAGCAACATTGGGAATGACTACAACTTTGGCATTTCCATGCTAGAGCACAAAGTTATGGTATTGGAAAAGCTATGAATAGAGTAAATGCTCACTGGAATAAAATATCAATGTATAAAATAATGTTGTGAATCAAAATATTTAGTATTTTTGCTCTATATTGAATAAGTCATGGCCCTAGCAATTGTCATGACTAATTGTACCCATAGAGTACTTTGCTGCTATAATATGAAAATAATATCATGAATAATATATATTTTATAAATAGTGCAACCATGACTTCAAAAAAATATCATGGTCACAAAAACTATGTTGCATAGTGAAAATATTTTGATAACTTGGTTATAGAGTTATAGAAACAAATATTATCATGACAAGTTTTGTAGAGTTATGGCTAAGAAAGGATATCACAACTACTCAGTAATATCTAGAAGGTGCAATAGAGTTATGGTATTGTAACATGGTAAATGTCATGACTACCCATTGCTTCTCTCTTCTCGAAGTCTTTATTCTACCAACTCTACCAATTTTACCCAAATTAACCATGAACATTCAGTGAAATTTATCTCATAAAAAACACAAATAAATTTAGATACAATAATAAATACAATCTAAATTATCCAACAAAGTTAGTATGTAGAGTGTCAAATAAACTCACAAACTAAAAGTATTGCTCATCATTGGATAATGAATCTCTTTCCATTTTCAAAACAAATTATAAGTATGAATATAACAAGAAGAAATATAGTACAACATCATCAAAAATAAGACACATATACAATAAGTCAATGTGAAGAAGAAAGGAAGAAGTATGATCGACCATGAGGATCAAAATCATAAAATGGTAACTTCACTCTAGAGGACTCAAATGTGCGCATAGATGTGAATGGTCTTTCTGAATCACTTTTAAAGCTTGATATTCATTCTTTCATCTACATATTCACATTGCATAAATCATCTTATCACTTTCCAATAAAGTTCAATGAATCTTCAAATGTACCAAGCACAAAGTATTTTTTGCCTCTAGTTCTCACTATATATTTTTTTAATGTTGATCCAATATTTCTATCAATGGTGAACATTTTCTCTATTATCTTATCTTATCTATATCCACAATAGTTTTCTACTACTCACTTGTGAGAGACTCATAGAGCTTCTCAAATGATTTGGTGGTCAGTACTTTCCATCGTTCTAGTCTCTATTCATTTCATCACCCCTTCTAATATCTTCATAATGTGATATTCAAACTTTTCATGGACATTTACAAAGTTCTACTCATTCTTATCAATATGAATCTTTTAGAATACATCTATTCTTTCTGCATTAGCTTTGGCTTCCTCTTTTTTTACGAACTCTTCCTACTTGTTATCTATTCTCTCCAATTTTTCCACCAGGGAACTATGCATTACTTTTATCTCTACCTTTAAGTACACTTCCCTGTAGTTAGTTTCCAATTTAATTGTTTTTAGGATATTTATCACTTTTCTCGTGTCACCGCCTTGCCTAGTCAAATATTGCTAGAATATATATGCAGATTCTTCATCATGTTTTTCTATACTTCTTTTTATAGTTTCAATGTTGGTTTAGGGGAAGGATGACACTTCTTGCCCAACTATGGTTGCCTCTTCTCCTTTAAGGATTAACTAATTATATCTTGTCTATTGTAAGCTCTCTTTTCATGCTTGGAAAAATCAAGGGGGACATATGTGGGCAGCATTCATGTTTCTTTATTCATTTAAACTCTATCAGCACTGTTGTATATATAATTTGATTTTATTTAATAATTAGTTTGTATAACCAAATATCTTTTCTATTTTAATATTTTCATGTAAGTTCAGGAAAGGAAATATTAAGAGGCCGGGGATGCAGTAGTAGCACAATAACGGAGGTCCAACTGTTTGGTCAGCGAGCCAAAATTTTTGGAGCAGAGCCTGACCCGTTCCATGATCCGACTTGCTCCGGTTAAATGAACCGAAAATTTTTTTTTATATAAAATGTTCTGTAATTTTATTTTCGGGTGGCTGTTTTTGGACCCGTGGAACTGTTCATTGTCTCTCTCTTCTCTCTGCGTGATTTATCGCGATTGTTCTGTGTGCTACATACTGTAAGACATTTCTGTTGATTTAACTTGGAACACAAACATTTTCTGGTGGATGTAGCTAGTCATACTGAGCGACTAGATTGGGATATATATATTGTTTGTTTTCTATGTTAATGTTGTTTCTGTATCTTAATCTCACTACCGTGGAAATGTAATTTCCCAACAAGCACAGTATAGCATCATAATCAAATTAAAATGAATTATTTGACCAAAAACTTTACCCCTCCTGAAAATTGAGAATAAAGTTCTCAAGGAATTTTCTTACATGGATATTGAATTCTTTTACTAGAGTGAAGAGTAATATTTTTCTATCTTTTATGATGGTGAAGACATAGATAGTTAGCTACAAACTAAAGGATATGAAATATAATCAAACTTTTCTTTTTTCTGAGTTCTCTTTATACTAATTGTAAAAATAGACTTTTTGATGTAACTCTATAATCTTTTATTCCTTCCATCGATCTCTTATAGATTGTCTTGTAGTTTGGATGGTTTTTTAAGGATTTGAAGGCCAAAAAAATCATAACACCTTACAATCCAAATAATTTTTTGATAAATACATTATCGAATAACACTCAAACTCCTCTTATGTTGCACCTTTTATTTTGCATGACTTCCAATATGGAGTAAAACTCCCTTAGAATTGTTTCATTCCCTCATTCCCTCATTCCCTATACATGCACAATCTGTCTCATTTTATTCCCTCAATCATTACTTCAAAAGGTGGAATAAATTTGTTGAATTCGCACTCTCTATTAAAGCTCTTCTTTGCCAACAAAAATTTTATCTCTCTTCCCTATTTCTATAATAAAATTCAGCTCTAGCACTATGTTTTTAGAAGAAGTCTTGGTAGTGGATTGCCTCTATTATTTTTCCTTGGCTTTGCATTTTAATTCCGTCTCCTCCCTCCTCACCCTTAGCTTCGAAATCAACATCTAATCATCCATGTTTGCTCAGATCATTAATATTTAAAGTTATCGAAGTTTTTATCAAAGTGGAGAATAAGAAAATTTAAAATTCTCACAAAAATTAGGATTAGTGGCTTTATATAAGATTAAGGTTTATCATAGATTATGAAAAAAATACTAACTTTTTACATTGTTGTGACTTCTTGTTTAAAAGGGGAGACATGCTAAGTTTAGGGGTTTTCAAATTTCTAACTGGCCACCAGTTCCTACCCTACCCTACCCTATCGAGCTGTTAACCACAAAAATCATGTAGGAATGCGGAAGAGTTTTTGGTCTTCCGCATTAAATCGAGCAGGAATGTGGAAGAACAATCCATTTCCATATTCCTACCCTACCCCACCCATATTAAAACAATATATATATATATATATAATGAGTTATAAACAGTAAACACTAAAAAACATGTCAACTACGATTTGTGAAATGGACTACCGACTACCAACTATTGACGGCCAACTACCAACTACCAACTGCTGACTATGAAGTGTGAACTATGAACTATGAACTACGAACTACGAAGTGCGAACTACGATTCTGCTTAGCACGATAGCACCCTGCACTACACCTACCACCTGCCCACCGACCACCTTCCTTATCTAATATCTTTTTCATCCACGATCCATGTCCACCCATCCAAATTCTAGTTTCCACTTCCAACCCTCAGGTATTGTCTCTCTCTCTTTCTCTCCATATTAGTAATTTGTTGAAACTATATTTCAAGCAGCAACAATGTGTTATTATGCTTGAAACCATAATTTTTGGGATTGTAGGTTTCAGAAACCCCAAAATTAAGGTTCTAAATTTTGGCAAAAGCATTTTTGATCCACAAATCAATAATTTCATGAATGACAACAACATACCAAGCTCTCAAAACTCTATTTAGGTAGGGATAGAATTTCTGAAACTCTAAAATAATCATGTTTAAGGTGGTGATAGAATTTCTCAAAACTTTAATTAGTTGAGGTATATGTGAGCTAGCCCCTACAACCATGTTTATCAAAAAATAATCATTTTAACATAAATTCATAATTCAAAGAGAGTGATTCCTAAATTAGATGAGTAAATCATGCAAAATAAAACATATTACAAATGATAGCCTAAGATTATCTTGCATCTAACTCATTCTTTCTCAAGGGAAAATGCAATGCAAGAACTATTCATGTACCTTTGGATTGTCATTTTTGCTTGATGGTAGGCTAGGAAAAAAAGATAAGGCAAAAAATGATGAAGAAAGGAAAAAATGTGATTTATTTGTTTATATCTAAAATGTGGTAAATTGCCTAAATTGGAGTTTGTTCTCTTAGTTACCTATTTTTATGCATTTACAACACATTTTATAAAGTATATTTTACTATACATTAATATCACCTTGATTCTTTTTATTTCTTGATAAGTTTATTTTGATAAGTCTAGTGGATTATTTATTTTTAGATAAGTTATATTGTTTCTTATTGGGATGATGTGTATTGTCCACGGATAATTTTTTTATTGATAAAATTACTCCATAATCATTTGTTAAAGCTGATTCTAACACTAACATCCAAGTTATTGATGACATCATCTGTGAGGAGCAAGATACAAGATAATGAACTAAAGTTTGGGAGGATTTTGAAAAGATTAAAGCTACAGATGAAGTTAAATATCAGCATTGTAGTACGATTTACAATGATCATGCAAGAAAAACTGGTACTTCATCTTTGTTTTATCATTTAGATCAATGTAAATCCTATTTGGTGAGTGAGAATAAAAATGATATATCTCAATTAAAGTTAATTGGTGCATTCAAAAAAATGGAGATGGTGTTATTAGTAACCTTAGTGTTGCTAAATTTAATGAAAAAGAATTAAAGAAGCAATTGATACTATGATTTTAGTGGATGAATTACCATTCGGCTTTGTTGACAAAGAAGGATTTAAAGAGTTTATGAGAATTGTTGAACCTAGATTTTGTATACCTTCCCATATCACTATAATGAGGGATTTTTTTTCAATTAGATATGATAGAGAAAGAAAAAGTGAAGTATATGTTTGTCTCATCTAGTCAAAGGGTTTGCCTTACTACTAATTCATGGATGTTTATTCAAATTTAACTTATATGTCTTTAACTGGACATTTCATTGATAAATATTGGAAGTTACACAAACGAATAATCAATTTTCTGAAAGTTCCTAATTATAAGTGTGTGACAATTGGAAGGGAAATCAAATCATGCATGCTTGAGTGAGGGATAGATAACATATTTACTATTATGGTGGATGATGCTACTTCTATTGATGGTGCTCTTGATTATTTAAAGTAGCGAACTAAAAATGGAAAGTGCACTAGCTTATAAAATGAATTTATGAATGTTAAGTGTTGTGCACATATTTTGAATCTAATTGTCATGGAGGGTTTGAAGGAGGTGAACACATCAATTTTGAAGGTACGAAATGCTGTTAAATTTGTGAAGTCTTCTCCTTCAAGGCTTGACAAGTTTAAGTCATGTGTTGAGAGGCAAAGAATTAGTGAAAATGGTAATCTTTGCCTAGATGTTTCAACGAGATGGAACTCTACATATTTGATACTTAAAGTGGTAGAACAATACCAATGTATATTTGATTTGTTGGGCAATTTGTAAGTCTATTGAGTGAGAGCTACCTACATTTGATGATTGGGACATTGTTTCTATATTTATGAAGTTTTTGAAACTTTTTTATGAGGTCATTCTAAACATTTTTGGATCATTGTACACCACATCTAACTTGTTTTATTAAGAACTTTCAACTGTGTATGCTCATTTGCAAGGTTATTATGAAGATGATGACTATCTTTTGAGTACCATGACTATGAGAATGAAAAGCAAGTATGATAAGTATTGAGGTCATTTAGATAATATTAATTACATACATATGTTGTTATTGTACTTGACTCATGATATAAATTGGATACGTTAGAATTTTAGCTCAATGACAATTATAAGGCTAAGGATGAAGTAGTTAAGGTTCAATTAGTTGAAAATATCAAAAAGGTCATTGACTGATTATGCCAACAGTATACTAGATTAAGTGTAGGGTGTGAAGTGGGGTTAAGTGTTGACCATGAGAAAAATGTGTCTTCGGCTAATATGTTTGTTCAAGATCAAGTACCTTCAGATTTCATGAATAAGTACAGCACGTATAGAGCTGAGAATGGTAATGTAAACAACAAATCAAAGTTGGATCAATATTTGATGGAGGATGTTGAATTTCTTAGCATCAATTTTGATATTTTGAATTGGTAGAAGATTAATTCTTCTAAATTCCCATTCCTTACTAAAATAGCTTGTGATGCTTTAGTAATTCCTATTTCTACAGTGACATTAGAATCGACTTTTAGTACTGGGGGTTATATTTTAGATCCATTTCGAAGTTTTCTGGCACTCAAAATAGTTTAGAATTTCATATGTGCACAAAATTAGCTTCAATCATCATCCATTGTTTATGATTTTGAAGATATTTTGGAGGATTCAGAAAGCTATTAACTAGATTCAGGTTTGTATACTTTTATTATTATGTTTTTATTATTTGTTTATGTCTGATGAATTCTCCGTATTTAATTTGTTTTCATACTCTTTTTTTTTCTCAGAAATTACTAAACACAGAGAATCAGAGACAATTTCAATTTCTCTCGTGTGAATAGAGCTAAATGACACTAGTAAACAATGTATTATTTAACTTTTTTTTAATATTTTGTAGAAATTATAAGAGTATTTGTCATTGTTGTAGATGTTTGAGTTAGTAAAATATTGATTTTTTTTGTACAAGGCTACTTGATTTGTGGACTGTGGTGAACTGACAAGTGGTGAAGGTGAACTACCATGGGCGAAGAAGTTAATTAGTTATGATTTTAATTTATTTGTGTTTTTGTAACAATTATGGTGGATTGTATTTGTGTAACAATTATGGTGGATTGTATTTGTAATAATTATGGTGGATTGATGACTAAAATAATTATAATTATTGTTGTAATTATTTTAGATACTAGTGTTGTTGATTTATTATGTTATTAAATTGGTGCAGCATCAATGCATGTTATTTGGTTAAATTATTAAAATATTTTAAAAATTAAGAGCTATACCTACATAAGTGTTTACCCAACTTCCAACTTGAATTCCTACCTATTTAATCAAGTAATATTTTGGGTAGGAATGCTACTTCTTATCTGGTAGGGTAGGGTAAAAAAATTTCTTTCACAAAGTATCAAGTAGGAAGGCGGAATATTATATTTCCTACCTATAGGGTAGGGTGAGTAGGGTGAACAACCCTGGCTAGGTTTGAGTGCCATGACTTCATTTTACTTACAAAAAAGTTATGACTCGGTTCGAGTACTATGACTTCTTTTTGATGTCTATGTATAAGTGTCTGAGTATGTATTTACATATTCATAAAAAATTTATGACTTCTTTTTGAGTGCACTCCTATATACTACATGAAATCATATAACTTTTAGATTTATCATTTTTCTAAAGAGTTTACATTGTATAATTCCACTATACATCTCGATCATATTCACTATTTAATAAATCTCCTACTTTATTGTGCTACTCATAATATCTTTTATAAAATTCATGTAATACAGCATATGTGATAAGGTTTCTACAAATAGAATATGGATTTTCAACATTCAAAAAATATTAAGAAATCTCTCAAACTACTTATTCATCTTACCCTTTCTAAAACTCTATGAAAATTGAAGATTAGGAGAAAGATGTTTACTATTTACATATTCTGTCTTTTACATGATTTTGATCATTATTTTGGGTAACTACATATCCTCTCGTCATTTTATGCTTCTTTATTTTTCATGGCTAAAAGGTGAGTTAGGTAGTGGGTTCTATGGATACAATGATTTTAGAAAATATCATGGTCACTTGAGCCATGGTACAAGATTGTGTCACAATTTTGGAAAAAGTCATGACTTCTACGATGACAACTTTCTCTTCTATTTCAGCTCTACTTTTGGTTTTAATATTTATATCTTATCCTGCTAATTTTTTGATATATCTTAGTAACATGTACTTTGAATTTTTCTTGGCATTACTTAGTAATTCATTTATACTTTCTTTTTCATTAATAGTAATAATTGTCCAAGTTTATTCTTAATGATCTTTATTGCCACATTTATATATTTTATCCTTGTTTCACTCCATTCCATGCAGTTCTCTCAAGATTATTTTTTTTTCTGTCTCTATGAGTAAGACAAGTTTATCATCTTCAAGTGATGCCTTTTCTACTCCCTTGAGCTGGTTAAAATTGAGCTTGAGGTTCTTTCAAATTGATAACTTGATGAGTTATTTCCAAAATTTTTTTAAAATTGGCTTACATTATGTTGAACATTCTCATATCTCCCATACAATAGGTTTTCATAATTTCTCATATTTGGTTAGAAGTGTGTGTGGATGTTATTATTGGGTCAAAATACATACTCTTTATTGTATAAAATATTAGCTTCCTCCATTCCATATGATATTTGAAGTCAAAATTTTCTATGTCAACTATTACAAAATAGAGAGTTAAAAATACCTCCATTTTGGGCTCCAAAATTATAGAAAAAAAACCTCCATCTAAGCTTCCATGGTATTCAATATATTTTAACTCCAATAATCATGCTTGTTTCCTTTCAAATACTCAATTGAAGAAATACCTCAGCATGTAGTTTAGCTTATTGTAAAAAGTTTGAGTTTATAATCATAGTTCAAATTAAAATAATGGGCATCTTCTCAAAAGTTGTTTGAATTAGTCTCAAGCATCATATAATATATCATACCCCTCTTGTTTGAATTGGTTTATTTCTTTCCGTAGTTGAGAGGTAATTTGAGGTGAGAATAACTTGATGAGAAAGACTTGCACAAATGAATACCAAACCTCATTTGAGCCTATGGATAAGTAATGGAGCTAGCTTTGAACCTTTGTATATCAAAGAAAATGGAAAAAGTCACAATTGTAATATATCCAGACAAACTTTATTCATTTTCAACATATCACACAACTCCAAGAAAGTTGTAATGTGACTATTTGAATCTTTAGAAACTTTTTCACTATACTAATATTGTTACATTATAACTATTAAATTTGACTTCAACTCAGAATAATCTTCACTATATCATCCATGATATAGTAAGGATTGGAATTTTGGAAAGTTTGAATCTCATAATAACTATCCTTCATAGTATACCACTAATAATTACTCATGGTATAGTGAGGATTGAATTGTTGGAAAGTCTATCCTACACCATCTTGGTGGTCTTTGTTGCTACTAATTCTTTCAATTTCTAGATCTAGAGGTGTTAACTCAGCCCTAGAAATGCTACTAATCCCATAATTCACTTGCATAAGTTATATATGAATCCCATCATAATTATCCATCATAGTAGACCGCCAATAATCACCTATGGTATAGGGAAATTTGGATTGTTGGAAAGTCTATCATACACCACCTTGGTGGTCTTTGTTGCTACTTATTCCTTTATTTCTAGGGCTAAAATTTATACTCATGTTTGTATAATGGCTACAAGATAAACAAAAAAAAATAAAATAAAATAAAAATATAATACAAACACTAGGAAATAAATATATTCAAATAACTAGAAATAGAACTATCATTTTGTAAAAATAGTTATATCAACTTAAGGTAACTAAGCAAACTATAACCAAATAATCTCTTAGAATAATGCCAAATTTTTATTATGATTTTGTGAGAGTGCTAAACCTTATAGTTACTTAACATAATCCAAAATCTTCATTAGGTAATTATCTCCCATCTAACATATTTATACAAGTATATGAGTCATATAAGTAGTAAAAAGAATGTAAGTAAAGTTATCAATATCAAGAGATTATGCAGGTAACATGATCAAATATAGTAAATTAATAGTTGTTTGAGTTGAATAGATAGACTTGAGTTTCCAAAATGATACTTAGACTCTAGAGTTAGTTTACATCCTTGTACAGGATGATACTTTCTTAATTTTTAGTCAATACTATGTTCTATTGTTAGACAAAATATAGATTAGTATGAAAATATTTCAATTCTTTCTTGGCAAATTGTTCGGTGTTCAAACTATTGAATAATTTTATATATTTTTATAGTTTATCATGATGTGTATGCATGAAAAAAAAAAGAAATTATGGATTGATTTTGTTAGGTAACTCGATCAACAAAAAATGAACTAATAGTTGATTGAGTTGAATAGATAAATTTTGGATTCTAAAAGGATACGTAGACTTTAGAGATGGTTCACATTTTTGTATTTGATGATACTTCCTTAGTATTTAGTTAATATTGTATTCTATTGTTAGATAAAGGGTAAATTAGTATGAAAATATTTATGTGCCCACTTAAAATAATGTTGGTGTTCAAATAATTGAATAATTTTATATATTTTACTAGTTTATGATGATGCATATGCATAAAAAGGAAGATATTATGGATTGATTTTATGACTTCAGAGTTTTAATGAGTTTTAATGAATAGTTATGAAATTTAAGTTTTTGGAGATATATAGTAGAGATAGTAGAATATAGTCTTATATAGTTTTGGCATTTATTATAGGTAGAAATTCTACCTAATTAGTCATGAAAATTTTTGTTTGTTATGACTCTTACAACTTGTTAGCATAATCCTTCTATTATGCAATACATTATTAGTGGTTATGATATTATCATTGACTCATAGTCATACTTATCTTATAATATGTAAATAATTATAATATTAATTCTAGATCACAACAACCAAATACCTCATTGGTGCTCAAGATCATGGCCAAGTCTAAGTACCATAATTAAATCTTTAAAATGACTCAGCAGTCTTAAGAAAACGGTTTGACTCATTGACATAGCCATGACTTTTGAGCTATAAAAAATTATAGAGCTAAAACTACTCAAGCCAAAGTTGTGGTAAGTATTCTATATCATGAATTTTGGGATACTAAATATTATAGAGGACACTACTCAAGAATGATCATTCAACAAGGCCACGGCTTTTATTTTCAAAGAAAAGCAAAACAATGACTTTTATATATGGGCTAATTGCAATGTTGTGACATCTTTTAGGACTATGACGACATGATATATGAAAGAAGTGAAGGTTAGTATCATAGCCACTCATAATACTATGGACACTTGAAACATATGAAGGACAAATTTTGTGGTAGGGATATTTCTCAAAACTATAACCAATAATACACAAGAGAGACCAAGACCTTCTCAATGTCATGATTATTTTCTAGTATCACAACCATATGATGATTGAGAAAGACCAATATCAACATCATGCCTATTTCATAGTACCATGGACATATAATAATATGAGAGAATTTTCATCATGTCACTACCTTTCCTAACATTGTAGCCTCTTATAAAGATTAAAAAGGCAAAAGCATGAAGTCAAGGCTACTTCATGGTGTTATGAATTTTATGTTTTAAAGATATTAGACCCACATCATAGTTGTTGCCCAGCATCATGACTTCATATTATAGAAAGATTGAGATGTAATCTAGATTCAAGGTCATTTTATAGAATTGTGACCTCAAGCTTAAGAGATGAAGTCCACCATTATCACTTTAATTTGAAAGACATAATGATTGACTTGGAGTAATACAGCATCATCTGAGTAGAGGTGTCAACCGTGCCGGGCCGGCCCGGCACGTTTTTAAACCATGCACGGGCCCGTGCCGTGCCCAGGGTTAGGAACAGCTCGTGCCGTGCAGTGCCGTGGCACGGCACACCGGCAGGGGTTCATCTCGTGCCGTTTCACGCAGGCACGCGTGGGGCGTGGGCGTGAGGCGTGAGCCGTGAGCGTGAGCCGTGAGCGTGAGTGCGTGACCCGTCACCCGTCCCCTGGCCCCCCCGGTAAAAAGACTGTGGGTCGGGTCTGATTGGACCTGACCCGCGGTCCCGACTGCCGAGCCCTGACGGGCTTAGACCCGACCAATCCCAACGGCCAAAAAAAAATCAAACATTACAGATTTTCAGCCGTTGGATTCGCCTCCAACGGCTAGGGGGCAGAATCCAACGGTCCTCGTGATTCTACCCCTTAAAAATATATTAAAAATTCAAAAAAATAATAAAAAAAAAAATTTTTTATAAAAAATTAATTTCTTTAGCCTATAAATTCTACCCCCCTCCCTATAACATTTATGTTTTTCAAAAACATATCTCCTCTCAAAACTTACTCTCTCTCACATAAATCGTGCATCTCTCTCTCGGGCCTCGGGATTTTGATTTCGGCTTGGATTTTCGTGAAACTCTACTTGAGTCTTGAACATCAGAGCTTCCTGCGGTGCACCTTGCACGTGACTAACCTCATTGCTTTTACTGGGTAATTTATTTTACGTTTTTATTTACTTTCTCTCTCTAAAGCTTCTCTCTCTAGAAAAAAACATAGGGAAAAAAATATAAAAAATGACAAATACACCTGACACGTATTTAAATTTGGAAAATGAAAATGTAAGTGTTACATAGACGTCTGCGGCTGCTGAAACTTTGGTTTCTTCAGTCGTCTCAACCCAAAGTTCTAAAAAACAAAAAACTAGGAGGACTTCTGTAGTTTGGACTCATTTTAAAATCATAACACAAGTAAATGTTAGGGGTGAGGAACTTGAAATGGCACAGTGCAAATATTGTATGAGACTTTTAACATGCAAGAGTTCATGTGGGACTGGGCACCTTAAGAGGCATGCCGAATTATGCACCAAAAAAATGGACCCTTAGATCCTAGGCAAACCCAACTTGGCACTACATTTTTTGAGACTGGATCGAGTTCAGTCTCAAAGTTTACTCCCTTCGTATACTCCAGTGAGTTGAGTATGGACGGCATGGCCAGGCTCATCATATTGATGGGTCTTCCGATCAGATTTTCGGAAGATCCGAGGGTAGTGCGCATCATGCAGACTTATTTTCAGTCATTCTATCGTAGGATTCCTAGGTCCACATCTAGGAGTGACATACTAAAGATATATAAGTTAGAAAAACAAAAAATAATTAAGGAATTTTTGGCATTTAGTGGAGTGATGTTCGTGACGTCCGATATATGGACATGTCACGATGATTCTTCTTATGCATGTCTCACGAGTCATTATGTAGATTCTAACTGGACAATCAATAAAAAAATATTAGGATTCACTGAGATTCTTCATCCTCATGATGACCCGGTCATTTTTGAGTGTATGATGAAAATATTTAGGGAATATAAAATTGAAAATAAAATTTTTAGTGTCACTTTCGATAATGCTACGAATAATGGAGTAGCGATCAATATGTTTGTTAGGAATATTAGAGACGCTCCATTAGGAGAGATCTTTCATGTCAGATGCATGTGTCATGTGATTAACCTGATAGTTCAAGCAGGTATAAAGGTGTGTTCCCCCGCGTTGGAAAATATACGCAATGCACTCAAGTATATTCGCACTCCTCGCAGACTACAAGAGTTTGGTAATCTCTGTTTGTCTGCGAATCTTAAGAAGAAGAAATTCCAATCGGATGTGAGACATCGTTGGAATTACACGTACCTAATGTTGGAATCATGTGTTGGATACGAACACGTGATATCCGACTACGTCAATAGTAAGAGTGATGAACTTATTATTAACGACACTGACTGGGCTTCAGGAATTTCATTTATGAAATTTTTGAAGATATTTTATGACACGACGAACATGTGTTCGTCGGTTTATACGCCCACCACTTGCATTGCACTGTGGTGCATATGCAACATTAGTAGCATGTTTAGGAAGTATCGAGTTGACCCGACGCTTAGCCATATGGTTGCAGAGATGGAGACCAAGTACTTGAAGTACTGGTCCACCATTATATCTCTTTATTGCCTCGATGCATGCATGGACCCTAGGGCTAAGGTGGAAGGGGTTGAAAACACCCTGACTTTCATTTCCTCGTGCATGAACCTGGAAGAGCCACCTGAAAGGTTCATTTACGAGAAGTTGACAGACTTGTTCACATACTACGATACTAGGTATGGTGGTGGTAGTAGTGAGATTGTGATTACGGACATTGATACCTTGTTCGAAGATGACGATTATTCCATTAACCTAGCGAGGGAGAAACGTAGGGGTGGACCATCACATAGGAGTGAGCTGTCTCGGTACTTAAATATCGATTACTACTCAATCCTATCACATTCTAATAATAAGAATCTTGATTTATTACAGTGGTTGAAATCATATGAGTCCACCTATCCCATGCTATCTAGGATGGCACGGGATCTACTGACTCCTCCGGTGTCGAGCATAGCATCGGAGTCTGCTTTTTCTGTTGCAGTGAACGTGATTTCAGATAGGAGATCGAGATTACGTCCAGATATGGTTGAGGCCTTGGCATATTTGAAGGATTGGGAGGAATCGAGGTTTAGCATCCATGATCGTGCTGAAGTTGGGACTATGACAGACACTGCAGTCGCATCCACATCCACTACGATGGCGGAGGAGCTGATTGCCGATGATGATGATCCATATGATACTGATCTTGATGTTGCGGCTGATGATTCTCATGATATGCCACTTGACGATTGATGCTGATCTGTTATTTTTTTTCGATGTTTTTTTTATTCATTGTATTTATACGCTTTGTTTGTACGTTGTGTTAAAACTTATACTTGTTTTGTTCGGACCATCGGTTTCAAATGCATGATTGGTAATTTTTCATTTGTGTAGTTTAATTTTTTTTTTAATTTTAATTTTTCCTAACATAATGTATTAATTTATTTTTTTTACGATTAAAATTTTATTTTAAAAATTAATAACTTTAATTTATAATTAATAAATTATAAATATAAATAAAGCTATACTTAGTTGAATTTGATAAAAAAAATAATTTTCTAAAATTTGTTTTTTTTTTTAATTTTAATTTTTAACATTTTAAAAAAAAATTATATTTAATAATTAATACTCTACACTACACAGTGTAGACATTAGACAATAGACCTCTATGCCATAAGCGGTAGAAGTCCTCAATCATAAAACACTGCAGAAAGACGTGTTTCGTGTCGTAGTCAGCTAGCTTTACCCTTCCCGTAAGCTATAACGAGGAGATAAACTGCTGTATTTCCTTCGAGAGAGGCCTTCCATGAGAAAATTTACCAATAAGCATATATTCAAAGGGCTCTATGAACTTGCGCATCTCTTCTGTTGAAAAAACAATCACGGGACTCCCGTGTTTGTTTCCGAAGCAACATGAGGTAGGCGCGGGCTCTCTTAATATCGATGCAAATGACTTATTGTTTAGTAATAAGTCTTTTTGCTCCATTTTTAGCTTGAGAGGAGCTTGATTTGAGCAACAATGGCGAGATTCTCTCTCTATAAATTGAGATTTTCTCTCTCTACGAGCTTGAGAGCTTGAGAGCAGTGCCGAGATGTTTAGAGTTGGCAGAAAAGTCAGTTATTTAGCAGGAGGTTGTTCTTGTATGTTTGTTGGAATGCAACATTTGTAATTAACAGAGGCAATATGAGCCAGCAACATGAAAAAGTAAGATAAAGCTAAAGGAATATAAATCTAAGCTAGAACGTGGCAAGTGGGTAGAGAGGCTACCAGAATCAAGGATCAAGTCAAAGCAGCAGTGGTAAGGCTGGCAGAAAAGCTGGCTATAGCTGTGAAAAAAATAAGGAAATCATATGTAGATTTACCACAAGAAGATACACATGTAGAAGGCTTAAAAAGAAAATAAAGGAGAATGTCGATCTGTCTATATGTCTATCTATATATCTGTCTATCTATCAATCTGTTTATCTAGCTATATTTCTACCTGTCTACCCATCTAGATGGTTACCTTTCTACCTATCTACTTGTCTATCTATTTATTTATCTAAATGTAAATTTGTTTATATGTCAATATGGCTATCTATCTGTCTATCTATTTTCTCTCTCTCTAACTATTTATCAATTTTTTTTTCGATCTGTCTATCTATTTATTTATCAATCAACTGTCTATCTGTCTATCTATCTGTCTAGCTATCTATCTGTCTTTCCATCAATTTGACAATCTGTCTTTTTGTCAATGTATCTATCTATATCTCTCTCTCTCTCTCTATATCTATCTATATATCGGTCTGTCTATCTATATATCTCTTTATTTATCTATCTTTCTATCTGTATATCCTTCTATGTGTATATCTATCTGTTTATCTGTCAATATGTCTATCTATCAATCTGTCTATCTATCTATCTATCTCTCTATCTATTTTTCTATCTGTATGTATGTCTATCTATCTATTGATCTATCTATCTGTCTAACTATTTATTTGTCTATCTATCTATTTATCTAATATTGTGTCTATCTATCTATCTAAGTATCTATCTTTCTATCAATATATATATGTCTTTCTAATTATGTCTTTCTATCTATATGTATATTTATTTATCTATATGTCTATTTATTTATCTATCTATCTATCTATTTGTCTGTCAATTTATTTATTTATCTATCTATATATCTTTTTGTATATTTTTTTGTATATCTATTAGTTTATCTAACTATGCGTATAACTATCAGTCTATCTACCTATATGTCTATCTATTTAACTTTTAATCTATTTATTTGTTTATCTATCTAACTATCTAACTATCGATATATCTGTCTATATAGATTGTTGTCTTTTTTCCTATCTATCTATTTATCTCTCTATCTTTCTATTTTTCTATCTATATATCTGTCTATCTATCTATCTATCTATCTACATGTATAATTATAAATATGTCTAATTATCTGTTGTCTATCTATATATTTATATATCTATCTATTTATCTATATATATATATATATGTATGTATCTATCTAAATATCATTCTATCTCGGAATTAATCTTTCTATCCATTTTAGACAAAGTTTAAAAAAACTTTGTCTATCTATAAATACGAAGAATAAAAGAATAAGAGAGGGTATAATAATAAAACAAACTTTAAAAAAAACAAGAATTAGAAGAATAATAAGAATACGAAGAATAAAAAAAATACGAAGAATAAGAAGAATAAGAAGAATAATAAAAAATAAAAAGAATAATAAGAATAAGTAGAATAAGAAGAATAAGAAAAATAATAAGAATACGAAGTATTAGTAGAATTTGAAGAATAAAAATAATAATAAGTTAAAGAAGAATAATAAGAATAAGTAGAATAATAAAAATTAATAAAATTAGAAGAATTAAAAGAATACGAAGAATAAGTAGAATGAGAAGAATAAAAAGAATAAAAAGAATAAGAAGAATAAGTAGAATAAGAAGAAGAATAATAATAATTAGAATTCGAAGAATAATAAGATTAACATAAATAAGAAAAATAAGAATAATAAGACGAATAATAATGCTCGTGGAGGATTTCAACACATTTATCAACGTCTTGCTGCAATATCAAAACTCTGCAGATCCAGTTTAGACAAAGTTGAAGTATAGGGAAGGGAACGATAGCTGGTTGGAAGTAAGGGATCGTAGGATAAAGATTGACATCTAAACAAGCATCAAAGTTCAGTTTAATACAATGCTGAAGTTTACTATAAAAGCTCAAAATCGATCTCTTTGTGATTCAGAATCAGCATATGGATTTGAATCAGCATAAAGACTCAAAATTGCACTCCTAGGAAAACCAGCACCTATTTGTTTATGTTTTATTACAGTTACAATAGCTAATGCTTAATGTAGGAGAAAGGGTGTAAAGGGCTACGGGTAGCAAGCAAGTAGGTTGTAAAAATGGTATTCCTCCGCCAAAAGAGAGGGTTATAATTAATAAATGTTGTTATAAAAAAAAGAATAAGAATAATAAGAATAATAAAAAGAAAAAGAAGAATAAGAAGAATAAGAAGAATAAGAAGAATGAGATATAAATATTTAAAAAAAAAGGCATTGGGCAGGATGACGGTAGAAGGCCTCTTGAATGAAGCCCCAACAGGCAAGCAGACGTAAAGTGGTAAGGGTATGATTGCGATAATATAATTTATATTGTACTGGCTGTATTGGGGAGTTAATTTAGCAGGAAAAGGATTCAAGGAACATACTAAAAGGGGACTTGAGTATTGATGACAACTTATGTATTTTGTCTAAGTATTGCTTGTAATTTGTTGAACTTGAAGTTTAATGAGCTAGAAAATAGAGTCTGTAACTTGTTTGTAATAATGTTAAAGGCGGAAAGAGTCTGTATAGGCAGTATATGTGCCTGTATGAGTCTGTAAGGGTAGTCTTTTTATAGCAAAGCCTACAGAATGGACATGGAGTGAAGCCTCAACAGGTCCACAGAGTGGTAAGGGAATAATAACTGTAATAATATGCATGGTATTGGTTTTTTTGGGGTGTTAATGTTGCAGATAAAGGATTAGGCTAAAGTGGTAAGAGTCTATATATACACCTCCAAGAACCAAGGGGGACTGTCAAGTAGGGGGGCTCGGTAAAAGGACTAAGGCATCAAGGGGGCGAAGTGTCAACAAAAAGCCAAGGTATATGGAGTAGCGAGAGGTGTACATCTTAAACAATTGATGTTGAAAAAGCAAAGTAAAAGAGCCAAATAAAGGCATGAAAGGCAAAAAAAGACCACAAATATAGTTTGAACAAAAAAAGTCCAGAAAAGTGCATCAAAACTAGCAAACATTCTTCATAATACATAGTTAAATGAAGAGAATCAAAAGTATAAATTTATAGAGCTATGTTTTCTTTTGTATTTGAGAAAGGGTGTAAAAGGGAAAAGGGTAGTATTAGCTTGTACAAATGGTATTCCTCTGCCAAAAGAGAGGGTATAATAATAAAACAAACTTTAAAAAAAATAAGAATTAGAAGAATAATAATAATACGAAGAATAAAAAGAATACGAAGAATAAGAAGAATAAGAAGAATAATAAAAAATAAAAAGAATAATAAGAATAAGTAGAATAAGAAGAATAAGAAAAATAAGAAAAATAATAAGAATACGAAGTATTAGTAGAATTTGAAGAATAAAAATAATAATAAGTTAAAGAAGAATAATAAGAATAAGTAGAATAATAAAAATTAATAAAATTAGAAGAATTAAAAGAATACGAAGAATAAGTATAATGAGAAGAATAAAAAGAATAAAAAGAATAAAAAGAATAAGTAGAATAAGAAGAATAATAATAATAATTAGAATTCGAAGAATAATAAGATTAACATGAATAAGAAGAATAAGAATAATAAGACGAATAACAAGAATTAGAAAAAAAAACAAGAATAAAAAGAATTATTAGACGAATAACAATAAAAGGATAAATACTTCGTATTTATCATATTAATTTATTTATTGATCATTATTATAATATCTATTAATAAAATTATTTATATTGATTTTACATTATATATAATTATCAAGATTATTATAACTAAATATTATTTTCACATTTTATGAAAAATTAAAAATTAATATATTTTCAAAGGTTATAACCTTCAAAAATTAGATAAAATCACTTAAGGCATAAACACTTAAATGACTATACCCCAAAACACCTAAATACTTAAATCATTAAACCTGTATATCCAGAATAATAAATAATAAATCTCAATTTTATTCGTATTCATTATAATTTTAATTATTTATTAGTTTATTTTTATAGATTTATAAATTACAAAGTAAAATATGAGGAAGACAAATATAATTTAAATAATTTATTTTTAATAACAAAAATATAAAGTTATAAAAAAACCAAAATTATAAAAAAATTATTATTTAGTAATATATACTTTGATTTTGAATAAATTTAGATTTTGCAAATATATTTTAAATAATATCTATCTTATTAATAATAGTTTATTAATTTATTTATTGATCATTATTATAATATCTATCGGTTTTGATTATTTATATTGAATTTAAATTACTTATATTTATTAAGATTATTATAACTAAATATTATATTTACATTCGAAAAAGATTTAGAAATTTTTATATTTTCAAAGGTTAATCTTCAAAAATTAGAAAAAAAAAATAAAATTAAATTTTTCGTTATATCATTATTTAAATAAAACTTATAGACCACTAAATGCCTAAATACTTAAATCTATAAACTCCTAAACATAAAAGCCCTTAAATACTTAAAACTTTAAACTCGTAAACCTTAAATATAATTTAAATAATTTATTTTTCATCAAAAAAAAATATAAGCTAATAAAAAGAAGCAAAAACTAAAAAAAAATTATTATTTGGTAATAAATTTTACTTTTATTTTGAATAATTTTAGATTTTGCAATTATATTTTAATTTATATCTATCATATTAATAATAGCATATCAATTTATTTTTTGATAATTGATATCATATCTATCAATAAAATTATTTATATTTAGTTTAAATTATATATATTTATAATGATTTTTATAAATTAATATGCGGCTATGCCGGTTAGCCGGTATGCCCTGGCCCCTGGCCTGTATGGCCAGGCCGGGCCCGCCTATATTCAAACCGTGCCGTACCAGGCAAGGCAGCACGATCGTGCTGGTAAAAAATGGGTCGTGCCGTGCCGGGCCGGCCCGTTTGACACCTCTACATCTAAGTATACATGTAGAAGATAAAGAAATTTGAAGTGATTTTTAATTTTTTCTTCTTCTCCCACACACAATAAGAAAAGCCATGTTAACTATCAAATCCTAGAGTTGAATTTTTATACTCCCTAGGGTCGATAAGGAAGCAAAGGATGTAACATTTAATGTAATTCCTATAGTTGGGATGTGACTCTTAACACACACACACTACCCCCCCCCCCCCCCCCCCCCCCCCCTCCACCATAATATAGATTCGATATTTTTACCAAAATAATATATGTTTTAGGATTTGTATAAAGTGATATACGTGATGTAATAATTGTTTTTATTTATTAATGAATGTATTTGATATATATTGTTTTATAGATATTGATGGATCAGTAATTAAATAGAACTTAAACTAGGATTTTGACTAATAGTAGGTTTGTGCGAAATTACCATGATAGATAAATCATGATCCTCACTCATGTATATAGTAAAAAAGAAGTGATAGCCCTTCCTACTATAATACATGAGATAAACATATATGTTAAAATCTAAAATTTAGATATGTTAATCATAGCGAGTATGGTGCTAGGTGTTTGTGAAAATTAAAGTGTGGGTACCTTAGCTTTATATTCCAATCTATTGTATACCTCATAAAAGAACTAGTTCTCAATAAGAATAAATATTATATAAAATATTCTTAAGTATTTCACCTTTAGTGTGAGAGTCACATGGAGAATGATGATAGATAATTAGTAAGATATACATCAATATGTTATGACCCATGAGGTATTGAAAGCCCTCATTAGTTGATTTTCCTCATATGGTCTTCATAGGTGAAATTTGAGAGAGGAATACAATAATTATTTGAGTATGATTCTTATGAAGCTAAAAATATAAATACTTATAAAATGTCAATTCTTTATTTTTATGATACATGCGGGCAGAGGATAAGAATATGCATATGAACAACCATCAAGGGCAATTAAAAAAGTTTTTTAAAAGGTGTAAGATCATGAAAAACTCAATTAGAAATAATTTATTATCTTGGTGGTGACATACCAAAGAGATATATATGAGAGGATCACCATTAGGATGTGCTCAAAAGTGACAACCATCATGTATGCCAATAGGGCATGAGTCATTACATAGTACCCAAACTATCATTTTATATTCAAACATAATATAAGTTGAGCTAATTTAAATATATATCACATAGATTGAATGAACAAACTCATGGATCTAAGATTATTCACAATTTGAATATCCATTTTACTAGAAATAATTTATCTCAATGTTGAATAACCAATCGGCCAATATAATCTTATGAGATTGATATCTAGACAAAAGTCTACTTTACTACTTGTATGACTCATGCACTTATAGATCTTTATTGATGGAATATTCTTCTTAATCAACTTTTGGGACATCGCCTATCTGAAATAATTAGGTGGCAGAAGGTCACAACATATTTTTAGAGCTACTATTAGAGAAAGTTTAGTTTGGTTAGTCAATATGAATTGATGTAATTATCTTGGTGAATTGATAATTATTTTTAGTAATTTCAAAAGCATTGAGGGTGATACAAAAATTTTGAATCTAAATGGTAAGTATTATTAACTTATTTAGAAAGTATATAGTTATATTTTCAAATTTGCATGTATATTTTAAATTTTTTAGCCACCAAATTTATGACTCAAGATTCTTTTCCTTTCTTTTTGTGAATATTTAATGGATATTTTAAGGAACTATCAGAGAAGAATGCATTAGACAAAATTCATTTTGGGAAATTTGAGACAAAAATGAATGAGAACATCATAAACTTTTATTACATTGAGACTTATTATGCTCGAGCTATTGACTTTTATTATGAACCTTATAAAAATTAATATCAATCCTATTTTAGACAGAAGAAAGATATGTAGACAAATGATATGGAACCCATGAGGAGAGGATACATTATGATTCTCAACCCTCTTCAGAATTATATTTTCCAACTAAACTTGAAGAATACTAAAAGAATTGAGAAGAGATAATGTTTTTGAAGAGTCGAAGATGAGGCAATTGAAATAAAATATAAAGGCAATTGAAGGAAAATATAAAGTCATAGAATTGAGAAGAGAAAATGCCACCGAAGATATGGTCTCTATTATTCAAGAACAATAAGATGAAGTAAGTGATAAAATTTTAGTGACTAATAATGGAGACAATTGTGGTAATGAATCTAGAAGAAGAATTTGAAGATATTACCTCTATTATTCAATAAAAACAAGAAGAACAATGAAATCACCTTGGTTAGTACATTAATGTTTGTGGAAGAAAATCTAGAAGAGAAAATTGAAAATATAGCCTCAATTACTCGAGAAGAAGAATATGATGAAGTAAACCATAAAACTTTGGTGGCTAAAATAGAGAAAGTTGTAATGGAAAAGTTTGTGCAAAAATATGAAAAATCCAAGATATTTGGCAATGTCAAGGCTAAGGAGAAAACTAATAAGAAGAGCTCCATCCAAACTATCTTTGTTGATGTTGGTATCAATATGATCATTCATCCAACATTCACTACTTATATTGAAAGTATAAGAAATAATGAGCTAAAATAGTATACTAAGAAGCTAATATGAACATCAAAGATTTTTGATGGAGGAAATTAGATTTGTATTTTTTAGTGATTGACATTGAACATGGCGTTGCTTGAAAGGAAACCCATGATTTTTTTTATCTACTTATTTGATGTTGTTTTTTGTAAGAATAAATGTTGCATGCACACATCAATACATAAATATCCCACATAAAAGAATCACATATTCAAACTAGTTAAGATTTTAAATATTTTTTTTTTCCAAAAGACACAATAGTATTTCATAGCTGACTTTGGTATTATAAAAAAAATGTATCATAAGCTTAATCACTAAGCTATTGTAGTTTTTTAGGATAGAAATTTTGGTATTATAGAAAAAAATGTATCATATGAGCTTTATGAAAAAGCCAAGGTAGTTTCTCAAAGCCACAACTTTGGTGTCATATAAGGAAAACTATTATAGAAGCTATATGAAAAAGTCACGACTTTAATCCAATGTCATGACTTTGAAGGAACAACTTGACACAAATGTTGTGAATTTTCAATTACAAAAGAAAAATAAATTCATAAAATCATGACTTTCATTATGAGATTGTGACTGTAAATACCTAACTCTCAAATCTCTTCTACAAAAAAATATCTAATCTTCTAGTGATGCCATGACAATCCAACTTATATCCTTTCAGTATGTTAATTCAACGATGAAATGAAAAATATCATCAAAAAAATGTCATGGAAACAAGTCATATGGAGAAAGAAAAAAGACAAAACCATAATACCATATAAATACCACTTGAAGACATGGAACCCATAGTGACTTTTATTATAGAAAGTAGGTAGAGATGGATGAATTATATGCTACCCAGAAAGAGATTTATTAGAGAGAGAAGATTCATCAAATTCATTCATATTTTTGGGGATATTATTTAAAAGATGAAATTGTAATTATTTTATATGCATAGAGAATGAGAGAATTGGATGCATTTAAATCATTACTAATGTACTGGATCTCATATGAACTCTAAAGTTAAATGTGCTCGTTCATGATCACTACTAAGATTATTTATCAGTGTGGAAGTTTGTCGTATGTATTTAACTTGAGGTTGGTAAGGGAGGATTAAGGGGAGGGTGAAAAAAATTTAAAAATAGAGAATGGGGGAATGCCTCATTTGTGAAGGAGGTTAATACAAAATTGGAGGAAAGGAAAAGATGTGATATGTGAGAAGCACTTGAATTTGTTTTCATAAGGAAATCATTAATGAGCTACTAGGATTCTCAGGCACTGTAGATATTATAGATTTTAAATCCCTACAAAGGAAAGTTGATTTTCCAGCTATCATTAAATTATTGATGGATGAAAATGACACTGGGAGAATACTGTTGAAGAGCATATTTGAATATTTGATGAGGGAAGAACTCATGAATGTGAGTAAAGTTTAGTTAAATTTCATATGCTCTTTTATATTACTAACTCTCCATATTTTTACAATCATTCTGGAGTGGGAGTGATCTTGCTATATGATATCCTTGTTGTGTACAAATTTGATGTGAGACAGATTTTAGAAAAAATAATTTTTGATTTCCTCGAGAATGAATTTTCTAGCAAATTAATTCTTCCTTCCCTTATTACTTTGCTATTCCTAGCTAAATGAATCTTTATCTATGAACAAATCAATACAATGTGTATGATGGTGTCCCCCCAACATTATCGAGCATAAAAAAAAATAAATAGAATGAGATACAAAAAAGAAAGAATATGATGCTTGAAGGGGAAAGAATGACTAAAATTTGGGAAGAATACTCATCATTCACCATAGCTAACATACAAGTGATGGAAAAATAGTAGGAATGCAAGAAGATAAGCTTACCTGCATTGAGCACTCCTCAGGTAAACATGGTAGGTTTGTTAATATTTTGTGTATTTAGAAGAATGTGTAGTAGATTACCAAAAGAACCAATGAAAAGGAAAAATAGAAGATCCATTTCCTACACACAATAGAGTGAAAAGATTGAAAATATGATGTGATGTAGGAAAAAAATATTCATTAAAAGAGTTATCTTTTATCATAATATAAGAAAAGTTTAAAGATATAATCTACAAACTTATGGAGGAAGGAATGAGACAAAGATATTAAATTGATGAGGAGCACTAAATCATTAAGAATGTTATACGAGGCCATTGATACATATTGGAAAAGGAAAATAGAGGAAAGTGACAAAGTGAATGAGAATGAAATAACATATTGGGAGCATTAGTGGATGGAAGAAATAGAAAAGTGTAGTACAAACAAAAAAAACTAGTATTTTGTGATGAGATATTTTAAAGGTGCACTAATTTTGATTGGGGGAAGATAAGAGGCACATTTTTATATTTTGGCAAAGATATTGGATGAGTTAGCTATAAAGAAGAGAGATTCAAAAAGGACATCTACTTTTCTACTATTATTTGAGCACTCGATATTAGATTTCACCTTTAAAAAGTATGATTCTAGAAAAAAATTAAACCGGACAACCCCATCGCTACCTGAATTTGTATTTTTGTTATTTATTCTCAAATTGTGATGATATACCATTGTGCAAAATTAATTCGAGATGAAAGTTTTTATTTTTTTTATGGAGGGGGAAGTATTGATTATGGAAGAGTAATTATTTTAGTCTATAAATTTATTCGGTATTCAAACTATAAAACAATGTTAAATATTTTGGTGGCTTATGATGATGTATAGGAATGAAGAGGGAGAAATTATGGATTAATTTCTTGACTTTGGAGTTTAAATGAGTTTTAATGAATAGTTTTGAAATTAATATGTATTTTGAGGTATTTAGCAAAGGATGATAGAATATGTCACGTAGTGGATGAATTGTTGTGATAATTTTTTTGGCATTTATTATTTCTCCCTAATTGGTTGTGATAGTTTTGAAATTAATTTTTTTCATAGTTTTGGTATTTTTGGTCAAAACTCAACCTAATTGGTTGTGATAATTATTGAATATCACCAACCTACCAACTCATTAATACAATTCATCCACTATGTGACATATTCTAAGTGGTTGTGATATTATCACGGAGTCACATTCATACTCATCTTATAAAATTTATATAATTATGCCATTAATTCTATGTTGTAGCAACCAAGTATCCTTTTGGTGCTCAAAGTCATGGACAAGTACAAGTGCCATGATTTTATCTTTAAAATAGCTCGGTAGTCTCAAATCAAACCATGCCCAATTTTCATAGTCATGATTTTTGAGCTATTGAAGTTTTAGAAATAAAACTATATAAGCTAAAGTTATGACAATTATTTAGTGTCATGACTTTTAAGACAGAGATGTCAAACGAGTAATGTTGTGTCGGCATAGCCTATTTTTTGGTGGCATAATTAGGCCATCATACTATGTCAGGAATGGCCCGATAAGGCTGCCATGTTGTGCCTGACATAGCATGGCTTGATTGATGGTG
Organism: Sapria himalayana; assembly: GCA_029783825.1. NCBI lineage: Eukaryota > Viridiplantae > Streptophyta > Magnoliopsida > Malpighiales > Rafflesiaceae > Sapria > Sapria himalayana. The sequence goes on along the minus strand of JAREIK010003431.1, from coordinate 588,320 downwards.
GCTCAGCATGGCCTGATTGAGTTGGTTCTTGGTAGAAATAGGCCGAGTCATGCCAAGCTGTTCTAGGCCATGTCAAGTTTTGTCTAGAGGTGGGAGACTACCATCTTGGTCTACTGTCGATTGGTCACCCTCACTGAGTTATGATTTTAATTTTTAAATATTAATTTTGCAAATTAAAAAATTTAATTTATCCATAATGAGTTACCATTACGACATTATTTTATAATTCACAAAAATTATAATAAAATAAAATCATTAACAAAAATTTTAATTAAAAAAATAACAAAATAAAAAGTAATCATTCAATCCAACCAAAAATAAAATAACACAAGTACACATCATAACAATGATCAATTATAATCAAGTTAAATCCCAAATTTAATTAGTGTAAGTATGAAACTTATTATCATCACATATATATCTAATAGAATCACTAGCAGTTAGCTCAACATCTTCAAAGTACCATGAGTCAATCATCTATCAGCAACTCTTTCACTCTTATTCTAGCCCCAATCCTTCATATCCAACATCGAATCCTTCCAATTCTTTAAGAATGATAGTGTCTTAATGATATTTGGCCACAATCTCGATCTCATATCTGAAATGACATTGATTGCAATAGAAAAAGCAAACTCCAATATATTGCTCAACACTAGATGAGTCACTAGATCTCATGTCATCTTAGATAGCACGGGATCAGTGGACTTATATGATTTCCACCATTGTAAAATATTAAGGTTCTTGTTATCATTATATGATAGGATTAAGTAATAATCAGTATCTAAGTACAAAGACAACTCGCTCCTATTTGATAGTTCACCCTATTGTTTCCCCATCACTAACTGAATGAAGAAATTATCATCTCCTAATACAATATTCATGTTCGTACTCAGAGTCAGGCTACAATTGCTATCATGCCTAGTGTCATAGTATGTAAATAACTCAGCCAATTTTTTTGTGAATAAAACTTTTTAGGTTGGTGTTTCATTTCATGCACATAGAAATGTATGTCAAAATATTCTTTACTCCTTCCACCTTAACCTAGGATCCAATCAAGCAACCAGAAAATAAAGAGATGAAATGGTGGACCGGTAATTTAAGTACTTGGTTCTCATCTCAATAGTAATATCACTAAATGTAGAGTCACCTCTAAACTTCCTAAACATGATACTGATGTTACATATGCACCTGAGTATAATACAAGTGGTGAGAGTGTTAACAGAAAAACACATGTTCATCGTGTCATAAAAAATCTTTATGAATTTCATAAATAAAATTCTTGCATCATAGTCTCTGTCATCAATAATAAATTTGTCACTCTTACTATTGATGTAATTGGATATCACTTATTCATATCCAACACATGATTCCAACAATAGGCAAGTGTAATTCCAATAATATCTCACATTTATTTGAAATTTCTTCTTCTTTAGACTCATAGACAAACAAAGATTACCAAACTTTTATTGTCTACTAAGCATTCGAAGATATTTAGTGAGTTTTATATTTTTTCTAATAGCATGAGAAATAATATTTGCCCCCACTTGTAGTATCAAGTTAATAATGTAACACATGCATTTAACATGAAAAATCTCTCCTAATAACTCGTTTATAATAGTCCAGTAAGCTCCACAATGGAGCTCATGGAGAGGTGCGAAGAGAGAAGGGCGAGGATGAGAATGAGGAAAAGGAGAGGAGGGTGGGGATGAGGGTAAGGGAAAGGGGAGAGGGGCGAGAGTAGTTTAAGATTTATGTATCCGAGTATCCTAAATTTAAATTTATTTATAGTTAGGTGTTTTTTTTTTTGAAATATTAAAAAATGGGTTTTAATTTTTAAAAAATTTCGGGGGAAGCACCCCGATACACAATTCCCCCAAATTATATCTTAACATTAGGCAATTTTGCTATTTTTCGTTGTTTTAAAAAATCAAAAAAAATTGATTTTTGACAAGGCATTAATTTCATTGTTTAGATAAAATAAATAATAATGCACTTGAGGTTACAAATTTCTCATTAATTATTTATCTTGTTTGGGTTTAACTTCTAAAAATTAACATGTTCATATTTTTCCTAACTCGTTAGTGTTTACTTATTTCTGATTTTGGTCTGGTTGAATGACATCACATATTCATCACAATATTATCATCTAGATTGTGTATCATGTAGTCAAAGAACTTTCTATATTTTTTGCAACAATTAATGAATCATTGATTAAATCCTACTAAATTGTCAGAGTTTCTGCTTTCTGGCAATAATGATGCAATAATGACGTAACTTTTTTTTAACGCTCAAACACTTTAAATAAAATTAACAAGACGGCAATTCGAAGGAGCACGGATTTTGACGGAAAGATACATATGTAGTTGAAGAAGAGAAGGAGGCACGATGCCAAAGTGGGTAGGTGTGAGCTTGACCGAATCGCATCCGCACACACCTCTATCAGCTTGTGATCCGTCCATATAAATCCCCAGCTAACCGGACCCTTTTCTTTCCTCAGCTTGACGTTCCATTCAGAACACCAAGCTGAAACGCAATCCCAATTCCTTCCCTTAAGCTATGCAGGCAGTCTCATCCCCTCCTCTCAAAAATCATGTTCATCATCACCATCGGAGGAATGCCTCTCGTGGAAACCAACAATCTCACAGAACCATCGTTCAATGCATCCCACGGACCGACTCTGTTCGCTATTTTCCCGATGGCATTGGGTTCAACCGGGCCGATTGGCAAAGCTCCTGCGCTATATTGGCCAGCAAGGTAGTGGCCCAAGAGCAGCCTGGCGGGATTTTCCGAGATGCTGCTAGCACCGGCAGCGCTAATCATGTAGCCGCAATTAATGGATATAAAACGGCCATGGACCTGAGCATTGTTCCGATCGTAAGTTCGGTCAGCGATGACGGTAATTCCGGTGGCAATGGAAATAAGCTCCACAAACCCTTGACAATTACAGATCTGTCACCAGGCACCTGCTCATGGATCGCACCTGCGGGTAGCTTATCAGGGAGTTCCGGGCGCGTATTCAGAAGCAGCAGCAGGGAAAGCGTATCCGAACTGCGAGGCCATTCCCTGTGACCAATTCGAAGTGGCTTTTCAAGCAGTTGAGCTATGGATCGCCGACCGTGCTGTCTTGCCGGTGGAGAATTCTTTGGGCGGTTCTATTCATCGAAACTACGATCTACTTCTCCGTCATCGTCTCCACATCGTTGGAGAAGTCCAGCTACCGGTTCATCACTGCCTCTTAGCCCTCCCCGGCGTCCGTAAAGAGTACCTCACCCGCGTAATCTCTCACCCGCAAGCGCTCGCTCAATGCGAGCTGACTCTGAGCAAACTTGGCCTCCACGCCACGAGAGAGGCTGTGGACGATACCGCCGGCGCTGCAGAATACATTGCTGTAAACCATCTCCGAGACACTGCGGCCATCGCTAGCGCCCGAGCTGCCGAATTGTACGGATTAGACGTGCTTGTGGATGGCATTCAGGATGATTCAGGCAACGTGACCCGATTCGTGATGCTTGCCCGCGAACCCATCATCCCGCGCACCGACCGGCCGTTCAAGACCAGCATCGTCTTTGCCCATGACAAGGGCACCAGTGTGCTGTTCAAGGTTCTGTCCGCGTTTGCGTTTAGGAATATTAGTTTGACGAAAATTGAATCCAGGCCAGATCGTGGGTGTCCGATCAGGCTTGCCGACGATGGTCACACTGGTACTGCCAAACACTTCGAGTATGTGTTTTATGTCGATTTCGAAGCCTCCATGGCTGAAAATAGAGCGCAGAATGCGTTGGCTGATGTGCAGGAATTCACCTCTTTTTTGAGAGTTTTGGGCAGCTATCCCACGGATATGACTCCATGGTGCCCATCGAGGGAGGATTAGCCCCCGGCATTCTCATCAATTGCGTGTTGGCTTCCCGACTTTCTCATCAATGGTGGAAGTCGCTTTCAATGCCAACCAATGGCGCCCGAAAATACATGGTTCTTATTTGAAGAAAATGTACAAATATGATATATTTTTACCTCGGTTATTTTTATTGATTTAAATTTGAATAGATGCATCTTTCAATTATGTTATCAATATAAATTATGAATAGATGCATTTTTATTCAACAATACAACTAACAATGACTTAACTACTGAAGTATTTAACTATTTATACCCGATGTTTTTTTTTTTTTTTTCATAAACCAGATGTGAGTTTCGATTGACTAAATTCTGAATTCTGATGCAAAAATGCTACCAATTCGAGATGAGCTACTCTCAATTTTAGTTAAGACATACTTGGGTGGGTGTGGGTTAATCTGAGTTAACCTAAAGCCAGCCTGAAGTTTCAATTTATTTTTATCTAACTAGAATTAAATTTGAATTTAGCTCGGGCAGATAACGGCTCGTGCCATGGACCATTCCAAACAAAACCTGTTTGACACTTATAACAATGGGGAAATTATGTTTTTGGGTGATCTCCTAGAAATATTTAAGAATTTGAAACTAATATTTTAAAATTTGAAAAAAATTCATCAAAATCAAAATAAATTGAAATTTGTGGTACTTTATTACGTTTATACAAAAATATCATTCATTAAATCACTAAATTAACACTCAATCACACTCTTAAAATTAAATAAAACTTTCCCACTATTCTATCCTTCGCCTCGCCCTCTAACATTGGCTCTCTCCCATTGACCCTCACCACACCCTCTCCCATCGGTCCTCGCCTCATCCTTGGCTTTCTCCCATCTCTTGGAACTAAAAGATGAGCCCCTGGAGCTCATCGTCGAGCTCCATGAGCTCTTCTTCGAGCTCAATGGAGTTCGATGAAGAGCTCCAAAAGCTCATTTCGAGATCGATGGAGCTCTAAGACTCGTCTGTCGAGCTCATTGAGCTCGTCTGTCGAGCTCATTGAGCTCGTCGACGAGCTCTATCAAGCTCGAAGATGAGTTCTAGGAGCTCAGTCGTCGAGCTCGATGGAACCCTAAGACTCGCCCGTCGAGCTCCATCGAGCTCGACGAAGAGCTCCTCGGGCTCGAAGATGAGCTCCATCGAACTCGACGATGAGTTCCATAGAGCTCGATGACGAGCTCCTAGATATCGACGACGAGCTCCTTGAACTAAAAAACAAGCTTGGAGACGAACTTGATGGAGCTCGAAGGGCTCGTCTTCAAGCTCCAGTAACTCGTAGTCGAGCTCAATGGAGCCCGAAGACTCGCCCGTCGAGCTCAATGGAGCTCGAAGACTCACCCGTCAAGCTCACGATGAGCTCCATTTAGCTCGATGGAGCTTGAAGGGCTCGTCTTCGAGCTTCATGAACTCGTCTTCGAGCTCCAGGAACTCATAGTCAAGCTTAATGGAGCTCAAAGACTCGCCCGTCAAGCTCGACGATGAGCTCCATTTAGCTCGATGGAGCTCGAATGGCTGGTCTTCGAGCTCTAGGAACTTGTCTTCGAGCTCTAGGAACTTGTCTTTAAGCTCTAGAACTCGTTGTCGAGCTCGAATACTCATCCATCAAGCTCCAGGAACTCATCGTCAAGCTTGATAGAGCTTGAAGACTCATCTGTCGAGCTCCATCGAGCTCGATGGAGAGCTCCCTGGGGCTCGACGAAGAGCTTCCTGGGGCTCAACGAAGAACTCCATCGAGCTCGACGAAGAGCTCTTGGAGCTCGACGATGAGCTCCAGCAACTTGTCTTCGAGCTCCAATAGATGGGAGAGGGTGAGCTGGTGAGGGGGGCCGATGGGAGAAGACGAGGCAAGGGCCAATGAGAGAGGGGAAAGGTTTTAGTGATTTAATAAAGGATATTTTAGTATGAACATAATAGAGTGCCTCAAATTTTAATTTTTTTGATTTTGATGATTTTTTTCAAACTTTAAAAGATCAGTTTCAAATTCTTAAATATTTTTGGCGGAGCACCCCAAAACATAATTCCCCCTTTTTTTTTTAATATTCTAAACATTATTTAAATTGATGTCAGTAAAACTATACAGTTTGAAATCAGTACCTTTGAGTACCATATACAAGGTCAATAATCATTAGAATTTTGAAACAAGACTAACTATATATGCTATATTTTGTCTCACACAAGGCAAATAATTTAAACTAGCAACTATGCTTTCGTAATGTGTTGCATTATACATAACAACATCATCAACAACAACAAGCCCTTCGTTCTTATTTCTTAGAATAGGCCCTAGTTTACACCTTTACATTTTAAACTAAAAAGAAAATTAGTTGAATATTATTTTTTTTTTGAGAAAAATAGATATCATTTGTATATTGGTTCACATATGACCCAAGAAAACAATGCAATTAGCCTAAATGTAAGATCTCAAATTTTTTTGTCAAACTAGCTTTAAATTCTACAAAAACACACTCTCAAACCCTAAATAAATTATTCAATCAATATGTTGACATACCCCAAAAAAATCATCATGACTTTGACTCTTAGGATAAAAGGTTGTCTCATTTTCACTTCTTTCAAATTGATTATCATTAAAAAAAATGTCAATTTTATTGTGCCATGTTTGCAATACTTGTTTTAAACCACCAATTAACTTATAAACTTTGCTTTCATCACACAACAAAGCTCTTAGGTTGTTTAAAATGTACCCCTTCTTTTAAACCACCATTCATAAAAGCCATTTTAACATAAAAATTGTACACATGCCAATTTTATTATGCAACTAAAGCTAGAAATATTGTTACCATGCCAATTTTATTGTGCAACTATGGCTAGAAAAATTGTATACATGCCATTTTAACATAAAAAATTGTACACGTGCAAGAATATTTCATCAAAATAAACACTCTTCAACTAGGATACCTTTTTGCCACCAAACGAGTTGTGTTTTTATGTAGCACCATCAATATAGTACCATATCATATAGATTCATTTGAGTCTAATAACATTGTTGCCTTTTGATATATTAATCATCTTCTATATTTTCTTTTTCTTTATGACTAATATATGTTTTTTCATTGCATCCTGTCACACTTCACTTTATGTAACTTCAATATAACTAATGGGGTCAGTAACTTACAATATAAAATTGCATTAAACATATAACTCCATCAAAGAATGAAATTTGTTGGTGGGGCATTTGGATAAGAGCTTAATGGTGCATTCGAGCTTACTAGACTAGATGGATTACTTAGTCGATGGAGTTGGGTGACTTTAATATTTGATGTCGTAACCAAGTGTATTAAGAAGTTTTTCTTCCGGAATTTGAGTTGATGAAGTTGCATTGCTATTACTCTAATTCTCTAAATTATATTTCTTCATTGAACTCTAACATTCCTTCTTATTATCACTTTTCCACCAACAATGTTATGGAACCTATATTCTTTGGATTGAGGACTACATCCAACAAAATTGAATTTTTTGATTAGTTATCAAATTTATTTTGAGACAAAGATGTATCCTAAAAAGTTTAAGTGCCTCACCCAGGGCTTAATATCCATTCATGCTTCATTCATGGTTGATTCTTCATTGCCTTAGTAGGTGAGATGTTGATAAGATACACTCTTACGACTTATTACCACTCTTTCAGGCCAAAACTCATTATAAAGATCGCTTTCTATCATCATGCTTCTAGTGATCTCCATAATCGCTCAATTTTTTTATTCAATCACACCATTATACTCTTGTGTGTATGGTGTCGTCAACACTAGTGAATTCCATTTTTATAACAAAAAAACATTTAATCATTAAAGGTAAATTAACCATATCTGATCGATCATCAACGAAACTTTATGTTGCACACACTTTGCTTCACCTTTAATGTGTTGAAATTTCTATAAGACTTTTAAATTTATTTTTTAAGAAATACACCCAACCCATGGGGTAGTAATCATCAATAAATAATAGAAAATATCTACTTCTTTAGATGGATTCAACACTCATTAGATCACAAACACGGACATTTACTATTTCAAGACAAACAGAAGTCAAAAGTACAAATTTTCTTATTTGAGACTTCTAAATGAAATATTTTATTTTGTCGTAGGAATATCAATAGTTTTAATTTTTTTTCACCCTCTTCCCAATCCCCACTTACCAATCCTAGCATAGATGCATACAAAAAACTTATACACTGATCAATCCTCTCAGTAGTGATAGCAACTAAGCATATTTAACTTTAGAGTTATTATGAGATCCAGTATATTAGTGATAGTTTAAATATATCTAAGAAATATCAATAGTTAGTTTCAAACAAAATTGAATGTCCACCATCCAACATTTGTGCAACACTCAACATATCTTGAGTTAAATTAGGAACATATGACACATCATGAAGGAGTTTTATATTTCCCTACAACTTACATTTGCTTGATATCCTCAAATCAAACTTTACTTTTTTTGTGATTCATCATGCTCTTTGAATAGCAACTTTTTTCAATACATATGGTTGGAGCATCGTTGTCTGCAAACCACATATTATGATAGATATTATTAATGTGAAAATAAATCATCAATAACATACTATCCTCTTCAACTTTGTTAGTAAAATTGTCTTACTTTTGCTCATCCATTTGCATGGTATAACAATTAACTTCATTGTGGCTAATTTTGTTGCAATATTTGTATTGAATATTGATTTGTGTCAGAGTTGATTTTTCATATTGACATCTTTTACACTACCTATCTACCATCACTACAACCTCGACCATGAAATCTTTATATGCCCTTTTCTCTACTAGTTTTTTTTTTCTATTTTTTTTTATTTAAAGCTCCCCTCAATTGAAAAGTCTTCTCCTTTATATTTTTTTAATATATATTAAGTCTAGTTTCATAGGCTAAGAAAAAAATATATCAATTCATAAAAAGAATAAGTGAATAGATCACCAGTCTTCAATAACAACAAAAACTTTATTAATACTTATTATTAATACTTCATCCATATAAGTTCATATGATTAATAATGTCAAACATCTTAGATAAGAATGTTTACACTAACTCCTTATTATTCATGGCTAATTTTTCAAAATTATGATAAATAGTTTGTAATTTGTTAATATACATTATTGTCACTCAAACATTCATATTTTAGAATCTCCAATGCTTGAGTGGAGATTCTTGTTGTTGTAGTTTTGGGAAATATTTCATCATCTATGGGTTATTGATTGAGAGAAAACTTTTTCGATCATTCTTTCAAGTCTCCAACAATCTTTGATCTGGCTCAATTGTATCTTTACATCATCAAACACATCTTCAACTACATCTTACATCTTTTTGAGATGTAAGATATAGTGTAAGACTACATCTTTCATTTTGAGATGCCAAAAATAATGTATCTCCTTTAAAAATTGGAATTAATGGTTGATAAGATGGGTTTGCTTATTTCATTGGCATCGTTACTTTTTTTTTCTCAATTGGATTTCTCCCTCTCAATGCCAAAACAATATTGAGGGAGGGGAGAGAAACTTAGAGGTGCTACAACATAAATGCATATCTAATTAAATATGCGATATTATATTTTTTACACATATCTACATAATGTTTCATCTAGAAATCTAATTAAATATGCTGGATGCTACAACAAACTTTGGAAAATTTAAAACACATATAGTAATGTGGCAGACTAACACCAAGAACTAATCTACTACTATTTTGAAGTGTTGCTCAACAATAACTTCATGTTCTTAATAAAAGAGTGTATGTACATGATATTATTTTTTAGATTATTAATAATGAAATAAAAATACATACTTTTTTATTTATTATGATTCAACATGAGCCATACAATTAACCTCGGATACATTTTACAAGAAAAAATTTTAATTTTAAAAATAATTATTCAAATAAATGCATGGCTACTTTTCATTTCACAAAAAAAAATTAATATGGGTAATTGACAATTTTTAATGAAGCATGTCCCAGAAAAATTATATTAATGTCCATTTGCATAGAGTAATTTTTATGTGATGAAAAAGAAATGTGTAAACCCCGCACACTTAACATGTTTCTCTCTTTTTTTTAAGTAGGATCATAGAAAAAAAATCTAAAGAAAAGTAATTCTAAAAAATAAATAAAATTTATCAAGATTTAATAAATGAATTAAAACTTTTAAATAATGATTTTAGAAATAATGTTAATAGCAAATCCATAATTAGTCATGTACAGTTTTAATTTATTTTGTATATTTTCATTGAGTTTAATAATGCAACATTCATGTTGTATGAAATTATAGTTGGCCACACATTTAATACCTAGGTTGTACAAAATATATGAAGTTTTCTAAATTTTTTCTAGCTTTAGAAAAAAAAATTATCATTGTTGCACAACAATGTTACTTTTGCACACAAATCTCATAAGAGATGTGTACACAAATCTCATAAGCTTTGCATTACTATTATAGTTTAAGAATTAAAATTTCATAATTTTTTAAATATAAAGGGTAATTCTATGTTGGGATCATAAGCTTAAATACCAATAGTTCATATCAACATAATACCAATGAGCTAGATTGTAAGTGATAGTTTTAGAGGAATTAGAATTATATTAAAAGCTTTGTGTTTTAATGATTACCAATTTCAAAGTATTATGTGGAATCAATAGTTTAATATTCGATAAAATGGTCAAAAGAAAATTCAAACAATCAACAAATATACACTAATGAATAAAACAAGCAAATGATCAACAATATACAATAATTACTTTATCCATAGCAAACACAAGAATTGAAAGTGTCACATTGCATGCACGCACGCACACACACATATAGATACAATCGCTTAACAAATCCACAAGAACTAGACTGCACACAATAATTTTTATACTTTGTGCACAACAAAAAAAATACTTAGTGCACACACTAGAACTACATTCAATTTCTATACAACCAAAAAACACCCAAAACATACACTCACATAGCACACACAACATGAAAAAATCAAAAATAAATGCATCAAAATTTTGGCATGGAAAACTCATTGGATTTGAATGAGAAAAACTATGTAGATCTACATGAGATAACAATGTACTAAAATAGTAAACCGTTATGGATTCACCCATGGACCCATAAAAACAAAGTATCTAGTGCATTAAATAATAAGACATGAGTATCCTCTTTGATTTGTGCAATTCAACTAGAAGAGATTTCAATATTGAAATTATCATTGTGTGTCATGTTTCCTTATTAGAGAGAGAGAGAGAGGGATAGGGATAGAGAGAGAGAGGGATATGGATAGAGAGAGAGGGATAGGGATAGAGAGAGAGAGGGATAGGGAGAGGGAGAGAGAGAGAGATAGGGAGAGGGAGAGAGAGATAGGGAGAGGGATAGAGAGAGAGGGATAAGGAGAGAGAGAGGAGAGAGAGAGAGGGATAGGGGGATATAGAGAGATAGGAAGAGGGAGAGAGAGAGAGGGAGGGAGGGAGAGAGAGAGAGAGAGAGAGGAGGGAGAGAGAGAGAGAGAGAGAGAAGAGATAAATAGACATAGAGAGAGAGAGATAAAGAAGATAGATAGAGAGAGAGAGAGAGAAGGTGAAGAGATAGGGAATGCACTTATTTTTTATTATTAAGAATTTTCTTTTTTTGCCCAACCATATATGTTATTTAGGGTCCTATTAGAAAGTTTTAGAGACCCTTATTTTATACTTTATTCCAAAGCATTGTAGATGAGAGAGAATTTTTCCAAAGGAGAGAGAGAAATGAGCTTTTCCCATTTTTCTTTTTCCCATCTTATCCAATAGTTGCATCCAACAAAAAAACATTTTTTCATTTATTTCTTCTCAATGTTTTCAGATGCAATCATAAAAAGTAACACAATAAACCATATCTATAAATATATTACATTAGACAATATTTATTCAAACAAACATAACCAAATAAACAAAACCAATAAAATCAATTTGAATTAGCTTGATTGAGAAGAGGCTTTCAACAATAGCTTAGGTTCACAACAAAACTAACTGGGGAATCCCATTGTTTCAACCATGAATCTCCTATCTCATGCACAAACAAATCATAATACTCTCTTTGACTTGACTGATCTTTGAGTGTTGGTAGGGTCAATAAATCACATGTAAAGGTGTATGAAGACATGCATGAAAAATAGCATATTTTAGAGACTTTTTCTTTACAAATAAAATATTACAAAGAACTCAATCAAACATGCTCAACTTCCTTGAAGGAAGGCATGAAATAAATGTGATTCTATTACTATTCTCACCCATACAAGTCCAATACTCAATATTAGAAGACACATGGATAATAAGTAAAAATTTCTCTCTAGTAAAAAATTATGTTCTTGATCATGTTTCTAAGTCTATACTATTGGAGATAAATGTTGGTCTTCCCATGCCAAACACTCACCTGAAATCTACACATTCTAGGATGGATGAAATATAGGAAACATATTGTTCCATCTCTCTCTACCCCTTGACTTATTTCTACTATTATTTATATATATTATTCATATAACTTGTATTATTTAACACCCATGTGGATAAAAGGTTCAACTACTTATTTAAAATAAGCTTGACACCTATCAGCATCAATTAATATTCAATCTCCTTCTCTAACTATATATCTCTAATATCTATGACTCTCAGTGTCTATTATTTCCCATCTTATATTTCACATAGTCACCATGCATGTAGGATGAAAACAAATTAATGCTTATAATGACATGACAAGAAAATGCTCGATCAACCACTCCATCACTCTCTTGACTTACCAACATAATAGAACCACCATCACCAATATAAATCACATCACCCTCCATTTAAAAATTATTTGTCTTTTTTGTGATCATCATCTCCTCTCTCTCTCTCTCTCTCTCTCTCTCTCTCTCTGTTTTCAGATTTAACAACACAAATGTTAATTTCTCTTAGAGTCTTTTATCATTTTATAATAGACACACATCACTTGTAACTTACTTCAAACTTTGATGGGAAGTCAATCCCTCCCCTCCCTCATTAAAACCAAATAGGACTCCTATTCCTTCTCTCATCACATTTTAAAATGAGAATAACAAGAAAAACTCATTATATTTTTTCTTTCACCTCACTTTTTTTCTCTGCAAGTTGTCCGTAATCATTTCATGGTTAATATATTATCCATGGACAAAGTAATCAAGGATACAACTAAACCTTTCACAACTATTAGGAAGTGAGAGGAGGAGTGATGAAGATTGGAATCAACTTTAAAGAGCATCATCATAGATGAAATCTGGTTCACCAACCCTTGAATGAAATTCATATACTTGGCTATATCACTTGCATCTTAGTACTTCATGTTCATGAAACACCTATTCAATAACATATTATTCCTAGATGTTTTTTTGTGCATTGACTCTAACTTCTTTCATAAATATGTACTTCATCTCCTTGGATATATGATAGAAATATAAGCTTTGACCCACTACCTAATTGTGATAATGACTCAGAAGTGCATTATCTGACATTCTTGATCATTCATCATATTAGGCCTCAAAGAGTATCATGACAAAATGTTTTTCTCTAGCAGATATAGTTATTGTGAAAAAATTTATCATGACTAAAAATCACTTGGTATTGTATAATTTTGGCTTTATAATGAATATGTTGCATCATTGAAAAAATACTATAACTCTTTGTACCAGTTTGGCACTTGGTTTCCATGACATTGAAATAATATCATGGTCGAATCTATATTTTATAGCTAATATGACCACAACTCCAAGAAAACATCGCATCCATGAAAAATATATATCACATAATAAAGATTATTAAAACTGAATGGTAGAGTCAAGATGTGTAAAAATTATCATGACTTATTTGTCAAGTTGCAACCAAGAAAGATCATCATGACTTTTTAATATGAATGTGCTAGTGTAACTAAGTGGTGACATAGAAGATATCATAACTTTCTCTTACTTTTCTATCATCTAATTCAACTTTCCACCAAATCTACCAATTATATTCAATTTAGATCCTATTTTAATAATATTCATCTAATTCCATAAAAATCATAATTTAGTTAAATTATTTCATTTAAAACCTATCTTCAACATAATCAATACATGAAACCAATACAAAATAATCTCAAAAAGTTAATAATTTTAGTACCAAACACATGGATATGTGATATTAAATATATTCATGAGTATTTTATGAACACTATATTGGATCGACCCACATTGAGAAAACTACATGGATTAAATGTCAAAAGTAATTTTTATGTAGTTATGTTTTTAGTCTTTAAACTTCAATTCACAATGTTCCATATATAAGGAACTCTATGTTTTGACATACCTCAACGTCATCCAGTAATAGTGTGATAACATAGACTATAATTCACTATATACTAAATTATGCAAAAGGATATGTGAATAAAATAAAATTTGTTCAACTTTTGAAGAGATATTTGTTGGTCCATCAATTAGTGAAACTAAAAAAAACATGTTATACTCGAATTAAGTAAAAATGGTTATTATTATTATCTATTCATTTGAAAATCACATAACTTAGGTAGTCACGTTGACTTGCTAGAGGTCTCTTATGATTTGTAAGCTTAAAATGAGTTTTAGGCCCATTATCAATGTTATGTGAACAACTTAATCACACACTAAAATATATTGGAAATCAAATATCAAGTTGGACTTAAAGTAAACATAGTATTAATTTATAATTTTAATACTAAGTTAAATATGATTTATTTTTAATAAAATAATGAGATAGTTCATTTAATAAAATGAGATTTTATTAAATGATTTTAATTTTTAGAAAAACTATGATATGGTTTGTTTTAATAAAATATGATATTATTAAATAAGGATTATCTTTTTGAAACCATAAAATAGTTTTTAAAATGTGTGTTTTATGAAAATACACAAATATGTTTAGGAAGAACATATAATATGTGTTTTAAGAAAATAAATATTCCATAATGTGTATTTAATAAAAAAAGATTTTTTTTTATTTTATGCCATGATGTGTTTTTTGAAACATGCAATGACATAGTGTAAAATGAGTTCATGAGAACATGCCACGAAGTGTTCTCATAAGACATGCAAAGCATGTTTAATCAAACATGTGACATTTTTAAAAAAATTCAACTACATATTTACTCATGAAAATAAAAAAAATAAACAAATATAATATTAATTACAAATCACTCTAAATTAATTTTTATTTTAAGAGTCATTTATTATAATTTAAAAGTCATTTATTATAATTTTTAATACATGATAAATATGTTAATGAAGAAACTTGGCTTAGCAAATATGGGAGAAGGCCTTAGCAATGACGTTGGAGCTCTCTTTAATTAAGGTATGTATCCTAACTCATTATTAATAATAAAATTTAATCAAATTTATGTTCTCAGTACAATTAGTATGCAATAATTGTGGTTTGGAATAAAAACCCAATACCTTTATGATTTATGCAATACGTGTGTAAAGTGGTGTTAATGAAGAAACTATCTTCACGTTTTTTTTAACTCCTAAGAGAGATAGAGAGAGAGAGGGAGAGAGAGGGAGAGAGAGAGAGAGAGAGAGAGAGAGAACATGCACATAAGTATTTTTGTTACTATCAAGCATTCCATTTTATATTCAACCATGTATTTTTTAAAGATCAAGAGTTATAGCTTTAAGGTTCCATGTTTTTCTCATTATTACAAAGTATTGTGAGGATATAGATTTATTTTAGATAAGTAAGAGAAGAACCTCTTTCTTAATATTTTTTCACATGTCATCCAACAACTAATTTGAATAAAAATTTTCTCTACTCATTTTCTCATTTATTTATTCTAGATGTTTCTAGCAACACACACAAATTATCACATAGTAAAATGCATCTAAAAAAATGCATAATACAATATTTAAGTAAACAAACTAAACCAAATAAATCAAACCAAGCAAATGAAACTTAATCAATTATATAATGGTTTACCCACCTATGATATACCCAACATAACATTATAAATAGCTAAAAAAATGGAGGATTAAGCTAAATAAGAGAAATTAAGAGAGAATGGGTCATTGGTGTATGGTGCAAATAGTTGTTGAATTGCTAATCTTTCCACCACCATGTTTCTTTCACAATTGATGTGCAGCATGTGCATAGATTCTAGAAAGAAGATAAATCTAATTGGCTTGTGTCATTTAAAATCTCAACCCATTTTGATTTTGGGTTATCAACCAAAAACTAGTTTTGTTCAATCATATAAAAAACCTAAATCAAATAGCATTAATGGTATTAAAGTTTTTTGTTTGCAGTAATGTTTCATACGTTTTAAAATTGTACTGCCCACTTTCATTTTATTCTCCATAATTACACACTCTATCTACGATATATATTGAGAGAGGGAGACACTACAAGAAAATATCAATTTAGCTAGGAAATTTTAGCTAAGGATCAATCCCTAGTTAAATTGCAAGGGATTAGCTAAGGAATAATAAGAGATTTATGATTTTTCTTAGAAAAAAAAATAGCAATGAATTAGTGAGGATAAATTTTCCGTAAATTCTGCTCAAGAAAAGTGGGAGATTTAGCGACAGATTAATGACGAAAAATTTTCATAAATTCTGCTCAAGAAAAGTGGGGATTTTAGTAACGAATTTAGCGACGAAAAATTTTCAGTAAATTTTGCTAAAAAAAGCAGGGAATTCAGCGATAAATTTAGCAATGGAATATCCTTCACTAATAAAAGCCTGAAATTAGCGACATATTTAGTGACAAAATTTCCCTAAACTAATAAAATCAATGATTTAGCGACAGATTTAGCGATGGAATTTTCCTAGCTAATAAAATCGGTAAATTAACGATGGATTTAGCTGATGGAATTTCCCTAGCAAAAAAAAACCTTGATTTAGCGACAGATTTTGCGACAGTTTTATCCCTAGCTAATAAAATCTTTGATTTAACGAAGGATTTAGCAATGGATTTAGCGACGAATTTTCTCTATCTAATAAAACACATGATGTAGTAATGGATTTAATGACGGAATTTCCCTAGCTAATAAAATCCATAAATTAGTGACAGATTTAGCGAGGAAATTTCCCTAGCAAATAAAATCCTTGATTTAGTGATGGATTTAGCAATGGATTTTCCCTATCTAATAAAACCCGTGATGTAGCGATGATTTTTGCTATAGAATTTTCCGAGCTAATAAAAGTTGTAAATTAGCGACGGATTTAGCGAGTGAATTACCCTAGCTAATAAAATCCTTGATTTATCAATGGATTTAGTGAGATTTTTTTCTAGCTAATAAAATCAATAATTTAGCGATAGGTTTAGCGACGGATTTAGTGACGGATTTAGCGATGGATTTTTCCTAGCTAATAAAATCATTGATTTAGCTACAGATTTAGCGACAGATTTTCATTAGCTAATAAAATCCGTAATTTAGGTACGGATTTAGTGATGGATTTTCCCTACCTAATAAAATCAATAATTTAGCTACGGATTTAGCGACAGAAAATACCCATTTAGCTAGGAAGTTATCCCTAGCTAAATGTGATTTTTCTTGTAGTGGATGTGCCTTCGTCAGATCCTATATTATGTCATACTATTGTTGGGAGCTTAAAATATCTTACTATTACTCATCTTGATATTGTTTATATTGTTCATGTAGTTGATTTTTTGTTTTCTCTACAAGAAATAATTATATATTTCTCTATCTTCAATTAAAGTAGAGTATTATGCTACGATATTTACTACCATAGAAATTATGTGGTTATGTTAGTTATTTGCATATATGAGAGTATTGCTTTCTCACTCCATTATTATATATTGTGATTACAAAAGCGTTATTCAAATTATTCCTAAATTAGTCATTAATGAATGAATCACACACATTAAAATTGATTGTCATATTACACATTATCATCTCAAGTATGACTCCATCCCTTTGTTTTTTTTCTTCCTTATAGCTTGTAGATTTATTTATTAAGTTGTGTTCAAATTTTCATTCTCATTTTCTAGTTGACAAACTATCAATGCTTATAATTGGTGCATCATGAGTTTGAGGGGATGCTAAATAACTATATATATATATATATATATATATATATATAGTTATTTGTTAAATATGGACCTAGTATTTGAAGAATTAGTCTTCTTGGTGGTTAATCTAATTAATACCTTGTATTTAGGAAGTTGAATTACTCCACTTGTATAGTATATATGAATAGATGATTATGTGTAATTAATAAAATCAAATAATTACATCATAAATTATTATGATCAATTTTCAGTTTTTCACACAAATCACTTGTGTTGCTAGGTCGACACAGTTTTGCATGTTTTCCCTCAACTTTTCGATGAGTCCCCATCGGCAAAGTGCCAACACCAGTCGAATTGTATTAATGGACATGTCATCTGATGGCGATGGGCTAGTGATGATGGCAGCCACTTTTGGAATGATCCAGCAACCCGGGCCAAGGAGAGCCAAGCGGAGGCTGGTGCAATCGACACTAGTCTCCCATAAATCTGTAGTATCCGAATCAAATTATGACAACGATGATAGAAGTGATGATAGTTACAGCAAGGCTGATGCCGAAGATGAGGAATACCTAGGAAGCCTATTCAGTAAGGGAAGATCCCGTAAAAGACAGTCTGCTCCTCAATCTAAAGCCTCCAAAAAGGTTCATTCGTTATCATATGATTTTTGCATGGGTTTTGCATGTATTTCAACAAAAAAGGATTCTGCTCCTCTATAATATTTAAGCTTTCGTGTCTGGAACAATATAGCTGTTAATGGAAAATTGTAGCAACTTTATTTTTTTTGACCCGAAACACCTAAACATAATTTTATTATATGGGACCTATGATTGTGACAACTAGTTGTTTTATCAACTTCTACTTAATTATAAAAGGCCATTCAGTAATTCACTTTCTTCACTAGTTTGCAATTACCAAAAGTATTCGTTGATTTGTTCTTTATCCAACAGCTGAAGCGTTCACCAGCAGCAAATATAACTCAAAAAAATGTGACAAGCAATGGCATAATAGATGATCAATTGGTGTATAACTTGGGCGCATCACCAAGATTTCACAATCTGAGGCTAGAAGAAAAACTCATGGCTGAGGTCTGAATGCTTGTTTTATATTGTCCTAAAATACACACACATAAAAATATCATCCATGTGCTTTATGTGTATATTATAGCAAATATTGTGTGCTCAAGAGATACATTTTTAAATTTTATAATAAATGATCTTTGCAATTTATAGAGTAATAATAAATGTGCCAAGGATTCAAAATTTTTTGGCACATCAGATTTATACGAGCACATGTCTTCTAGAATGCATAATTATTTTAAAAGTTTGAAAAAAACCTTCATGTTTCAAATATTAATTATAAAAGATTGAAGTATGGAGTTGTACGGAATATCACAAAATAAATCAATATGATAAATAAAAAGGGAGACTGGTACAACATATCAAATACATTACTATTAGATAAGTGTAATTTAAATGGAATCTTATATTTATTTAAATTTTTTTATTTTTTAGATTCACAGATAAATATAGATTATCAAACTCATGTTGTCTACTAGATGTTCGAATATATTTTAGTGAGTTTTATATTTTTTTTATACGAGCAAAATAATTTTATCATTGTATGTACTATTAGGTTAATAATGGAATGCATGCATCTAATATTAATGGTTTTTCCTAATAGTTCATCTTTAATGGTTTATCTTTAATTGTCATAACAAATATATTAATAGCTAATTTGTTGTTAGATATATTATTAAATATGATAATAAATATTTTATTTTGAATATGATAATTTTTAAAGATTCTCATTATGTAGGTATATATGATAGGGTCATCACGAGGATATATAAAATCGAAAAATTTGATAATTTTTTTATCAAGTTTTCTGTTGAATTTATATAGTGGGTGGTAAGACATACAAAAGATACATCATCATGACTAGTCTGGATATCGAATGTCATATATACTATATTATTATATTATTTAAATTTATTTATTATTATTTATTTTTTAATTTATATTATTTAATAATATTATTCTTATATGTTGACCTAGGAATTCAATGATAAGCAGGTTGGAAGTATGTATGCATGATATCGATAATTTTAACATCTTCCAAAAATCTAACCATAAGACTCATGATGATAATTAGTTTGACCATGCTCAGCTCAGTTATGTTAGCCTAAGATCTAATACATCATGCTTTTTGGTGTGTGTGTGTGTGTGTATATATATATATATATATATATATATATATATATATATATATATATATGTATTGGTATCCTTTTTTAGGTGCATAATTTTGCACGTACTCTTATATGCATATATATTTTTTATAATATTTATATTTTGTTGATTCTTTATTAATATTATTAGTATTTATATTTTTTTATTATGTTAAAGTGAGTCTAAATTATAGATATTTTTTCTTATTTTTTGTTTATTACGAATTTAAGTTTGTGTCAAGGCCATAAGACGTGCCAAGACATGCGGGGATGTTTTGGGTCATGCTTGGACATGCCGGGTCATGCCGAGATGTGTCGTGACATGCTGGGTCATTCCATTTTGGCTCGTTCGAAATGAGGTCATCCCAAATTCTAAATATATTTTAAAATTTAAATGTTAATACTAAATTAATTAATTAATTAATTAAATTAATAGAAAGAAAAATAAAATTATTATCATAAGTAATAACTCATAACTAAAAATACATACAAATTATAAAATAATATAGTAAGATTAAATCATTAAAAGATAAAAATTGATACATTAAAGATAAACTTATAAACATAAAATATCAATTCCGTAAGTGTCTGAATAATTAAAGAAAAAAAATAATTATAAAAGCAGCAAGCTCAAATGACAAAAATAAATAGACAAAGGCAATCCAAAAATTATCAATCTCATAAGCATATGGTGTTATCATTAGCGGTAGGCCAAAGACAGTACAGTAGGCTCAATCTTAGTCATCATCAAAGTTTCACGAATCATCATCAGCAATCAACTCATTTGCTCTTGTTGTAGTTGTAGTATGATTTTTGATTCTCAAGTTCGAATCATTTTAATTCTTCATGCATGTTAAAATCTCAATAATATCTGGCCATAATTTTGATCTTTTATATGAAATCATAAAAATTGTAATAGAAAAAATAGACTTCGATGCTATGCTCGATATCATAGAAGTCAGTAGATCTCATGCCATCTTAGACGATATGGGATAGATAGATTTTTATGATTTTCATTATTATAAAATATCAATATTCTTATTATTAATATGGGATATGATTGAACAATAATCAATATTTAAGTACTGAGACAACTCGCTTCTATTCGACGATTCACCCCATTATTTTCCCAAGACTAATTGAATACATAAGTTAATATCTCTAAATATGATATTCATGTCCATACTATGATCCTTACTATTATTGCCACTATACCTAGTATCAGAGTATGTAAATAACTCAGTCACTTTCTCATGAATGCTAATCGACAAAAGAGTCATATTTTAATGACTTTCAGGTAAAAATAACAAAACAAAAGCATTGAAAAATAATTATTTAATTACTTAACTTTTATGTTGGTTATTATTCAAGCAGTAAATAATTATGTTCTTGTTGTTAATATAAATTTTTTTGTCATTTTTCTATTTATAGAATCAATGCACATGGGCACCCAAATTTGATGGAAAGATAAAGTCATTATGGGAGATCAAAGCTGCTCAATGGTATTCTGATTTTGTCCATAAATTAAAGAAAATGAAAGAAATGGCTGATTTTATATCCAAGGAAGACTGGCCCGAGTAGCTTAAATTTTTGGAGGATCCAGATGTGAAGAAAAAACCCGATATTGCCAGCAAAAATTGACGAAGTGAGGTGCTAGACTAGGAACAAAAATCTGTCGACACACTGGATGGTCAAAGTTGAGCATTGAGCACGATCAAGATTTGGTACAAATTTAAAATTCTAAACATTTCTAAAATTAGTGGTGGTCCTAATAGTCCAATAAATAAAATCTCTGCATGGTTTTATTAATTTTGTTAAATTTTTTATCATTTGTTTTTTATGACTTAATAAAAACATATTCTAGACTGGGGAATTGGGTCGAGATCTAAATTTTTATAAGATTTTCAAGAAGATGCATGTGAAGAAAGTGGAAGGTTAGTATGTTGACAACAAGTCTCAGATGATTGCTGTAAGAAATTGTTATATTAATTAGATTTTATAAAACTACGGTACATTATTAAAATTGTTTTGAATGCAAAACATTTATTTTATTTTTTGTATATCTAAAATTGTTTTTTTTCACTATTTTATCTCATGAACTAATGGAGGAACGTGTGACAGCTGCTCATCAAAAAGTTGAGGGTTCTATGGATCTTCAACCAATTGACTATGATCCTATTTATTTGGAGACAATAGGAGGTCGAAAGAAGCAGCAAGTGTGCGTAATCAGCTCTAAGGGAGTGACATTTTGTTGTATTAGTCGTGCTTCTAATTCATCTGTCTCCGCAATGGTGGATGAGGCGGTCGAACAATAAGCACTGAAAACAAATGAATGTATTGTAGTTATGGAGACCAAAATGAAAAAGAAGGATGAGCAGATTACTAATTTGATGGAAGAAATGCAAGAAATTAAAGAAATGAACCATGAGATGAAAAAGATTAAAAATGTAATGCAACAGCAGATGTCTTATATGGAGTCACAATTAGTGGCATTGGCGCAACAAATAGCATTCCGAGACCCAGCTATGAATAATCGTAGGAGAGGCTAGAATTCCCTATAATTTATGAGGATGATTGAGTATGAGAATTATTTCTGAACTATTATTTATTTTTGTCTATGTGTAGCAAATAATTATGATATTTTTTTGCAGGTTTCAATTTTTTTTATTCTGGTTTTATTCTTTGATTTTCTAATTAACCTAATTATGAATCTTTGCAGGACACATTATATGAGACGAAAGAAAAAATTCTGATTCAAAGCATTTAGACATTACCACGGTCCTTTCAATGCATGTGTCCCATATTTACTAATTTCAGCTTAATCAAAAAGAGGGCTAGCTTATCTTATATTTATTATTCTAAAAATATTTTTTTTTGCACTCTCTTTATCTCTAAACATATTATTAAACATCTTTTGGATTTTTGTTGAAGCTGTATGACAATCAACTTTAATTTATGTTTGTTCATGTCTATAATATTTGTTTTTATATATCTGTGAATATATTTTTGTGTCTCTGAATTTTTTGGGTAGAGTTTTAGCCTATTATAGGTATGTGAAAGCCTATTTTCAACAGTGGCAGTGACGGCAGCAATGGTAGCGGCTAGCGCCGGAAGCCACAGTGGCGGCAGTAGTGGTACCGGTGGCAGTGGCGGCAGCACCTACAGCAACGGCAGCATCAGCAGCAACGGTAGAGGCGACATCAGCGGCAACAGGGGCAGATGTGACATTAGCGGCAACAGTGGCAGCGGCGGCATCAGCGGCAGATGCAGTAGCTACGGTAGCGGTGGTAGCAGTGGCGGCAGTGGGAGAGGTAGCGGAAGCACCAGCAGCTACGGCAGCATCGGTAGCGATAGTGACAGCAGCGGCAGCACCAGTAGCAGCAGTGACCGCAGCAGCAGTGGTAGTGCAACAAGATTGGTAGAGGCAGTGGTAGCGGCAGTGGTTGTGGCAGTGGCAGAGGCAGTGGCAGCGACAACAATGACAGGAGCGGAAGCAGCAGGAATGGCAAAGGCAGTGGGAACATAAGCAATGACAACAAATGCGGTATATGCTAAAAGATATATAGCATGTAGTTCATTTTAAAATAAATAAAGAAGCAGAGAAAATAATTTCGGTGGTGTATGCAAAAAAATGATAAAAAAGACAGATTAGACTTATGGAAGTAGATGCAGGACATTGCAATAAAAAATACCCCATGAATTATAGGAGGGGATTTTAATGTAATAAGAAGCACTCAGCAAAAGAGAGGAGGAAAACCCCCAAACATAGTGGCTATGACACAATTTAATGATACAATTGCTAGGACTAATTTAATAGAAGTAGATTTTATAGGCTCAAGCTATACTTGGTGTAATAATTGGCAGAAAAGAGGAGTAATTTGGGCAAGGCTGGATAGGGTTATGTGTAATGCAAAGTGGGTAGCCTCACACGGGGTTACATGGCTGAGGCATTTAAACAGAACCTACTCGGACCATAGCCCTTTGCTCATTATAATTCATAAGAATCATCGTGCAATAGGTAGTTTCAAATTTCAAAATATGTAGGCAAAGCACTTAGAATTTGATAGGTTGGTGAGAAAGTCTTGGATAGAGCCAACAATGGGAAAGCCTATGCATGCTCTAATGGTTAAGTTACATCGATTAAAAAGATGTCTAAAAACATGGAATAGAAAGGTTTTTAGAAATTTAAACCAAAAAATAAAGCAGGCGGAGGAAGAAGTAGCAAAGCTAGAATTAGAATACGATAACACACATAACAAAGAAATTAGACAAGAACTAAGTAAAGCCAAGGTAAACTGAAACTCAGATTGCATATGGAAGAAATCTATTGGAAACAGCGTGCAAAAATTAAATAGCTTAAAGATGACACAAAATTTTTTTATAATATGAGTAAAATAAAAGCCCACAAATATAAAATTAAAGGCATAAAAAATGATGAGGGAATATGAGTTGAATAAGATAAGAAACTAGGAATCCCATTTGAGAAATTTTTTAAAAATCACTTATGCGGTCAGGCTCGTCACGAAGGGGATTCTTTAATGAAAGAGATTAGTGTAACTATCACAAATGATCAAAATCAAATGATGGAGATGATCCATGTGGAAGAAGAGGTAAAAATGACGTATTCAGCTTGGACAAAGATAGTGCAGCAGGGCCAGATAGTTGGAATAATTATTTTTTTCAGCTAAGTTGGCATATTGTCAAGAATGATCTTATTTCTGCAATCGCAAGTTTTTTTTGTAGGGGCGAATATTCTTAAGGCATGGGCAAATTCATTTATTGTGTTAAATCCAAAAAAGGAATCACCACAAAAATGTGAAGATTTTAGACATATAAGTTTATGCAATGCGATTTATAAGATTTTAGCAAAAATATTGTAAAATAGACTAAGTAATATCTTGCCATTTATAATATATTAACGGGGTTTGTCAAAAATAGGCTAATGATTGAAAATACAAGACTAGCATTTGAAATGAAGAGAGAGATATCAATTAAAAAAGAGGGAATAATTTAGTAGTTAAGCTAGATTTGTCTAAAGCATTTGATAGGGTAGAATGAGACACACTCTCCTTTGCTATGAGGAAATTTGGCTTTTCTGAATTATGAATTGATTTAATATATAGATGTGTTTCTAGCGTATGGGTCAAAGTTATAGAAAGAAATGTGAGGAATTTAAGCCAAAAAGAAGTTTAAGGCAAGTGACCCATTGTCTCTTTTATTATTTGATATATATTTAGAACTACTAATCCTCAATTTAAACAAAAGAATTTCTGAAGGTAAGATAATTCCTTTTAGGCAACCAAAAAACACCCCAAGAATAGGCTGTTTAGCTTATGCTGATGATCTCATAATTTTCACGTATGCAAGTAAAAGATCAATGAAGAATCTAATGGATCTCCTACAAATATTTGATATAGAAATGGGCTAAATCATGAATAAAAAGAAGTGTCAGTTTATGTTAGCCACAATAACCATAGGGAAAGTGGCGGATAAGATTAAAAATATCATAGGCTTCACTCATAATAAAGGAGCTTTGATGTACCTAGGTTGCCCTATATATTAGGGAAGATTGAGAGAGAAGTATTTAATAACTCTACAAGATAAAATGAGAAGGAAAATAGTTGGATGGAAAGAAGAGCTACTGGGATTTGGGGGGAGGATTACATTAATCTCTCATGTTCTTCAAAGCACGCTGGTACATATCTTATCAGTCATTCACCCTCCTAAGAAATTTACTAAAAAACAATAAATAGAAATGACAAACTTCTTATGGGGTAGAAAAGAGGGGAGACACAAACTACACTAGAAGAATTGGGAGGATATTTGCTACCCAAAAGAAAAAGCAGGTTTACAGGACATAGCCACTGCCTGGGACTGTAAAGGATGGTGGAGGCTAAAAGAAAGTGATAGCTTCCTAGCTAAATATATGAGAGCTAAATATATAGGAAACAATGATAAGAACCTGAAGAAGGCCTTGAATAATAGGAAAGTAGTGGAAAAACAGAAGGAGATAGTAGAATTACACTTAACACTAAAAAAGAGCAGTTGGAAATGGACTCTTACTCCGCATGGTAACTTTACACTAAAATCAATAGAGGAATTGATTAGAAAGAAAAAAACCGGTACAATCATTATTTAAATGGGCTTGGAAGGCAGGCATCCCGCAAAAAATGTGCTCGCTAGCATGGGAAGTACTTGTGAATGCCTTACCTGTTGATACTAATGTGCAAAGAAAATGCATAAAAATGGTATCTAGATGTGACTGATGCTTTGAAGCAGCAGAATCTATGGATCATTTATTTTTGGAAGGAAAAATTGTAGCATGAGTCTGGAAAGAGCTAAAGGAATTTAATCAAGTTAGTAATAAAGAGGAGGAGTTAATAGAAAGAATTAAAAATGGGAAAGAGAAGATTCAAAAAGTCCCACTAGAAATTGGCTAACTCAAAATTTACCACACGTAGTTATATGGTGCTTATGAAAAGCCAGAAACAAGAGTAGATTTGAGGGTATAAAGATGAATATAGCCAAAATTTTAAAAGATATTAGGAAAGAAATTAGTAATATATCATGCATAAAACCTATTATAATAGACAACATGGACATAGATAAAGTAGTTAGGAACACATGGGACCTTACCACTAACATAATTAAGCATCATTGGGTAAAAAGCATAAGCTGGAATAGGCCTCCTGAAGAAAAGCTATCTTTTAATATGGATGGTAGTTTCAATAGATATATAAGAATAGCAGGGGGAGGAGGGGTAATAAGAGACTCTAAAGGAAATATTAGGAAAGCTTTTACTTTTGTCAGTGAAGCCTCTTCGGCTCTTCACTCGGAAATTAGGACATTTAAAAAAGGATTATATGTCTGTAAAAAGTTAGTCTTTAAAAATCTACAAATTCAGGTGGATTCAATATTATTGGTGGATTTAGTAGCTAAAAGAATAACTATATAGAGGCAAGAGGAGGAGATTGAAATGATAATGGCTCTCATTAAAGAATTGAATGCATCAATATTACACATATACAAGAAGGCAAATACACCGGTAGATAACCTTGCTAGAATAGGCTCGATCAAAGGGGAAATTGTGTACGACGAGGAGTCCATGCCAAAAAAAAATTAAAGGGAATAGCAAGACTAGATAAGCTAGCTTTCCCTTATCTAAGAGTGAAAAGGGTAGAAAGAGTAAAAAGGATAAAAAATAGGTGATTTTAGTTAACACTGGAATAAATCTGGAGATAAAATTAATTGGTATGGTGGGGAGCATCTTGTGCAGGGGAATACTGTCTTTGTAGGGATGTTTAATAGCAGCTCTCAAAAGGGAAATAAGGAGTTAGGTGGAAAAAAAGCTACAATGAGTGCTAGAATTTTCTATGCTTTGTTCGCTTTTTCTATTTTCTTAGTAGCGCAGTGAGAAGATCATTATACATAGTAGTAAAGAAAATCCAGCAGCTGTATGAATCTGGAACAGTAGTGGCAGTCTGTAAAAATGGTGGGCTTGAAGCTCGATGTTATGATCTGTCTAAAGAGTCTATGTTAATGTTCAGGGTATGTATTAAAGTGTTAAAGGAGAGGAAGTGGCATGTGCTAATTTATTGAAGTTAATAGGTTATTAGGATATGTCAGTGTCCAGAATAGGTGCCTGGGATGGGGCAAAAATCTGCTGTCATTCAGATATGAAATAGTCCAAGACAAAGGAGTCAAAGAGCGGCACAGGTGCGAGTTAATGTAAGAAGACTTAAAGGGCAGAAATAGTCAACATTTAGAGCAACGGGAAAAAGTAGCAAGGAGGCTTGAATGTTATATTAATGCTGTAAAGAGCAAAGACAAGTATTAGGGTTACGGTTATTATGTAGATACATTGTATTTAGTTGTTTTGGAGGTAAGTAGTGCTTGTAAAACCAAGGAGCCAGCCTAAATAAGGGAAAGTAGGAGGGGCGGCAGAGTAGCATTTGGTGCACCACGAAAGCATAAGGGTGAAAGTGCCAACCAGAATTATGCTAGAGTATAATGAGGAAGAGCAAAGCTAAAACCGAAGATACCAAAAAGCTCATTTCTGGAATATATAAGAGTTTTATTTAGGATAAAATTTCTTGCAGATTTTTAAGTCGCAAAGTTTTATTACAAATTAGGCAAGGGTGTAAAAGGGGCAAGGGTTGATGTTATTATGTACAAATGGTATTCCTGCGCAAAAAAAAGTGAGTTATAATTAATAAACAAAAACTTAAGAAGAAGAAGAATGAGGAGAAGAAGGAGGAGGAGGAGGAGGAGGAGGAGGAGAAGAAGAATGAGGAGAATGAGAATAATGAGAAGGAGAAGAAGGAGAAGGAGAAGGAGAAGAAGGAGAAGGAGAAGGAGAAGAAGGAGAAGAATGAGAATGAGAAGAATGAGAAGAATGAGAATGAGAAGAATGAGAAGGAGAAGAAAGAGAAAGAGATGAAGGAGAAGGAGAAAAAGAAAAAGGAGAAGAAGGAGAAGGAGAAGGAGGAGAAGGAGGAGAAGGAGAAGAATGAGAAGAAGGAGAATGAGAAGAAGGAGAATGAGAGAAGGAGAAGGAGAAAAAAGAGAAGGAGAAAAAGGAGAAGGAGAAGAAGGAGAAGGAGAAGAAGGAGAAGGAGAAGAAGGAGAAGGAGAAGGAGGAGAAGGAGAATGAGGAGAAGGAGAAGGAGGAGAAGGAGAAGAAGGAAAAGGAGGAGAAGGAGAAGGAGGAGAAGGAGAAGAAGGAGAAGAAGGAGAAGAAGAAGAAGGAGAAGGAGAAGAAGGAGAAGGAGAAGAAGGAGAAGGAGAAGGAGGAGAAGGAGAATGAGGAGAAGGAGAAGGAGAAGGAGGAGAAGGAGAAGAAGGAGAAGGAGGAGAAGGAGAAGGAGAAGAAGAAGAAGAAGGAGAAGAAGGAAAAGGAGAAGAAGGAGAAGGAGAAGAATGAGAAGGAGAAGAAGGAGAAGGAGTAGAAGGAGAATGAGAAGAATGAGAAGGAGGAGAAGGAGAATGAGAAGAAGGAGAAGGAGAAGAAGGAGAATGAGAAGAAGGAGAAGGAGAAGAAGGAGAAGGAGAAGATGGAGAAGGAGAAGAAGGAGAATGAGAAGATAGAGAAGAGAAGAAGGAGAAGGAGAAGAAGGAGAAGGAGAAGAAGGAGAAGGAGAAGAAGGAGACGGAGAAGGAGAAGAAGGAGAATGAGAAGAAGGAGAAGGAGAAGAAGAAGGTGAAGGAGAAGAAGGAGATGATGAAGAAGAAGAATGAGGAGAAGGAGAAGAAGGAGAAGGAGAAGAAGGAGAAGGAGAAGAAGGAGAATGAGAAGAAGGAGAAGGAGAAGGAGGAGGGGGAGGAGAAGAAGAAGGAGAAGAAGGAGATGGAGAAGAAGGAGAATGAGAAGAAGGAGAAGGAGAAGAAGGAGAAGAAGAAGAAGAAGGAAGAGGAGGAGGAGGAGAAGAAGAAGAAGGAAGAGGAGGAGGAGGAGAAGAAGAAGAAGGAAGAGGAGGAGGAGGAGAAGAAGAAGGAGGAGGAGGAGGAGGAGGAGAAGGAGAAGAAGGAGAAGGAGAAGGAGAAGGAGAAGAAGAAGGAGGAGGAGGAGGAGGAGAAGAAGAAGAATGAGAAGAAGAATAATAATAATAATAATAATAATAATAATAAGGAGAAGAAGGAGGCGGAGGAGGAGGAGGAGGAGGAGGAGGAGAAGAAGAAGAAGAAGAAGAAGAAGAAGACGGATGAGAAGATGGAGAAGGAGAAGAAAGAGGAGGATGAGGAGGAGGAGGAGGAGGAGAAGGAGGAGGAGGAGAAGGAGGAGAGGGAGGAGGAGGAGGAGGAGGAGAAGAAAAGGAGAAGAAGGAGAAAAAAAAGGAGGGGGAGGAGAAAAAGAAGAAGGAGGAGGAGGAGGAGGAGGAGGAGGAGAAGAAGAAGAATAATAAGAAGAAGAAGAAGAAGAAGAAGAAGAAGCAATGCAGATGGCCATAGAGGGAAATGCTCGGGTGCTAGAGTAGTATGCAGACCTTAAGGAGTTGGGATAGAGAAATCAACGTCAATATCATTTCCAAATTATACTTTATGTAATATCATTAAATACTTTGATGAAGAAAAAGATGTAATCAAATTTTGTTATGTTTCTCTTTTAACTATGTAACATATTGTTTCATAAAATTTAATTTACTAATTTTATTTTTTGTTAAATATAAATAAAGGTTTATAATTCATGTTTTTATTAAATTTAATATAAAAATTTAAAAATATCTAATTAAATTTTATGTAAAAAATTAAAAATGTGAAAATAATTTTGGAATAAAGATAACTAGGGAATATTCCCTCGCAAATTTAGAAAGGGAATTTTACCTCACTAATTTAACTAGGAATTTTCCCTCGCTAATTTAGCTAGGGAATATTTTACTCGTTAATTTTTAGCAATAAGCACTTTAGCTTGGGAAAGGTATCATCATTAATCTATCATTATATTTACTTTAGCCATGGAAAACCCCCATTTAGCAAGGAAATTTTCCCTAGCTATTTGATATTTTTCTTGTAGTGAAATAGATAGACATATAGACATGTAGAAAGATAGATAATCAGATAAAAAGATAAATAGACAAATAAAGAGATACACATATAGATAAATAGACAGATAGCCATATAGATAGATAGAAATATATATATAAAGAGATAGATAGACATATAGACAAAAAGAGAGATAAAAATATATATATATATATATATATATATATATACATATAGACAAATAGATAGATATACAGATAAACATATACATAGATAGACATATAGAGAGATAGATTGATAGATTGAAAGAAAGCAAGAAAGATAGATATATAGATAAATAGATAGGTAGATAGATAGACAGACATATAGATAGATAGATAGATAAATAGATAGATAGATAGACATACATACATATAGATAAATAGATAGATAGATAGATAGATAGACAAATAGATATATAGATAGATAGATAAATAGATAGAAACATAAACAGATACACAAAAAGTTAGATAGATAGATAGATAAATAAACAGATAGAAACATAAACAGATACACAAAAAGTTAGATAGATAGATAAATAAATAAACATATAGAAACATAGAATAATAAATAGGTAAACAAATAGAAAGACATATAAATATATAGATAATTAAATAGATGGGTAGATAGAAAGATATATAGATAGAAACATAAATAGATTGATTGATAGACTGATAGCTAGAAAACTAGTTAGATAGTTAGAGAGATAGACAGATTGTAAAGATGGAAATTACATAATTACACAGATAAATAAATATGCATATAGACATTTAGACAAATATATGAATAGATATATAAATAGATAGATTTATATATAGATAGATAGACAAATTGATAGTGATATATATATTTAGCTAGATAGACAGATAGAAAGATATACAAATAGAGAGATATATAAATAGATAGAAAAATAGAAAGAAAGAAAGATAGATAGATAGATAGATAGATAGACAGATAGATAGATACATAGATAGATAAATAAATAGATAAGTAGATAGAAAAATAGGTAGATAGACAAATAGAAAGAAATAAAGATATATAGTTAGATAAATAGATGGATAAATAAATAGATAGAGAGACAAATATAAATATAAATGATAGTATGAAACATATAGATTGATAAATAGATAGATAGATAGATAGAATGATAAACAAATAAATAGATATATAGATAGATAGATTGATTGATTGATTGATAGATAAATAAATCGATAAATAAATAGATTGATAGATATATAGATAGTCAGATAGACAGATAGACTAATAGATAGTTAGATTTATAGACTAGTAGAAAATAGACACATAGACTAATAAACAGATAGATAAATAAACATATAGATAGATAGACATATAGACAGATAGATAAATAGATAGACAGATTGATTAATTGATTGATTGAAAGAAAGAAAGATTGATATAGATATATAGATAAATAGTTTGAATGATAGATAGATAGAAAATAGACATATAGGTAGATTGTTAAATAAATAGAGACACATATAAATGGATTGACACATAGATGGATAGATATACAGATAAATAGAAATATATTTAGATAGGTAGATAGGCAGAAAGACATATAGAAAGATAATCTTATAGATGGATAGATAGATAGATAGATATATGCATAGATAGATATATAGATAGATATACATATAAATAGATAGCTAGGAAGAAAGACAGAAAGATAGATAAACATATAGATATTTAGACTGATAAATAGACAGATATATTTATTGATTGATAGATAAATAGATAGATAGACAGACAGACAAATAGATAGATATATAGTCAGATAGATAGATATATAAATAAACACATAAACAAATTAATAGATAAATAGATAGACAGATAGATAGAAATATAGATAGATATGTAGATAGACACACACACACACACACACACACATATATATATATATATATATATATATCACTATAAGAAAATGTTCATTTAGCTAGGGAATTTTAGCTAGGGATCAATCCCTAGCTAAATTGCGAGTGATTAACTAGGGAATAGAAAGGGATTTATGATTTGTCATTGGAATAAAAATTTGTAATAGATTAGCGACGGATTAGCGGTAGAATATTTTCGTAAATTCTGCTCAAGAAAAGTGGAGAATTTAGCAATGGATTAGTGATAGATTAGCGATGAAATTTACCTAGCAAATTACATCCGGAACATAGTGACAGATTTCAGCGATGAAATTCCCTAGCTAATTACATCCTGAATATTGTGACGGATTTTAACGACAAAATTTCCCTAGTTAATTACATCCCAAAATATAACGACTGATTTAATGACAGAATTTTCCTAGCTAATTACATACTGAATATAGCGATGGATTTTAGCGACAAAACTTCCCTAGCCAATTACATTCTAAATATAATGATAGTTTTTAGCGATGGAACTTGCTTAGCTAATTAAATCTGGAATATATCAACGGATTTAACAATGAAACATTCCTAGCTAATTAAATCTAGAATATAGCGACATTTTTAGTGAAGAAACTTCCCTAGCTTTAAATCCCGAACATAGCGATGGATTTAGCGATGAAATTTCCCAAGCCTATATTTAATTATTAATTTTTTTTAAATTTATTATTAGTTTTAATATTTTATTTAATTTTGTTTATTAAATATATGTTAATGGTCTATAGACGAGTGATCCATGAAAGATAGATTCTTCTCGTAAAATTATAAAAAGAATATTATAAATAAATAATTTAAAATTTATAAAAATATAAAAAAAAATTATATTGATAAGGACTAAAATAACTATTTTTATGATGTATTAATTTTAAAAAAATATATATATAAAATTTTTCTAAAATTTTTAATTAAGAAACTTAAAAATTTGTATTAAAGTAATATTAAATAATTAATTCAATAAGTATAAAAACTTTTTTCGATATTTTAAAAATTAAATTAACACGCATTAAAATTTCTACTAATATAAATGTAAAATAATTCATTGTATGATAAAATAGAAAATATTTTCAAAAATATTTGAATTGACGAATAAACTAGTAAATATTAATATTATTATAAGTAAAAAAAATTATGATTATAGGAAACTTTTAAAAAAATAATTAATACAAAATTTGATTATTTTGAAATATAATAAAAATATAAATTTTTTCAATAATCTTAAAATAAAATAAATTAATATAAAAAATAAACACATAGATGTTTTCCCATGCTAAAATTTATAAGAATTAAATAATTGAGTAATATTTTTACTATTAGCTCTTAATATTAAGTCTTTATTAAAATAATAAATATAACTTTTTTTAATTATCTTTTCATTTTAAAGTAATTGTTTGAATTTTAAAAATTATTAACGGTATCAAATAATATGAAATTTTATGCCTTTAAAATTATTTCATATTATTTTCATAAAAATTAATAAGAATTCTTAAAAATTTATACCCATAAAATATAAATTTTTATATATTTTTTAACATTAAGTGTATTTTATAACTCTTAGGAGAGTGGCTAGAAGGCAAATCATCTTTTCATGTATGTCTTATTATATTAAGTTTGTTAATTTTGTAGCTATTTGATATTTTTTTTATAAGGCTAAACATATATTTTTTAAAATTATTTATATATTTATTGGTTAATTAATATTATAATAAAAAATTGTGAGGTGTTTGTTTTTTCATGTGTACCTTGCTACATGCACATTAATTTTGTTCAAAAAATTTTGATAGTAAATAAAATAAATGAGTCTTTTTGTATTATATATATATATATATATATTATTTATTTATTGTTTTAATAATTAAAAATATAAATAGTTTTGTAATATAATATTCACTTGTTGTCGAGACTCGAGAGACAACTCTAACAAGTGAATCGTAAGTCCTCTGCAGTCCTTCATCTATCTCTCGACACCGACTCATCAAAACTTAATCGAAGATTAAGTGATAATTTGTTATTGATTTGAGGTACATTTTATATCCTAATTCTTCATTGATTATCTTAATGCAAGAGTGTGCGTTTTGATTCTGTTATTTTTTTTTTCCATAATTCTTCCTCTTTAATCACCACAGTATGCTTGGTTTGCTTATATAAATTTATTTGTATACATACTTCATACATTTTTGATATAAAGCATTCTCATTGTGTGGATGTTGATGGTGCATAGTAGGTATGCCGACTTGATATCTACATCAATATACATAACTATATATAAATAGTATACATAAATTGTATACATAAACATAAGTGTATTTTATATAAGTGTATCTAAACATAAATATACATTAATATGCATGTGTGATATAATTTGAATTTCTTATATAAGTGTATTTTACTATATATATAACTATAAAAATAGCATACATAAACATAACTATATATAAATATAACAACATATATTTAATATACATATATATATATATATTTAATAATATGTATATCAACATATTACTATATATAAATGTATTTATCTACATCAATTTGTGTTACATAAAGACCAATCTCAGTACTATGACTTTGTGTTACATATATATATTCCTAGCACTATGATAAAATGTCACATAAAGAATTGACTTAGTCATAACAATCTCAACACTATGATATTTTTCTTACAGAGCTAAGACCAAAGTTACAACAATTTACCATTACTATGGCTTTGTATTATATAGAGGTAAGTAATAATTGTGATCATTCACGGTACTATGATAATTTTGCTTTAGAAAGGATTCAAAGAAATGTTAGAGTCACAATGTTGCACCTCCATACCCTACCCAACCCAAATGTCAAACCGGCTCTAGGGACACTGGCCCTTTTTATTAGAAAACTATTTATCAAATCATATTTTACATAAACATTTTTGCTATTAACATTTATTAATATTCATGAGTAAAATAAATATGCAATAAATATTTCTAAGATGACCCATAGCTTTTTTTTAATGCAATACATTTACACAGAATGATATTTCTTTAATAAAACATTCTAAAAATATGTCAAGGGTTCACCTCTTTTAAGTACATTCTATGAAAGTTATAGATTTTTGATTTAAATAAAAAAAAATCTCATGTTCAAACAATGAAATGGATGCATGGGATGAAACATATATTTATACTCCACAAGCTTTGATGATGACAATGTGCTTGTGTAGTCTTTGATTTTCTTCTTTAATCACTTGGTAAATGCATGATGATAAAAACAATGCACAAAGCATTTTTATACTTAGTGGTTCTATATAGTTATTTCTTTATTTCAATTAAACACACAAAAATTATCTTTCAAAAACTAAGATTTGGCAGATATTTAAATGTCAATTCAATAATCAATACACACTCGCACGCACGCACACACACACACATGCTATTTCACATATTTTCATTTTCAACTCATTTGATCTTTTAAAATAAATAATTCTATATGCAAATATTTCATTCAAAAATCAAATCATGTAATTCATGTATTTACTTATGAATTTGCTCTTAAATAAATTTATCCAAGACTTTTTGTGCATTGGATGATAGAATAACATGGTCCCATTTGGCTGTAAGCTGGTATAAAAATATTTTATAATATAGTACAATCTCATTGGGCTGCTGACTGATTATTTAGAAATCATTTGTGAACAGAATTGATAATATCTCATAAGGATGCGGATCAGTGTAGCACTACATTATATTTGTTCACAATATTACTAGTTTAATCCATACTGGTATATCAGAAAATTATTAACTCGAATATGCTATATTATGTATATTAGATAACATTCTATTAAAGACATTGAAATTATTCATAATAATTTAAAATATTGTATATATATCCAGATCCAAAAAAAAATCATTTTTAAAACGCATGTAATTTTTCATATGCAACTAATTTCACAATTAATTTTCTCAAATCAAGTAAAATAAATAAATACGTAGTTTTTTAAAAACATTTCCATAATTGTGTAGATAACTTTGATATTTGAAATAAGAAAAAAAAATAGATAATGAACATAAAACTTAAAAAATAAGAGAAATGGAAGAATAAACCCAAAAAAAAAATTGTTTCTCTTCAATTTCAATCCTCGGAATCTCATTATTGGGTAATAATTACCTATAATAGCCATAAGTCTAAATATAAATAATTACATGAAAAAATATATATAACTACATCTACAACATGTATAATTACATGCTTCAGAAATTTAATATCCATTCATATCATTCATCTTATTCATATATGTTTTTTTTGGATATTGTATAAATCTTTATTATTTTTCCATATATTTTAGGAACTTAAAATTAATTTTTTCAATCTTTAATGTTTTTTTATTGTATTTTTATATGGTTGTATAACTCATTATGATTTAATATGTTTAGGGTTTGTATTTCTGTTTCACTTAATATCATTTAACTAAAGTTGATTTCTAATAAAATGTTTATTTGTTAAAATTCATGTTGTAAATTTCAAAACAAATAACAAAATTTTTGTGTAATAAATATTATAAAAAATTTCTAAGATATATATGTGATGTAGTTTCAATTTACAAAGATAAAACTTTAAAAATAAAATTTATTTATAAAATAAAATGTGCACCTCATAATATGCAATATGTTATATTTATTATAAATAAACAATATTTGAAATGTATCTATTAATTACAAAAAAACATTGTCATGTATTCAATTTGAAAAAAAAAAATACAAATAATTATTTAAAAAAACAAATTCATATATTTATATGGTCATTTATATATTTTGAATAAAATAAAAAAATAATTACTAGTAGAAAAATTTACTCATGTATTTATATGGTAATCTGTTTTGTTTGAACATAATTAAAGAAATAATTGATTTTTTACAAAATATTAAAGGCATGTATTTATATGCACTATATTATATTTGTTTGAATTTTAAGTTTCTAAAAATGAATTAATAACAATAAATAATTGGCCGAAATTTATCATATACATTAATATTTTAATAAAAAAATTATATAGAAAAACAAAAAAAATATTATTTACTTATGAACTATTATTTCATTTTTAACATAATTGTAAAAACAAAATAATATACAAATATTCCAACTTCACTTATTTATATGATTATAATGATAGTTATTTTAATATAAATATTAAAAAAATAACTATTTGAATAAAATATAAGCTCTTATATTTAATTCATAAGTTTATTTTACGCATTAATAAGCTTCACACACACACACAAATATTTGTTTTAAATATAAAGAAATTACAATATTTTATAAATTGTTTACAATATATAATATTTTATTTAAATTAAATTTTCAAAATTAAAAACTTTTAAATACATTTACACACACACACACACACAATAGTTTCATGTGTAACTTTAAAAATACATTACGTATATAGGTATGTGTGTGTGTTTATGTGGGTGTATAGTAGTATATGCATGCATACAAGTATATATACACTACTTTGAAAATGTAGATACATGTGTGAATATATACAAAAGTATAAAAATGTGTATGCTGATAAATAATGTATAGTAATGTATATGGATGTATAAATGTGTGTGTGTGCGTTTAGGGTAATGTATATGCACATATATATATATATATATATATATATATATTTTTATTTATTTATTTATTTATTTATGCATATATATGTAAATAT
This sequence comes from Sapria himalayana, assembly GCA_029783825.1. NCBI lineage: Eukaryota > Viridiplantae > Streptophyta > Magnoliopsida > Malpighiales > Rafflesiaceae > Sapria > Sapria himalayana. Next base: position 550,039 of record JAREIK010003431.1, on the reverse strand, counting down.
CAACATTAATTTTGAGAAGAAAAATATTTGAGCACATAAATATTAACATGTTCCACAAAATCGTGAGAGCAGGAGCAAAAAGTGAATTATTGCAAGATACTACTGATCTCTCATCTATAACACTTTGCCTCAAAATTTGATCAGAGTACTACTTGTAATGATAAGGTTCATTCAATACTACATACCATGGAGTTACATTTTCATTCAGTACTATAATTTGTTCAAATAAAAAAATCTATCTAATATTTTCTTCAGCAACTCTTCTATCTTCTTTTTCTAGTCTAGATAATCTATTTTCAATTTTGATTATATGTACATTTCTTATCTAATACATATAGGTCAAACTGTTATAAAAGTAAAATCTATCATTTCAATCTAAGCTTGACAACTTTCTTTTCTATGAGATATTTGATTATAGAATATCTAATATATAATATAACTTTGGTTCCCACTAAATATGATATTAATTTGCCAAAAGAAAAGATTATTGATACAAATTCTTTATCTATAATGGTATAATTTAATTGGGCATTTTAGAGTGTGTTGTTATCATAGTTTATAATAATTATTTATAAATATTTGTATAACTATATAAAATTCTTCATAATTATATTTAACTATATTTGTAACTATGTAAACTATTTTTATAACTATATTAATAACTATATATAACTATTTATTAACAATATAATATTTTATTACTAAATGAGTAATTCTATATAACTATATTTTTAACAAAATATATCATATGTATAATAATATATAACTATATATAATTGTATTTTACTATATGTATAACTATAAAAATATTATATATAACTATATCTTTAACTACATACATATTTATAACTATATGTGTATAACTATATATAAATATTTGTATAACTGTGTAATACTCTATATAATTAAATATAACTATATTTGTATCTATGTATACATATATGTATTCATATAATTAAATCTATATATTTATTTATAACTTTATATATATTTATGTATACCTACTTATAACTACTATATGAATATATCTATATATAATTATATGTTTAACTATATATAAATCTATTTTTAATTATATATATTATAGTATTAGAACATATAGAGATTGACCTCCCACTCTGGTGACTATCTCTTGAGGTCTATTGATTCTGTTTCTTTCTATCATTAGATCTCTTTACTGCCATATAATAAATGGATTGAGATTTAGTGGAAGAAATGGGGGTTACGTTCCCAAAGCTATTCAGCAGACTGTTTGCCAACAAGGAAATGAGGATTTTGATGCTAGGTCTTGATGCTGGCAATAAGACAACCATTCTGTATAATTGAAGCTTCATGAAATTGTCACCACAATTCCTACTATTGTCTTTTAAGTAGAGACTGTTGAATACAAACATCAATTTCACTATGTGGGATGTTGGGGATCAAGACAAGATTCGCCCTTTTTAGAGGGAGTACTTCCAAAATACCCAAGGTCTTATATTTGTGGTGGACAACAATGACAGAGATTAGTTGTTGAAGCCATAGATGAGTTGCAAAAGATGCTAAATGAGGAAAAGCTTAGAGATGGAGTTTTGCTGGTGTTTGCCAATAAGCAATATCTTCCCAATGCGATGAATGCAACTTAAATTACTAACAAGCTAGGACTTCACTCTCTTCTCCAACGTCATTGTCACATTCAAAGCACCTGTGCTACTCTCTGGTGAGTGCCTCTACAAGGGTCTTGATTGGCTTTCCAATTACATTGCCAGCAAGCCATAAATAATTTTAGCAGGATGAGGCAAACTTTGTTGACATATCTGGATGTGGATCTAATATTCACCTATTTTGCTTGAGTTTTGTTCTGTTATGTGGATGACATCATCTATTTCTAGGGGGGGTTCAAATTGTATTTATATTTATATATTGCATGCCTGAAATAGAAGACTACCTTTATTTTGTTCTGATCTGCTGTAAGTCGAACTTGTTCATTTTTTGTTTTGTGTCTTTTATCCATTGGATCCCAAAGGTATAAAAACATATAACTATAAATAATTGTCTTTGACTATATGCATAACTATAAAATATTATAAATAACTATATTTAAAAAAATAATTAACAACATATATTTAATATTATTTTTATATATTTGTATATAAAAATGTATTTTACCATATATATACCTATAGATAACTATATGAAATATAAGTATAACTATATTAACAACATATATAAAAATGTATTAACAACATATAAAAAATTAAATAAAAATATATATATACCTACATGTATAAATATAAGTATAACTATATGTGTAACTATATGTATAACCACATGTAACTATATTTATAATTACATGTATAATAACATACAACATTATGTTTAGCTATATAATTATAATGATATATAAATATTTGTATAACTATATATAAATATTTGTATAACTATATAACACTTTATATAATTAAATATATCTATATTGGTAACTATGTATACATATATGTAAATCTATATATTTATTTATAACTTTATATATTTATTTATAATTATTTGTATGAATATATTTATATATAACTATATGTTTAACAATATAAAAATATTTATAGCTATATATACTATTTGTATAATAACTTATAACTATAAATAATTGTATCTTTATATATGTATAACTATAAAAGCTTTATACATAACTATATTTAAATATATAATTTATAACTTATATTTAATATACATTTATATATATTAGTATATAAAAATGTATTTTACTATATATATACCTATACATAACTATATGTATAAATATATAAAATTATATTAAAAAAAATATATACCTACATGTATAAATATAAGTATAACTATATGTGTAACTATATGTATATCCACATGTAACTATTTTTATAATTACATGTATAACAACATACAACATTATGTTTAATTATATGTGTATAACTTTATATAAATATTTGTAAAACTAAATAAAACTTTATATAATTAAAATAACTATATTTTTTACTATTTATACATATATGTATATATATATCTAAATCTATATATTGTTTATAACATTGTATATAATTATGTATAACTAAATATAACTACTAGTATGTGTGTGAGTGTATAAATCTATATATAAAACTATATGTTATATGTATATATATATATATATATATATATATATATATATATATATATAACTAAATGTTTAATGATATATAATTTTTTATAACTATATATATTATATGTATATTAACATATAACTATAAATAATTTTATCTTACTATATGTATAGCTATAAAAACCTTATACATAATTATATTTAATTATATAATTAACAACATATATTTAATATACATTTTTATATATTAGTATAATAAATTTATTTTAGTATATCCATACCTATACATAACTATATGTATAAATATATGAAATTATTTGAAAAAATATATATACATACATGAATAAATATAAGTTTAACTATACATGTAACTATATGTATAACCACATGTAACTATATTTATAATTATATGTATAAAAACATACAACATAATGTTTAACTATATATGTATAACTATATATAAATATTTGTATAGCTATAAAAAACTCTATATAATTAAATATACCTTTATTTTTAACTATGTATACATACATACATATATATATATATATACATATATGTAAATCTATATAATTATTTATACCTTTGTATACATTTATGTATATTTACTTATAACAACTTATATGCATATATCTATATATAACTATATGTTTAACTATATGTAACTATTTATAACTACATTTACTATATGTATCCTAACATATAATTATATATGGGATAATACTAATTTGTTGCACTTACTTGAAATTAAATGGCAAAAAATATAATATCAACAATATGTAAGCACATAGCATGAGAGTGTCCATTAGTATGGCTCATATATGGTATAATACAAATAAGGCTCATACTCTTACCTAATCCCAGCCCTTGGGTCTCAGTCTCTTATATGAACCTATGTATGACAAAAGATGTACTATTTAACATGTTTGTGCAAAATAAATTTTTTTTATGTAATTCTTAATTCTAACACTTCACTCTCTATGTCTCTCTTCCCCTCTCTAATTCTTTTTGTGTCACTCTCTTCCTCATTTTCTTTCTGTGTCACACACACACACACTCTCTCTTGTTATTTTCTTTCTCGCTCTCCTTTCTTGCTTGTTCTCACTCTCTCTCTCTCTCCCTCTCTCTCCCTCTCTCTCCTTCTCTCTCTCCTCTCTCTCTCCATCTCTTTCTTCCTCTCTCTCCTTCTCTCTCTCTCTCTCCCTCTCTCTCTTTCGCCCTCTCTCTCCCATTCACCATTTCACTCCCCCCTCTCCCCCTTTCTCCCTCTCTCTCCCTCCCTCCCTCTCTCCTCTCTCTCTCTCTCTCTCTCTCTCTCTCTTCCCATCTCTTTATTTAATTGCCCTTCTCTCTCCCCATCTCTCCATTTCTTTTCCCCTCTTTCTCCCCACCTCCTCTCTCTCTCCCTCTCCCTCTCCCCCTTCAAACTTTAAATGTCTTTTTTTTTGCATTCCTTTCTTGTGCATTATCGTATTTTGCTCCCTTTATCTAGTATTACTGTGATATCTATTAATCTTTATCATGCTAAAAATTACTATATCTATTCATGTAGATTCTACAAATGCATTTCCTCGATATTCAAGATATTTAATTTTTAAATATTCATCTGTAAGTAATTTTATTTAATTATTAGTATATTTTGAAGTAATAGAATGTTTAATTCCAAATAATGATTGAACATTATTTTTTGTAAATAAAACAAGGCAAAATGAGTTCAGATCGTTAGTGGATGTACATAAGGTATATGAATATAATTTTGAATAAAGATTTTTTAGTGGGCTTGAAGCGTTCATCAATTTTGCACGTAGTCAATCGAGATGGATGGATAGAGAAAAAATTAAGTATCTATGTAATCATCACAAGTGTCAGAATATCCATTTTCATGATGTAAACATTATAAGATAATATTTTGGCTAAATATAGGTTTGTGCCAAATTATTTTATTTGGATTTATCATGGGGAAAGTAGAATGACTCTGAATATTGACCAAAATGAGGGTACAGAATCATTTGCTTGTGGTGAAGAATCACCAAAAACATACAATAGAATGATCATTGAAGCTGATGGTGCTGACTTCAATATGGATTACATGGATGAACCACCTAATCTCGAAGCTTAGACATTTTATGAAATGCTTAAAGCTACAGATAAAGAGTTGTGGCTCAACTTAAAGTCAGAAAATCATATGTCTGAGAAATTATTTGATCAGGTGACAGAACTAATGAAAGAGATTATTCCAGATAATAATTTGATCACTAACAACTTTTACAACACTAAGAAGTTACTACGAGAAATTGGTCTTCCAGTGGAAAAAATTGATTGTTGTTTCAATGTATGTATGTTATATTGGGGTGGTGATAGTGATTTAATTAGCTGTAAGTTTTGTAATCATCCTTAATTTAAGAAGGTACTTCGTGTTGTAAATACATGAAAAAAATTGAAAGTTGCACTTAAGAAGATATATTATTTTCTATTAATTCCTCGATTATAGAGACTATTTACATCAAATACAACAAAAAATGATATGAGATGGCATTCTGAGCATGAGGTTGAAGAAGTGGTAATGCGTCATCCATCCGATTCACTTGTTTGGAAGCATTTTAATCATATACATCAAGATTTTGCAGCTGAAAGTCAAAATGTGAGAATGGGTATCTACACTGATGGATTTCAACCATATGGCCAATCTAGACAATAGTATTCAACATGGCCAATGGTAGTGATACCTTATAACTTGCCTTCGTGGTTGTGTATGAAGGAGCAATATATATTTCTGCCAATATTGATTCCAGGGCCAAAAATCTGAAAGACATACTGGATGTTTTCTTACCGCCTATTATTACAGAATTTAAATCATTTGTAGGATGTTGGCGTTAATACATATGATATTTCAAAAAAACCAAATTTTTATATGCGAGCAGCCCTTATGTGGACGGTAAGTGATTTTCCTACATATTCAATATTGTCTGGCTAGAGTACTACATGACGATTCACATTGCCCGTATTACAAGACAAATCCTAATGCATTTACCCTCACATTTAGTGGTAAATAGTCATGGTTTGATAACCATCATAAGTTTCTACCTACATATCATTCATTTCGAAGAAAAAGAACTACATTTCGAAAAAATAAAATTATGATGACAGTTGCACCAGCAATTCATTCAGGAGATGATATAATGACAAAGATTCAAAGTTTGGGTTTCAAGAATGTAATTAGAAAGGATGCTATTGGAAGTAATGGATCAATAGGCAAAATATTTGGCTGGAGGAAACATAGTATATTTTGGGACTTGCCCTATTGGAAGTCCTATTTAATTCATCATAACTTAGATGTAATGCATATTGAAAAAAAATATGTTTGAAAATGTTTTCAACACTGTCCTTAATGTAGACAGAAAAATAAAAGACACTTTAAAATCAAAATAAGAGATGAATGATTACTATCAACGTCCTGAATTGAAACTGAATGAGGCAATATGAAAATTCCCTAAAGGTTGCTACACACTTGATAAAATGGCAAGACAGATAATGTGTGAATGAGTTAAAAATTTTAAATTCCCGGATGGATATATGTCAAATATGGGCAGATGCGTGGATATGAAAAATCTTAAGTTATTTGGAATGAAAAGTCATGACGGACATGTATTTATGCAGAGACTAATACCAATTACATTCAGTGAATAACTTCCCCTAAGTGTTTGGAAGGTCCTTACAGAACTTAGTTTATTTTTCAAACAGCTAACTGAAACCACAATCAAAATAGATGACATGGTGAAGCTGGAGAATGACATTCCACTTATTATTTGTAAGCTTGAACGGATATTCTCACCGAGTTTCTTTGACTCAATGGAGCATTTTCTGGTCCATTTGGCATATGAAGCAAGGATAGCAGGGCTAGTGCAATACAGGTGGATGTATCCTTTTGAGAGGTAAATACATATAATTTGCTATGTTTTATTATTTCATACATAAAGTAATATTGTAATTCAATATAATTGAAACCTATCATTCTGGTTTTAGGTATCTTCGTAAGTTGAAATTGAATGTTAGAAACAACGCAAAAGTTGAAGGTTCAATTTGTAATGCATATTTAGTAGAATAAGCATCATCATTTTGTTCTTATTTTTTTGAGGATCATGTCAATACACATAGGAGGGTCAAAGTTGAGCATTGAGCATGCTCGAGATTTGGTACGATTTTAAAATTTTAAACATATATATATTTAGTGGTTGTCCTAATAGTCCAATAAATCAAATCTCTTCATGGTTTTATTAATTTTGTTAAATTTGTTAATCATTTGTTTTTTTATGACTTAATAAAAACATATTCTAGGATGGAGAATTTGGTCGAGATCCCAATTTTTATGAGATTTTCAGGATGATGCATGTGAAGGAAGTGGATGGTCAGTTTTTTGATAACAATTCTTAGATGATTACTGTGAGAATTTGTTATATTAATAAGATTTTATAATACTATAGTACATTTTAAAAATTATTTATAATGCAAAATATTTATTTTATTTTTATGTATATTTAGAATAGTTTTTTTCTCTATTTTATTTAATGAACTAATGGAGGAACGTGTGACAGCTATTCATCAACAAGTTGAGGGTTCTATGGATCTTAAACCAAGTGACTATGATCCTATTTATTTGGAGACCATAGGAGGTCATAAGAAACAACGAGTGTACGACATCGGCTCGAAGGGAGTGATATTTTGTTGTAGTAGTCATGCTTCTAATTCATCTGTCTCAATAATGGTGGATGAGGCGTTCAAACAACAAGCACTGGAAACAAATGAATGTATTGTAGTTATGGAGAACAAAATGAGAAAGAATGATGAGTAGATATCTCAATTGAAGGAAGAAATATTTAAAATTAAAGAACAAAAGGATGAACAGTATACTAATTTGATGGAAGAAATGCACAAAATTAAAGAAATGAATGATGAGATGAAAGAAATTAAGAATGTAATGCAACAGCAGTTATCCTATATGGAGTCACAGTTAGTGGCATTGGCACAACATATAGAATCCCGAGATCCACCTGTGAAACCTCGTAGGAGAGGCTTGCATTCCCTACAAATTATGAGGATGATTTCTTGTGAGAATTATTTCTGAACTGTTATTTATTTTTGTCTATGTGTAGCAAATAATTATAATATTTTTTTAATCTAGTTTTGTTCTTTGCTTTTCCAATTAACCTAACTATGAATCTTTGTAAGACACATTATGTGAGACACAAGAAAAAATTTTGATTCAAAGCATTCAGACATTACCACGGTCCTTCCAATGCATAGCTCCCATTTTTACCTATTTCAGCTTGATCAAAAGGAGGGATAACTTATCTTATCTTTATTATTCTTAAAACATTTTATATTTATACTCTTTTTCTCTCTAAACATAATTTCTGGACATCTTTTGGATTTTTGTTGAAGTTGTATGACAATCAACTTTAATTTGTGTTTGTTCATGTCTAAAATAATTGTTTTTATATATCTGTGAATATGTTTTTGTATCTCTGTATTTTTTGGGTAGATTTTTAGCCTATTATAGGTATGTAAAAGACTTGGCTGGTCCTTCATGGTCCTGGGAACAACACCTTAGCTTCTGAAGCTGTGAGATGAACCAAAAAATTAATTTCACGCAAACGCAGGTTTGTTCTTTACACTCTTATTTTGTGTAGATATGCGTCGTCATAGTTCAAATTTGTGACTGCTTGTTATTGGTTATTATTTTATAAATGTAGTATGTTATGCTCCATTTACAGATGAAATAATGTTCTCTATCTGGGTGGTGTACCAGAAGAAAAAGAACGAGAAATGCTGACCATGCCTGAGAGACCTATATGCGTGTTTTTTAAGTTCTATATTTATTTTCTTCTGTTGTCTTTGATGGTATGTGTATTTGCATGAAAGTACAAGTGTGTGTGTCATCTAAGGTTATGTGATTATATATACGTACATATAAAACTATAGTATATACTTACATATATACTTGTATGAATGTACGTATATATCTACGTATATACTTAGTATATATCTACGTATATACTGAGTATATATCTACGTATATACTGAGTATATATCTACGTATATACTGAGTATATATATACGTATATACTAAGTATATAAGTACGTATATACCAAGAATATATGTTCATATATAATGAGTATATTTGTATGTATATACTCAGTATATACATACATATATACTATAGTAAATACGTATGTATATACTCGGTATATATGTAATTTTATACTATAGTATATATGTACATATATATTGAGTATATGCATAAGTGGGTGCATATATTTATTTGTAGACATGTATATATTGTCATACGTACACACCTATTTACATACATACACACTTTTGATTATATAATTGCTTAAGCTGGTCTGGCCATCATCATGCATTGCTCACTAATATAGGTAATAAAAATAATGGATATTAGATTTTTCCTATAGCTTTGGAATGATATTTCTGGTCCAGGCTAGCTAGGCAGATAAAGATTGGTTATAAAATCTTAGTAAATGTATTGGTATGAAATTATCACATGATACAAATCGAATGTATGAGTAAATAAGTTTTTTTGCTCTAGATTCTACAATGATTAGTCTAATTATACTAGGTATTAGAATGATGATGATGATGATGCTCGCGTAGTGTCGTATAATTCTGGTATAGGAGGAATATTGGTTCCTATTTTGGGAAAAGCATCTTGCCGCCTTGTAAAAAACTCACTCAATCTCAAGTTCATCAGTTGAGCATCATCGCCCACCATACTTTTATTATCAGCAGCGGCAACAGTGGTGGCGGCAGTGGCAGTGATAGCAGCGGCAGGAACGGCAGTGGGAGCAGCAGTGAGAACAGCAGCAGGAGCGGCAACGGTAGCAACACAACAAATGGAGTATATATGTATGTATATATTCAATATATATGTACATATAATACTGTAGTATTTTATGTATATATATATACTGAGTATATTTGTTCTTAGTATATATGTACACATAATAGTATAGTTTTTATGTACATATACTGCAGTAATATATGTATGAGTGAAATGCTAGTATATATTTACATATATACTACAATATTATATATTTATCAAAACATAACTCTTTTTTTGATTTGATTGAGTGGTTTAAATTTCTTACAGATATAGTACTGCATTGTTCACCATACAAAGTTTGTATAAGCGATGAGATTTTTCACTAAACATGACGTGTCGTGACTCAAATAGCTTTGTCGCAGCAGAAAAATAGTGATCGAAGGGGTAGAGGGAGAGAAAGCAACGTCAATGAATGGATAAATTATACTTTATGCACTATTAGTAGATACATTAATGAATAAGATTTAATAAAATTTTGTTATTTTTTTGTTTTATTTATATAAAATATTGTATTCGAATAAGTTATTAAATGATTTTATTTTTTGTTAATTATAAATTATCATTTATAGTTTTTATTTTAATTCAATTTAATATAAAAATATTTAATTATTTAATTAAACCATTTTAAAATAAATTAAATTCTGAAAATAGTTTTGAAATTAAAATAGCTAGCTAAAATTCCCTAGCTAATTTAGCAAATATTCCTAGCTAAATTAGCTAGGGAAAATTTTCTAGCTTGGGAAAGCTTCCATGATTATATCCGTTTAGTAATGGAAAATCTCATTTAGCTTGCTAATTTAGCTAGGGAAATTATTTTTTATAGCTAAGGATTTTTTTCGTCACTAAATTTTTAGTTAGGGATACTATCCCTCACTAAATTTTAGCGACAAGTACTTAGATTGGGAACCGATCCGTCATTAATCCATCACTATATCCTGTTTAGCGACAAAAAATGCCCATTTAACTAGGGAAATGTCCCTAGCTATATGAGATTTTTCCTGTAGTGGATAGATTGATAAAAAGATAAGATAGATTGACAGATTGACAGATAGATAGATCGACAGATTGACAGATAGATAGATCGACAGATTGACAGATAGATAGATAGATAGACAGATAGATAGTTTGTTTGATATGATGATAGATAGATAAATCGATATATGTGTGTGTGTGTGTGTGTGTGTGTGTGTGTGTGTGTGTGGATTAAAAGATCGATTGATAGATATATAGATAGAAAGAAATAAAGATAGATAAATATATAGATAGATAGATAGATAGAATGATAAAGATATATTTAGACAGACATATAGACAGATAGACACATAGATACATAGATAGATAGATAGAAATATAGATAGATGGATAGATAGACAAATAGTTAAATAGACAGATAGATAAATAGAAATATATATATATATATATATATATATATATATATATATATATATATATGTATGTATATACATATAGTGAGATTTACTATTAGATAGATAAATACAAAGATAGATAATATATATATATATATATATATATATATATATATATATATATATATAGAAATATATAAAGTTAGATAGATAGACACATAGATATATAGATATGTAGAAAGAGAGACTGATAGACTAACAGAAAGATAAACAGAAAGTTACTTAGACATATAAAAAGATAGTTATATAGATAGATATATAAAGATAAATAGATGTATAAAAAAATTTAGACAGATAAACCAAAAGATATATTAGCATATAGATTTATTGATAGATAGACATATAAGTAGAAAGATAGAAAGATTTTTAGATATTAAGATAGACAAATAGATAGATCAATAGACACACAAATGGAAATATATATATATATATATAGATAGATACATTGATAGATAGATATACCGATAGACAAATAGACAAATAAAAAGATAGATAGATAGATAAATAGATTGATAGATTGATAGATACATATATAGATAGATAGACAAATAGATAGATAGATAGATAGATTAGCAGATTGGTTGTTAGACTAATATGCAAAGAAACAAATACACAGATAGATAGACAAATAGATAATTATATAGATAGAAAGATAGACAAATAGACTAATAGACTGATAGGTAGATAGACAAATAGACAAATAGAGAGATAGACAGATATAGAGATAAAAAGTGAGATAGATAGGCAAAAAGTCATATAGATAGATAGATATATAGATACATTAACAAATAGATAGATAGATAGATAGACATGTAGATTGATAGTTAGAATGATATATAGATAGATAGTTAGTTAGTTAGATAGATAAACATATATATATATATATATATATATATATAGATTAACAGATAGACAAATAGATAGATTTAAGATTGACAGACATATCGATATATAGATAGATAGACAGACATATCGATATATAGATAGATAGACAGACATACATACATACGTACATACAGATAGATAGATAGATAGATAGATAGACATATAGACAAGTAGACATAAAAACATATAGAATGATAGACATATATAAAGATAGCTATATAGACAGATAGATAGATATATAAAT